>CM046833.1:35872773-36465273 GCA_025618425.1 Heliocidaris tuberculata
CTCCGAAATTACGACATTTGCTCTTTTTGCTCCGTGGGTTCCATGACATGCTCCGCGGACAAATGCTCCGCCGACAACTGCTCCGAAAAATGCGAAAAGTGCTCCGCGACAAATACGAAAATTTCTCCGCCGAATTATGCTCCAATATATATCTTTCTTTAATATGTTATTCTTTTTTCCCCCTCTATCTTCTTCTCTCTCTTTTCTTATGTTATTCTTTGCTTTATCCTTCTCTCGTTCTATCTTTGCTTATGATATTATTTGCTTTTCTTTTATATTCTCTCTTAGTTATTTCCTTTTGTTATTCTTTGTGTTTATCCAGAAAGGAAAGAAAAAGAAAGGGGATAAAAGGTAAAAGATGAAATTATTTACCAGATATATGCTAGGATCTATGACAAAATTAGCTAGATTTTCATTAAAAAGGTCATTTTCCCGCTAGCTCCCTTCGCTCGTTCGCAACTATTTAGAAATTGTGCCCCATATGCCATGTTCTACCCCTTCAAAATTTTTCGCTCATTACGCTACTGATAATAGGCCTATTATCTTTATGAAAGCAAATCGGTTCGCATCTTGTCTTTCTATCTAATGGCATGCTATTCTTATAGTCTTTCTTTCCCGTTTGAACCGCACACGCTTTCTCCGCTTAGTCGCTTTGCTCGGCGTTCGAGGATATTCCATCTCCCCAACCACGAAAACAAATCAACAACCATGTCTTTATGTTCCACTTCTTGCGAAACCTATTCCGTTTGCAATATATCATTAAATCAATAACTTACATCATGCAGGCAAACTAAGTCATTTTTGCAGAAAAAAAGATGTGCGCGTAGTAAGCCCTCATTGTTCACTGCACGATATAAACAGATATGAAAATTTCTAGAACTTGAGAACTCGACAGAGGATGACATTAACATTATTTGAAATTTTATATACTTTACAAAGATAATTACTTCAAACTGTAATTCATCACATCATTTTAGGATTCAGAAAGCAATAATTATCGATCTTAAAAGTGTCACTAGCTGACGAGAAAATTAAGTCCGAGAGCTATTTTCGGAGCATAATTTCAGCGGAGCAATTGTCGGCGGAGTAATTGTCAGTGGAAGAAATATAGGTTGAGTATCGGAGGAGCAATTGTCCCGGAGCATTTCCGGAGGAATTTTCAGAGGAGCTGATGTCTTCTGAGCCATTGTCGGCGGGGCAAATGTCGTCATTTCAAAGCATAATTCGGTGGAGCAATTGTCGGCGGAGCAAATGTCGTCGGAGCAAATGTCGTAATTTCGGAGCATATTTCAACTACCCCAAACTCTCCTAACCAGCAATCCCTCATTGTCTTCAAAAAAACAAAAAAAAAACATCTTAAAACTCACTTGTTCCGTTGATAATTCATTGTAAAACGCATTTGAACATGCACATGGAAAATGTGCTATATAAATACATTCTTCTTCTTCTTCTTCTTCTTCTTCTTCTTATTATTATTATTATTATTATTATTCTTATTATTATTATCATTGTTATTATTATTATATTTCGGCGGAGCAAATTTCGGCGGAGCAAATGTCGGCGGAGCAAATGTCTCAATTTCGGAGCATATTTCGGCGGAGCAATTGTCGGCGGAGCAACTGTCGGCGGAGCAAATATCGGCGGAGCAATTGTCCCGGAGCATTTGTCGCGGAGCAATTGTCGCATTTTTCGGAGCAGTTGTCGGCGGAGCATATGTCGGCGGAGCATATGTCGTGTCACCCGTCAGTGACCTGTCTTTTACGCGTCATGAAAGCTATCTTTCAAACAGTGATTACAAAATGAAAAGTGCAAACAATACTTTTGATAACTGGCGTATGGGTGAATTCTCTTTACACGTTCAATTAGCACAGGTAATGAGTTCTAATGACGCGATCGAAATGACGCCTTGTGTGAGCCTGGCTTAACCCTTAAAGGACTGGGGGCCATGATGCCCCCCCCCCCCCCCGACAATTTTCGCCGCGAAATTCGAACCACTGCACTTCACGCTACGCCACTTCTGACTATTTTGTTTCAAGTCTTGCGCATTTTTGACCCCAAGTAGACCCCCAGTCCTCAATACCTCTAAAATAGCCCAGTCTCTTTAGGGTTGGAATGAAAGGCAACAGACATTAGCCAATAATCGCGTTGATCATTGTCAGCCTATTACAAATAATTATCTTGAATTTACTCTTATTTGATTATTTAACAATTAGAATAGTGGCTCAAAAAGTTGCGTTTCCTTGCTAGACATTATCCCATTGGGACTGCCATTTTCTTTACAAAGTAATGTCAAATCATTTGTATTCACTGACCTGTATACTAGCTACAATGACACTCATGATCGCCTGTTGAATGCATGACACTGGATTTTCTCATTATTAACCATTTTTGTAGTCATGTACATTCAAATGAAGATACTTTTATCATGTCATATAACCTATTTGTGTCAAGATATTTGGTTCAACTGTTTTTTTGTTTTGTTTGTTGATTTTTTTTTAAAGCAGGATTTGGCATGTACAAGTTATTGCTTGGTCAGACAAAAGTTTGTAAATTCTTCAAAGAGGTGGCAAAGACCTACAACTGCTCTTAAGCTATGGTCACAAATCAGGGCGGCGACCGACCGATTTGTAGCCTGCTCGGGCGCCGCTGGAATTTAGGCATCGCCCAACGATGTCTGGAGAAATCGAACGGGCTGTAAAGCCCCAGCGATGCCCTGTCGATTTCCCGTCGGTCTCCGGTCGATTTTAGGTCAAAACTCGGCGAAATCGGGGGATCTTCTCCACGCGGCGTCCGAGCATTGACTGAATGATGACCCACCGATTCCCGGACGATCTTCCATCGGCCACTGGCCGAGTTTCAAGAAATCGCCCGGCGTCCGGCCGGTGATCGGCGGGGCATCTGCAGGTGTCCCGTAGGCGTACCGGCGGCGACCCGCCGGTCTCCGCCGGGAATTTCTCTCGAGCGACCTGGATATATATGTGACTGCACCTTGGCCATCAACAACAACGCTTTTGCTGTGCATCTGAGAGGTCAACGAGGTCTACGATGCCTTTGATTCCACCTCAACGACTACGACAGCGAGATCCACAAGCCCAGCACTTTGCCCGGCTGAGGGAGCGGGTGGCGTACGACCGCCTGGACGCCGGTCTGTTTTGAACTCGCCAGTCGGTCACCGACCGGTGACCCACCGATCTCCCAGCGGCGACCAGGCGGCGACCGCTCGACAGCCTTTGATCTAGCGGCTTCGATTTTTGACCAAAATCGCTCGACGGCGACCGCTGATTAGGTCGGTGCCCGGGCGGCGACCGCCCTGGCACCGAGCGTATTTTGGGTGGCGAGTGAAAAGTGGCCAGGCGCCGCCGAAATTTTAACTCCGCGCTAAAACTTAAGCGGCGACCGAGCGATGCCCTAAAAAAACAGCGGTGTCCGGGCGGCCGCCGCTCGTTGCCCGGGCAAAATTGGCTAAAAACTCGCCGCCGAGCAGGCTGATTTTTTAGGATGTGACCATAGCTTTAGATATGACCTGTGCGAGACAATGGAGTACCAAGATGGCTGCCATTTTGCTTTGGTGGCTTTAGTTGTACACAAAGAGATTCGATCATACCAGTATGCCCTCCGAAGGAGGGCTAGAGGCTCAACTAAAAAATTAATGTGACCTTTGACACACCATAGGCTTTGCATTGGATGCATTGTGGGAGCTTTGTCCAATTTGAACCGTGATCTAGGAGGGTCAATTTGAATAAATGTTTATTCATGAGGAATGACGTCAAAAACTCATCAAATACTGTTCGATGATTGGTTAGTGGCTCGTATTAACATAATGTTTTATGTATAAGTCATACATAAAACATTTTTTCATTCCCACAATTCCCTACGATTTGGACACGAAATAGGGAAAATGGCGGCCGTACGGGTGGTGCTACTTTTGTACCATTTCAACACAAATCTCAAAAAAACTTTGTTTTTTTAAGAAGTTTTGATTTAGAAGGAGTTTGTCTAGTAAATCTCACGAAAGCAGAAAATCCTACAGTGAACATTCACATCAAAGTGAGGCCGTATGATGCCTTGAAATGTAAGTAAATATCAATTTTCTGTATCGTTCCTCTTAATGATTGGGATGTGTTCGTCGTGGCAGCGAGTGGGTTCACTGTACAAAACGTATTAACCCACATCCCACCCAGTCCCGTCTCTTGCATGACAAAAGAAAGTTATCAACTTTCATTGAACTCTAAAACAGTTCTTTTAAATAGGATACTGGTAATATTTTTCTAGAAGATCATAAATTTTCCGTAGATCTGTATATTATGATAGTGCTCAATCCAAAAAAGTAAAGCGCATGACTACATTACCGACAATCTGCGGTAGATGTAGACCTGTTCAAGATTGATCACAGCACTGAATCCGCAAGATCCTCACTCTGGGCCGCGCGCCGGGTAAGATCTTGCCCAGCGGTCTGTTAGTTTTGGGTTCGCCGATCCTGGCCGGCTACTGCGCTTTGCCTAGGCTACGAGAGCAAAATGTTGCAGGTGCCCTGGCTAGGGCCTATTAAACGTTATACCTTCGCTTTGAACTTTGACTTTAGTTTAGGTAGGGTCCAGAAAGATCTACATAGAATTTGAATGGCAATGTCTTCCGTTCTCGACCCTTATTAAAATGTTCTTTAGTTTCCATAAACTAAGGCTTCTACTAGTAAAGTAAGAGTAGACAAGACTAAAGAGTGGTCTCAATTTGATCATTGGCTTGGGCTTGGCTGAAATAGGTCTAATCTAGGTCTAGACTCTACATCTCTTTTGTGTCGTGACAACCATTGTCGAGTCCCCACTGACACTAGTAGAGACTAGACAGTAGATCTGAGAGTGAGACTGAGAGTATGAATCTATGATATCTCATATAAATCTAGACAGTAGATCTATGCTTTTACAACCACGATCCTAAATTTTTGTTCTCCTTTGATTGCAGAGCTATCATTGACATTGATAAATGGACCAAAGTAGTGGAATACAGTCACAGGGGGACCAGGACCAGGGCTAGATCATCCAATACCGTGATAGACCCTATACCTGGGCTGTAGATTTTGTCATCCACTCACTGCAGGAAACCCAAGTCGAACTGGCAAGGTAATTTTTTTTTTTTTTTTTTTTTTTTTGGGGGGGGAGGGGTAAAAATGTTGACATCTAAGTGTAAATTTCATTGTGGCCGTAGCTTAGACGTAGTTCTACTAGTAGTAGCTCTGTAAGATTATGATTTTTATAGGGCCTAGTATTTAAACTCATTAGGCGTGTACGTGTTTTCTTAGACCCCTAATTTGTACAGTCATAGTCGAATTCTGAAGTCCAGTAAATCATTTTGATTGTAACTGCTGACTGATTTAACCATTTTGAAGTTTACTAGAGGTCTTGGTCTTGGATCAAATTTGTAATGGAAAATATTTACTTCTGCTAAAAGATTTAAATCTAGATTCACATCTCTATCATTTGAAGAAGAAGAAAAATAAATTGTAACATAAAAGTAGAGATGTACCCATTTTTTCCTTCTTTAAAATCCAGTCTACCATCTACAAGAAGTTTAATTTTTCTTTTCTTTCTTTTTGTTTTCATTATGCAGGTTGTCCAAGGAAGCTCATCAGCTACAAAGCTTGTTGAATGTGAAGTAATACTTTGGAGTCATGAAGGATCAAAGTATTCTTTATCTTTATTATTATTTCAAGTTTGATTTTTTTTTTAAAAGAGATATTTATTGCTAATTTACATAATGGCAAATAATTAAATATTATAAATCTCTTAGAGATGCATATATTTCAGAGCTGGACATTGAACTATTGAATGTCAAAATATGGGTCAATTGGAAAAAGCTATTTAAAGGGGAAACAAGCAGATTTGTAAAGTTGGGTGTGTGTCGAACTTGACCAATAAATCTGACTTTGGGGGGGGGGGGGGTTGTATCAAGGCTTATGAATGGCCCTTATTGCCATCACTTGACATTTTACTCTTGGACCCTTTATAGATACTCCCCAAAATTTGTAATTTTTAAATACTTTGAATACTTTGGCTACCACTGATGTCCCTTTTGTAGGTCTACATGTCCATCAATGTGTATGTAATTAAAAAACTTGTAGTTGGCATAACTGGCCCATTTGAAACATGATTATGAGAAAGTCATTACTCTTGCATGTATTTCATTGTTTTATGGATTTCTTATGTATTCTGTTGTTCTTCATTCTTTCATAAATTTCATCATACGATTCGTTTTATTTGATACTATCATATAGTTCGATATTTTGGTCTAAAATACGGGATAATCAATTTAAACTATTGTCACACTTAAAATACAATAAAAAAAACCTTTTAAGTTATGCACATTCAATTATCCCATTTCACATAAGGCTAATGCAGTTTTAAATTCTAAATATAACCAATAAATTTGTTAATTCCAGTAATTTTTCTTTTAATTCCAAAGTAATTAGAAAAAGATTTTGAAAAATGTTGCATGACTATATTAGGATACAAAATGATTTTGGTTAATCAGCTTTAATGCAACTTATGTTTATAAATTTAAGCATAAGTAGTGCATTCAGATTTAATCATGATATTCTATTTGATCTTTAACCTTGAAGTGATAATCCCTTTCATCAGCTCTTTAAAGCTATCCTGAGATAGCTATGATTCTATTTCTTTAAACACAAATGATTCTAAAATCTGTAATTCGTTCATTTTTTCATCTGTGCAATCATTATGTGCAATTAATCTGGGGTATGTTTCTAGGCAGACGAATCAGGCGCTTGGGAGTTTTAGCCCGCCCCAAACTTTCAAAACTACCAATATTTGGACGAACATGACCTTATATCATATTGGGCAGTAAGGTGATCTCTTTGTACTTTTATGTCTTTTATATTCTGATGATAGTTTGAAAGGCTGTACATGGATATTCATTACAATCCACCTATATCGGATGTCATTAGAAGAATATAAAATTGTTTGCTTGCAAAAAAGAATAGAAACAAAAAATAGAAATTGGTATTGCCCCCCCCCCTGCCCCATGATTTGTTATCCCTGAACTAAATGTTATTATCTGTATGTAGCATTTGAAGAGAGCGTTACGTTTTTACGTTGATAATTGAGTTATTTTAATAAACATCATTTCACACTGAGAAACTTTTTCTGTTGTTTTTCCCCATAATTTTGTGAAAGATGTGGTGATGATAATGATGCAGGCACAATAATATTATAGTATGTCTTCTGAAGTGTGATGGTGGATTTCTGTAATGCAGCCTTATGCGGCCTTGAATTACTGGATGATAGACTGATTTTCGTAAGAAAGTGCTAGGTGTTGTGTGTGGGGTTTCTGTTGATGGACTCGTTTTACTCATATTACTGAAGCCCCCCTCTTACTTAGGGGCCCGTTGCACAAAACTTGCGTTTGAACGCAACTCAGGAAAATCAAACGCAACTTTATTTTCAGCCAATCAGAAGTGCGCATTCAGGACTTGCGTTTGATTTTAAGAGTTGCGTTTAAACGCAACTCTTTGTGCAACGGGCCCCAGATATGCCAAATCTGCAAGGCAGAAGGGAATGAATGGGTCAGTAAAGGGAAATTTGATATCGCAGGAGGGCTACAACAGAAAAGAAAAGTGGGAAAATGAAAAAAAATAAATAAATGATGATTGCAATTGATGCAGGAGGTGGCAAGAGTTAATTCAATTGAAGTCTCAATCATTAAATTTTAGGGAGACAAAAAATTAAATATAGGAACCTGAGGGTGAATATTTAGTTTTCCTTTGAGGGGAAACCGTTTTGCCCTTTGTCGTGGCCAGGGCCTTCCCCTCCCATCGTGACAACATAGTGTCACTTATGATTATTAATAGGCCCTATAGCATCTGCAGAAAAGGATTAAGTCCGTGTATACTTGAAAAAATTTAACAAAAAGCACTAATTTCTATCAATTTCAACTTGTAGTTGATCTATTGTCTAAGAGTTTTCTTAACGAGTCTCGTTATGCCCAGTACAGCTGCCTTCTGTAAGTCGTAGACTTTGAGAATGGGAGATCTTTGTGATGAGACCCCCCCCCCCCCACCTCCCCCTCTACTACCTCTTCTTCTTCTTCTTCTTCTTCTTCTTCTTCTTCTTCTTCTTCTTCTTCTTCTTCTCCTCCTTCTTCTTCTTCTTCTCCTCCTCAGACTCAGCCTTTTTTTTCTTTCTTTTTCTTTTTCTTCTTGTTTCTCTTCTTTTTCTTCTTCTCCTTCTTCTCCTCAGACTCAGTTTTTCTTTTTCTTTTTCTTTTTCTTCTTCTTCTCCTCCTCCTCCTTCTCCTCCTTATTTCTTCTTCTTCTTCTTCTTCTTCTTCTTCTTCTTCTTCTTCCTAAATCTTCTTCATCATCTTATAATCTACTGCTTCTCATTTGGCTGCACAGCTACAGTACAAGCTTTTACAGTTCAATTTTATGTTAATTAGTTATAAAATTCATGAATATTCATATTTATAATTTCAATACTTTTACGCGCTGCGCGCAGGCCAAAATCTGGTTTTCGCTGGTACACTGAAAAAATTTCAGCTTCATAGGCTAATACATGAAATGTGGGAGCAGTGTGCACTTTTGACCCGCCGGAAATGCCCCCGTGGAAAGCCGGATGCAGAAGCGGAGTTGAGCCCCCCTGGTTGTACACTATAGCTATTCATTATGCCACATCATATCCATTGTGTACAGGTAAATGGACATGTACTACTATGACATCACAGTTTTTGTTTTCAAAATGGCAGCCCCCATGGGATAATATCTAGCAAGGAATCTGCAAACTTTAGAGCGATCGTTCTCCTTATACTGAGTAATCAAATAGGAGTATTTTCAAGATATTTTGAACAAGCTGACAATTTTCCACATGATTATCAGCTAATGTTTGTTGAGTTTCATTCTCCTTTAAGAAGAATGCGTATATATGGGAAGAATTCGTTGTATATCATGCAACGTCACTTCAATTATCAGGGGGAACTAGATGGTTGCACCTGATGTTGACCTTAAGATCCTTGATCAGCTCTTCCCAAAAGTAGTCTTGCCCTCTATCGTTATCCGGCCAAACCAGATACGGTCGATGATCACTGAGAAACAGTCGAATTAGGAAAGGAAGCTCGTCATCCGCAATGTCCTCCACAAACAAGAGAACCATCTTCTCTATACCGACGTCGTTGACGTGATCGAGAGCTGTTCGGAATTTCATCATGTACCACTGATCCTGCAAAGCAGCACGACTGATGACGAAGATGGTTTTAAAGCTGTTTTCGACTGCGTAATTGACAGCGTCAAGATAGTACATACTAATCATGAGCTGGTCGTCCCCGCATACGATACGATCGTAATCTGGAAGTTTTTCCGCTAAAGCTGGTCTCAGTTGTTGATTGACCCACTCGTTATCGACTTCATGTAGCATGATGGCGATGTCGTCCGTATAGTTTCGTCGATCGACTTCATCGCGCACTTCATCATATCCAATAAAGCAGAGCTTTAATAGAAATAAGCGATACCTGATCCACCAGCGCTGGTAGTAGACCAAACCCAGAGTCACAATCAGTGCCACGCCCACCAGGACCAGACAACAGTAGAGGATGATGTTCGGACCACACTCATCACTCGGGTCAAAGGTGACGAGTTGTTTGCCCCGGAAAGGCTCCAAGGTACCGTAACTATCGACACAAAATGTTTCATCATAATCCTTCAGCTTTACTGATGTATCCAGCCACTTCGCTAGCCATTGCAGATCGCAGTTGCAGACCAATGGGTTACGGGCTAAATCTAATTCCCCCAGGGTTGAGTAAATTGGTTGGAATGTGCGAAAAGATGGGATGGTTATGCTATTACCTTCGACTTGTAGGTCGAAAAGATTTTGGTTGTACTTGAACAAATCAGAACTGAAAGATGTCAAGTAATTTTCAGCCAAATAAAGTATCTTCAAGTTCTTAACTTGATCAAATAATCCGTTGGGCAACATTGTCAATCGATTGTTATCCAAGTTCAGTATAGTTAGGTTTTCCAGATCACTGAATAAACCAACTTCAATTATGTTGATCGAGCACTTAACCAAACGCAATAGGGATAAACTTGTTAAATTTTGAAAGACACCAACTGGCAAATTGTCACTAAAGAGATTCTGAGACAGGTCTAAAATCAAGAGCTGATGTAACCCATCGAAGGAGGAACTACCCTTTTCTGGGTTCCACATGAACTCGCGCCCCATGGATGTGTCTTGCAGATCAAGTCTCTCCAACGACGGTGTTCCGTCGCCAAGATGCCCAGGTTGGATGAGTGCAGTAGGGAAGTGGGTTGACTCTAATTTCAGGGTTGTGAGAAAAGGGATGTGAAACTCTGAAACAAAGTTGTTAATCCCGCTTCTTGAGAGGTCTAATTCTTTCAGGGACGAACATTCTGCAAAGGCCCCTTGGAGAATAGTATGCATCTTGGTGTTGCCACTCAATATTAGAGTCTCAAGGGTCTTCAGACCTCTCAATGTAAATGGACCAATTTCAACCAATTCATTGCGAGATAGGTCCATTTCAGTTATAGACTGGTTCCAGGGAGTGTCATTCCTGTTAATGGTTACAATTCGGTTTGACTCTAATATGAGAACGCGCAGGGCTGTCATCCCGTCAAATTGGCGAGGTTCGATGGATTGTAGATTATTGTCTTCCAGCACAAGCCTTGAAACACCGCTCAATCCAGAAAAGCCATCATGAGAAAGCTCCCACAACTTGTTAGAACTTAAATTCAACTCATCAAGATATTTCCCTTCTAAGTCTCTAAATATACCAGTGGGAACAGTTTGCAATCCTGCATTTACGAAAGAAAAGGATTTAATATATCTAGACCTTTTTATTCCAACAAGTAAATTAACAATTTGCGTTTCGTTCAGATTACTTCCCCCAATGGAAATCTTATGAACTCGGAGCAAAGCGATGGTTGTGGAGTCGATGACTTTTAGAGGGTTATATGATAGATCTAGAATGTAAACGAAGCTATTTACCACGAATGTTTTCTTTGAGATTTCTTGAAATTTATTTTGGCTTAAAGAAATTGTATCAAACGTCTTCTCGGCTAGCCAATGGATGTCATGTATGTTGTTGTTGGATAAATGAAGTTGGGCGCCCTCTGCGAACCATGAAAGAACATCCCCCGAGCAAACTTCAAGATTTGCTCCATCTCCATCGAAATATATCAGGCTTGGATGCTTCAGCATATAACCTTGAAGGTTTGGCAAAAAACGATTATTCATCAAGAAGAGCCGTTTGAGATACTTCAAAGTTGAAAAGGCACCCGATTCGATAGATGAGATGTTGTTATCATCAAAGGACAGCCAACGGAGTTCAGGATATCGACGAAAGGAATCATTGCGAAGAACCGTCAGTAAGTTGAAATCCAGATAGAGACTTTCGATGTTTGGGGGAAGGTCGGTAGGTACGGATTTTAGGTGCAGACTGGAGCATAATGCAGTCTTTAAACGGTAATTTTGAGGACAGGTTTCAGGCGATACATTCAGCCGAACAGATCCATCGGAAGTGGATAGACATACACAGAAGACTCCAAGACTGATGATGATTATACCCGGTATTCCATTGTCCGCCATTTTGCAGAATCCACTGTGAAGAGAAATTCGAAAATCTATGTTAAGTTGTTATTGTTTTTATTTGATCATGGTCAAAAAGAAATGAAAGGGTGTCTGTTTTCTGTCTGAACACGCTCCAAGGGGGTCTTCCCATCTGCAGTAGACTGACAGCCCAAGAGATTGACATAAATACATAAAGGGAATTTAGACAAATGTAGAAAAAGTGTCTGTGGGCTGTAACCCACTCCAAATCCTGCCTCCCCTTAGAAAAAAAGAGGATTCCCCATCAAAGGTTGAGTTCTTAGTCTAGTCGGAAAGGGGGGTTCCCGTGCACCATCGAGATACATTTTTTTAACCAACTTTTTTTATAATGCCTGAAGTGTCTAGTTAATGAATTTTGATGTTCCTATTGCCAAATCGTGTCCCATGGGGTTCAAAATCGGCCATTTTGGCAGCCATCTTGAATTTTTGATGAAATTCCATAATTAGCATATCTTTTGAATTATACATCATGCATGAATAAATAAAACAGCTTTTTTGAGTAATAATATGATGAGGAATCGATTCAGAGAGTTATTTTTGTGATTTGAGTAACATGGATTCCACAAAACATCAAAAAGTGTGAAAAAAGTGATAAAATTTGCACCAAAAATCGTGCATCTTAACGTCATCTTGTTTTTCAACTAGTAAAAACAATGATAACCTGCAAATTTTTACTAAAATATGTTGAGAGGGATCTAATCATGATTTTCATGCATAAATTTACACATATACCTTAAAAATGTACCAGTATGGTCGGCTTAATGACATCCCTCAGATTAGGAAATACATGCGTTTTTCATGCAAAATCGAGGCCCATTTGGCTATTGTGGGCGAAACCCCATAGGCTACTGTGTGTTCTGGTGTTAGAAGCGGCACAGTTGAGACGCTTTTACCAGCATGTTTGGTAAGAGTTATACGTTGAATTATGGGCATAATTGCATGAAATTTAATTGACTTTTATAATGTACATTGATTACTTTGAAGTGCTTGATGGTTTATACTCAAAGAGTAAAGTTAATCATTTGAGACCAAATCGAACATAGATACACATTGCAGTAGATTAGGGTAATGTTTGCGTGTTAGAGAAGGCACGTTTCGAGCCCTTCTCCCAGATTCATGCATGTTCAAAGTTAACCATAAACATCGATGCTTAAAAATTAATATGGTATATTTCAATAATGCTGTACTTAACGGAAAGGTTTAAGAATATTAAAATTTCGTTGTATAAGATAGAAATATGCCTTCTTGCGATCGAATACACCTTGATATTAGTAATTATAGGTATAGTTTGGGTCCCACGGAAGAACAGATTTACCAGCGAACATTAATGATTATCTTTAATGTCATTTTGGAATGCGTTGAAAAGATAATTTCACGATTCATAAAAGAAGGTTTACTTTGTAAAGATACTCAGGAACAAAATATACCAGAACGGCAAATTGAGTACATTTTCAGATGGCTAAATAAAGTTACACAAAGTTAAGCCTATGGTGCATGATCCAGATTTTCGTTACAAGTAAAGTCACCTCCCTGCCAGAATATGAGGTTACCATGGTTACAGCTGCCTGAATATAATGTGTCGGCGCCATCTTGGGGTGATGCAGTCCATTACCCCGCCCCCTCCCCGCCTTGTACGCCTATGAAGATATTCATAATAATTATAATTCCGTATGATTTTCTCATTTATCTAAATTGTTTACTAATTGTTGCTTAGAACATACTGGTAATGATGATCTGCCTATGTTTCTTTCCCCATTATTTTCTTTGATAGTGCTGATTATTATTTTTGTGATGACGGTGGGTCATAGTACTTGCATACTGTGATTACTCGTATTAAGAGTATTCACGTAAGTTTGTTGACATCATCCTTTTTGAGCAGTATCTTCGTCTCTCCTCTTATCACATTATCTCACATTCTCATATCTCTATATCTTTCTTTCTCTCTTTCTCTCTCTCTCATTCTCTGTCTCTCTCTGTTCTTGTCTCTTGCACACTTCCTCCCCTTTCCTTTCTCAATTTTCCCTCTTTCCATTTCTCACTCTCTGTCTCTGTTTCTTCTTCTTCTTCCCTTCTTCCTTCCTTCTCTCCCTTTCTCCAACTCCCCCTCTCTTTCCCGCACTCTTCTTTTATGTTGCTAGCTATCCTCCCTTCTTCTATTTATCTTCCAAGTCTCTCCATGTCCACCTTCTTCCTTCGTATTTTGATCTGTCTTTCTGTCCATGCACCATCTTTCTCTCATCTCTGTTTCTGTCTGAAGTCTATCCCCAATTTCACCCTATATGTTTCTCCTTGTCCATCTCTCCCTCTGTCTCTCTGTTGTCCTCTTTCTCTGTCTATATTTTGTTCTATCTTTCCCTTCAGCGCGCTCTCTCTCTCTCTCTCTCTCTCTCTCTCTGTACTTCTCTCTTAACCCTGCCCGTCTGTACCTTTGATGTCTCTCTTTGCCCTTCTTCTTCTCCCCCTCCCATTCTGTCCACTGTCATGACTGTCCTTCTCTGTCTACATCGCTCGCCTGTCTCCTCTCCCACTTCTTTCTGTCTCTGTCTGTCTTTCTATTCCCCTTCCCTTATTTTTTCCCTGTCTCTCTCCGTCTGCCCAACTTCTTTCCCCTCTCTCTCTCTCTCTTCCCCTCTCTCTCTCTCTCTCTCTCTCTCTCTCTCTAAACCTCTCCTCTTGTTTTCTCCCTTTCTCTAGCTCTCTCCGTCTCTGCATCTTCTATCCCTTTGTCATGTCTCTAACCTGACATACGCTATTAATTGATTTCATCAAATCATTCCAAGTAAAATAATTTTTTAAACGCCATAATATATAATTGAAAGATTTTTATCATCAAACCCCATGGAACACTCATCAATTACTAAAATGGGTGGCAAAATTGCTGTCAATATCAAGTATTGTGTGATAAGATCTTTAAATTGAAAATATATTATCATCTTGATAAATTGTTGACTCTATTCAAAAACAATATTGCATAATGTATATATTTCTAAAACAAAATATAAGGAAAAAGCACTTTCCCAACTAAAGACGTCATTGACTTCATGTTTGAGAAGCTCATGACAGGAGAATCAGATAGACGAACCGTCAAGACAAGCACAGAATGTTACCCAATTCCACTGAAATATGTATCTATGTTCGATTTGGTCTCAAATGGTTAATTTTTACTGTCTTTGAGTATAAACCACCAAGCACTTCAAAGTATTCAATGTACACTATAAAAATCAATTAAATATTTTACGCATTTATACCCATAACTCAACGAATAACTCTTATCACTCTCAACTGTGTCGCTTCTAACACACAGAAGTCTATTGGGATTCGCACACAATTAATGGTCCTCGAGTTTGCATGAAAAATGCATGTGTTTCCTAATCTGAGAGGTGTCATTAAGCTGACCATACTGGTACATTTTTGTAGGTTATATGTGAAAATTTATGCATCAAAATCATGATTAGATCCCTCTCAACATATTTTAGTAAAAATCTGCAGGTTATCATTGTTTTTACTAGTTGAAAAACAAGATGACGTTAAGATGCACGATTTTTCGTGCAAATTTTATCACTTTTTTCACACTTTTTGATGTTTTGTGGAATCCAGGTTACTCAAATCACAAAAATAACTCTCTGAAGCAATTCCTCGTCATATTATTACTCAAAAAAGCTGTTTTATTTATTCATGCATGATATCTAATTCAAAAGATATGCTAATTATGGAATTTCATCAAAAATTCAAGATCTCTGCCAAAATGGCCGATTTTGAACCCCATGGGACACGATTTGGCAATGGGAACATCAAAATTTATTAACTGGACACTTCAGGCATTATAAAAAAGTTGGTTAAAAAAAATGTATCTCGATGGTGCACGGGAACCCCCCCCCCCCCCCCCCCTTTCCGACTAGACTATCTGCTGAAGGTGACTAATAATTTGTGAGCTTTCTCGTTCTTTTTATGTCAGTTTGAAAGAATATAATGGTAGAAATGTCCCCTGCAAAGGATTGCTCTTCAAATACCCTAATATTAGAAATATGACGAGAACTTGCTGAAATGTTTGGATCAAACATTTATACCATGCATATATTCTATGGGTACAATGTTGCCTTGTGCTTTTCAGCGAGATAGAGTCAATTTCTTATCATTTTGATGATTCCAAAATCTCAGAGTAGGTCTATCCACCATTTTTTTTATGTAGGACATCAACCTTTTCCAATTATTGCTTCAAGACAGTTTCTTTCACAATGTTTTTGCATGACCAGAATTCAACCTTCTCTTTTACGATATATAAAGGGATTGATTAACTTTGCCCAGGATTGAAAAAAAAAATCACTGTTCCAGCTAACGCTGTAATCATATTTGCAAACCTTTAGGTCAGACAGGAATCGCCTGAGTTTTATAAGCTGATCGGTCGTTTATATATCAAGATATTTACGATTGAACATTGATGTCGGGATAGAGTACCACCGAACCCTAAAGAACTCTTACGGTTGGCATACCTCGCTCTATCACAGAATACCGTACGGGCTGGAAACCCGCTCTGAAATCG
This sequence comes from Heliocidaris tuberculata, assembly GCA_025618425.1. NCBI lineage: Eukaryota > Metazoa > Echinodermata > Echinoidea > Camarodonta > Echinometridae > Heliocidaris > Heliocidaris tuberculata. The sequence goes on from CM046833.1 coordinate 35,888,941, forward strand.
CCAAGTGCTGGTGCTTGGTTTTTGTGACTGCAGGCGCAGCGAAGAAGCCGAGCGACTTGCGCTAGCGATCGATTGCGATTTTCTCTTTTTTAGGATAGTAAACGGGTTCCATTTTCTCTCACACTTTCACATATCCTTAATTATATATGTAGTTAGAGGATTGCACACAATTCACTGGCATTTGAGCTGATTTCACAATTTTTCTCATAGTTAATCAATCCCTTTAAAGGGAAAGTCCACCCTGGTTACTGTTTGATTTTTAAAAGAAACAGGAAAATTAAATAAACAGATCAGTGAAGGTTTGAGCAAAATACGATAAGAAATAATTAAGTTATGAATTTTTGCAGTTGTAATTAATCAAACACAGATTGGCAACTTGAGAGCTCCTCTCCCATTAGTCCTGTACCCCCAAAAATCATTAATTTCCTTTTTCTCTATAAAGAAACTACTTAATCCTACATGCACCTTGGATGTAATCATTGCTCATATATTTTTACACAAAACCAAAACCTGAAACAAATCTGTTCCTTCATCAAAAACTATCAGAAAAAAGTTACAAGATTTTCTGCACTTAGCAAATGGGAGAGGAGCTCGCAAGATACGTCACGGAGTTGCCAATTTGTATTTGATTACAACTTTAAAATTCATAACTTTCTTATTTCTTATCGGATTTTGCTCAAACTTTCACTTATCTGTTTCTCTCATTTTTCTTCTTCTATTCAAATCAGGGTGGACTTTCCATTTAAAGGCAGTCAGTAACATTGCTCGTATTTACTGGATTCATGACTGTTGTATTCATAGATTAATGTTGCTCTATGTATAATTTTCTGACTTTATGAGCCAGTCATCCATTACTTATCAAGGTATCAATGATTAAAGAAGAAATTGCAAACCCATTACCTGGTATGCCTATTGGTTTCATCGTTCTGTGTTGGGCTAGAGTTTTTCAAGTCAGTTCAATATACGTTTACTAAGTGGCTTACTTCCTCCCTGATTTTAGCATGTTAACAACGTGCAGCTTTAATTTTTATCGGTTGTCCCGTTTTACGGGAATTTTCCAGTGTCACTCAAGCTCGTCATTGATTAGCCAATAGCAAATCTAGACGTGCTTTAATCGTAACCATGCTGTTGAAAATCTCGATTTCATTTTATTTTCTTTTTCACATGAGAAAACATGTCAAACGATTCAGAACTAACTTTGACTTTTAAAAACAAATTGATGAAAGTTTTTTTTTGCATTCAACATCTACGTTGTGTAGCATAAAATGAGATTAAAAATCGAAAGGAATATTTTGACACCTTACCTCTGTCACGCGACAAGGAAACCTTCCTTTATGAAGCACTTAATTGTAAATCTATAGAACGTGTGTAACTTGATGAGATAGCTCGCCACTGCCGTTATGTCTATGATTTTGGTAGAAGTTGCCTTCGAACGTGTCAAAATATAGAATGAATGCATCTTGATCTCCACATGCACGGCTAACTACTACGGATCATAATAATTTGCGGTCTCACTGTCTCAAGCTCACTTTGTTTCGCATCATAATGGGCGGGGTTAGGATAGACGAATCATTGTGTTTTGAAAACATTTGATAGAAATTATACAGTGTGCACAAGAAAATGGAAATTAACTCCAAATTATTAGACTCTAGTACATCTACTTTGTTACCATTTAGACTGTCTGCATTCACGAACAAACAGATGTTCTTGCTTTTCCCCTTTATCTTTCAGCAGTCACAGAAACACACCAACATTACAAACCTTTCGGGGGCAATGACTGTCTATCAAAAGACAACCCCCCCCCCCCCCTAACGTAGAATATTCCTTCTCCAGTGGATTTAAACACTGTCTCTAAAAACTAAAGTGTTAAATCACTATGAAAAGGGTCGAGGAGTGACCACTTTTTCAAAATGATAGATTAACACTTTAAACATGCTGGGTTCAGCCTTTATAGTGTTGCATATAAGAATAAAACATTGTTATCCAACCGAGTGGGGAGTCTCCAAAGTGATATTGCTTTTTTTTTGGGGGGGGGGGATTTATCTATTCGAGGGAACTTAGTTAAGACTACAACAAGCAACGGGATACGAATCTTAAACATTTTATAATGTTCGTGTTGTATTTTGATAGGTGGACATACGAATTTTCTCGAGTTTGACTCCTCGTCTTTGATTCATCATTCTAATTTGATCCTAGCAAAGTTATCACCGAAACCTGGCAGATAATAACTTTTACCGTCTAATGTCAAAAGCCATAAGGCTCAGGTCAGTTTAATTCAAATCTATATCTTAAGTTCAACGCTATATGGAAATATTATTGTACAATATATAGAACAACATAACTTCAAAACACATGAAGACCAGGCAAGTGAAATCAGACACACATTATGGAGTTGGCTACAAATAAAGCTAGAACGAAAATGGTATCGAGATGACCCGACCCCATCTCGCCCCTACCCAAGGGTAGAATGACTCCTGCTGTTTTAATCTTCCATATTTACAATATAATAATTGTACAATATATAGAACAACATAACTTCAAAACACATGAAGACCAGGCAAGTGAAATCAGACACACATTATGGAGTTGGCTACAAATAAAGCTAGAACGAAAATGGTATCGAGATGACCCGACCCCATCTCGCCCCTACCCAAGGGTAGAATGACTCCTGCTGTTTTAATCTTCCATATTTTTTTTTTTTTTTTTACACACACTGTGTATTACAGATTATTTTGCAGAGGAAACGTTAAATCATGCATAGGGTTTCGGTTTTACTGGAAACAATCGTATGGTTTCTCTTTTGAAGTAATAAGTGTCCATATTCTGGCAACGTGGAGCCATACTTGGTAAAGAAAAGCGAAAGTAAAACAATGATTGTTTTAAAGAGAGCTTAAAGGGGGTACCCAATGCTGAAACAATGTTAGTTCATTTAAAAGATCATGATTTTATTAGAAGAAAATCATCTGCCTTAAAAAAATTTTTTAATTCGTGTTGCCAGAAAATCCCCGAAATATGGTAAGATTTCAGGATATTTTGGCCCCTCAGCTGTGTCCCAATTTCAGCTAGGTAACCATAATGACGTCAAAGTGGTTACCTTGTCGCGCAGTTATAGCAAAATGCGCGCAAGGTATAATGCATTTTGTACAGTCTAGCGCGCAACACATCTGCAATACGCGAACCTGGGTAACCACTTTGACGTCATTGTGGTTACCTAGCTGAAATTGGGACACAGCTGAGGGGCCAAAATATCCTGAAGTCTTACCATATTTCGGGGATTTTTCTGGCAACACGAATTTTTAAAAAACTTAAGGCAGATGATTTTCTTCTAATAAAATCAGGATCTTTCAAATGAACTAACATTGTTTCAGCATTGGGTACCCCCTTTAAGGATGATTCGTAATGATAGAGCTAAAATAAATAAACAACTTTCGCCTTCCTTATCAGTATCAATTATTATTCACTGTGAATGAGGCTGGACATCCCTTAATTAATTTCATTATTGAACTGAAAAAACAATCTGAAAAAATCTAAAAACTGAAAAACAAACAGCAACAAATGTGAAATACTATAGCGCAAGAAGGTATTTATGGTATCTATTTACTTTTTTACCTTGATTGGAGATGATAGAGTATTATCATTTCATTTTACATACTTATATGTGGTTTCATCTGCGAGGAAAGGAGGCGACTTGGTATCATTCCGAGATATCCCTTTAAAGCGTAGAATATAAGGCATGATGAAAAAGGGTCCACTTTGTATTTGGTAGTATATTTCGATATGATAGAAAGAACTTCTTTTATCCCTCTCTCGATAGGATCTTTTAGCAAGCAGAAACGGACAAGACGTGAAATAAATGTGTGGGTTTTTTTGTGTGTGTGTGTGTGTTTTTTTTTTTTTAATGTAATAGTGGTTTAAGGAGAGCAAACGAGAACGATAATGAAAGCAATTCCAAAGAAAAACATTAAAGCTGGAAACGTCCACATGTACTCAGCAATGAATAAGGTTGAACAATACTCACACTTTCAATGGCTAGCGGTCATAGCTCTTATCATCTTCCCCGTTTTTTTTTTGCGTCACTCAATTTTTAAGCCACTCTAGATTTCAAAAGGTTCATTTTTCCATGGCACAGATAAATGACATGTATTTTTTATCATTATTATTTTTGAAAATATGAAACGATGTTATTCACTGATGTACTTTGTGTTTTCAAAACAAGGACTTGAAGAAAAAAAATGCTCGTAAAAGATCTACTTTCTTTTATCACTCTTTAACGTCCCCTCTGACTATCTATATTTCTACAGGGCTCATTTTTCTGTCTCTTTCTCTCTCTCTCTTTCTCCAAGTTTCACTTATCTGTTTTCCCTTTTATCTATCTTTTTCATCTTCCCCTTTGTTTCTTTCCCCACTTCCGTACTTACATCTTACAATGTATGAAGGATTTAGGATTGGATGAGATGATAGATGTACGTGTGGCCTATTTTGTTCCTTTTCATTTACCCTATATTTTTTTCAACACGGTCAACTTGTTTTAGCCGAAGAGTATTTTGTATAAATAAGGCAAGACGTTTAAATTTTTATTCAGTCTCTTCACATTTATCAACAAAGACGTTTTGTTCCTGCAGTCCAGTCTCAGATCAACTTTTCGTCAACCTACAAGACGTCCTTTATCTGTTGTAGGGGAAAATTGCAGAACAGAATATAAAATATTTTTTAAAAGAGAATAATAATAAAAAAATCCACTAAATTTCATCAATCAACAACCATGCTTGGTATTAGCAACACCACGGATTTGCTGCAACGAGAGTCAGGCTATACGTTTGTAAATGAAACTGATGAAATCGGTACTGAAGCGGTTCCTACCGCTGCAGGCCGGCCGCCTAATCGAGGTTTCCATAGTTTGCTTTGGCCTCTGATAATGGTTACTTTGATAATATGCACCAACGGTCTCAGTCTGGCTGCATTCGCCGTTGAAAAGCGACTCCGGGGTTACAACAATTACTTCATCATCAACCTCACCATCTCCGACTTTCTCTTCGGGTTTGTCCTGATCCTGACGTCCGTCCATACCTACCTTGGAAGGTTCCCACTTTCTCTGAATTGGTGCAGGGTGTACCAAGGCGTTTATAGTAGTCTTCAGCTTGTCTCCAATCTGGTCATTGTCGTCATCTGCATTGATCGCCATCGTGCCACGTACGATCCGATCGGGCATTTCACCAGTCGTAGCAAGCGGAAGGCGATATATACGCTAACATCTGCGTCTGGGTTGTTTCGACGCTGTTCTGGTTCTCCTTTTCAACGATCCCTGATTTCATCCTGCAGTTTGACAGCAGAGGATCATGCACCATCTGGTATTTCTACAACCCAATTACCCAGACAGTACCAGTCTTTATCCGGTTCGTTCTTCCGTTCATCATTATCTCGATCCTGTACGTGAGAATCTTCGTCATGATTCGAGAGACGCTTGGCGGTAAACATGTCAGCAAGGAGTTCGCAGGCGACAGCAAACGCCCTGAAGATGGCGAATCTGAAGTCAAGACGATACGCACAACTGCGTCCGTGACCGAGAGTGGCGAAAAGAAGAGCCATTGGTCACAGCAACCACCAGCCCCAGTTGCAGAAACTGTAAGTAACCTCTTAAATTGGTGCTCCGACATAAACTATGCTCCGGCGACAATCGCCCCGGGCTTTATTTTCGTCAAAGGTATAGGGTTGGGGTTAGGGTTGCAATTAAGTTTTAGGGGTTTTTTTAACCCTTTTGAGACAATTGACCACATTTTGTAGTTTGACTCAGTAATTTTTGATTCAGAGCTTTAAAAAATATACCAGATGCACGAGTAGAAAGAGCAAAATTTTCTGCACACACTATGTCCATTTTTATTGCATGACCATATTGCATTTGATGGCTGGAATTTTTATAATGAGAATAAGCTTTGAAACCCTTAAATTGGCAACACATTGAGAGGTTCAAAATCAATGTTTTTCATCAAAATTGGCAATCTTTTCAACTTTTCGACAAAATTCCTAACCACATACATTGTTTTCGAACACATTACACCTTATTAGAACCATGTAGCACTAAAAAAATATATATTTATATTATTGTTGCCAATTTGAAGAACAAAATGTGATCAATTTAACCCTTAAATAATTCCCGTCCCGAAAGGGTTAAATGGAAGCGGAGCAATTGTTGCTGTAGTATGTGTCCCACAACCCTTAAATTTTCTTTGTGGTCATTGTCCTTCGTCATCACACGAGTCACAATAAGCAAATAATTTTCCGTAAATTAATTTCCCTTGGAAACAAAAATTTGATGCGTTTTCCCGAAGATCTTAGTAGGGCTATAGATCTATAGGACACAAGTCATTTGCCATATTTCTCTTCTTGCAGGCTGCGGTGTCCCTCTAAAATACAACGCTTAAGGCCACATTAAAGTCATTAACCATGCCCATTTGCTAGCATGTGTTAAAGCCTTGTGCCTTTCGGAATAGCCAAAGGGGCCCGTCCCTAAAACCGATGAAATTCTAAACCTTCCTATTATTCGTTCCTGACGCATTTCAGTCACCATCATGTCCGGATTGTTGCTACGTTGGGCAGTTATCAAGGAGGTTTCTCCAAATAGATGTAGGCCCATGCCTACGAAATTTTGAAGGACATTTATTAATTCCAAATTTATTACAGGGCAGTGGTCAAACAAGGAATCGCGAATCAGCTGCAGAGGTGCGCAACGCCACCAAGACATTGCTTTTCATCATCATCTCTTTCTTCATCTCCTGGTGCCCTGTCTCGGTTATCCTGCTTGTTTACGCCATCAAGCCATCGCTCATCTACCCTAGGTTTCCTGACTGGTTTCATCTCATACCTAGCTGGATGCCCTACGCCAATGGCCTACTCAATCCGCTATGCTATGTCATCTCTCAGCCGCTCTTTCGGAAGACTGTCCTGGGTTTGCTCTGTCACCCTTCACGCTACTACCGTCGTGGGTAACCACCCCCGCCCCCCCCCCCTGAAAGTGGCGTAGCTTGGGCCAAGTCCTCGAGGTTTATGAGTTGTGGAATTCCCAGTGCAATATCATGATCACTGACATTAAACAATTCCATAACTTTAGTTCTGATTTAGTTCCCTTGAATATACTTTCTTTCTGTGGCTATTTCATTTCCCCTTGCCCCCTTTAGTTACACTGGTGAAAGTTTAATTGTTCTTGTTCAAATTTGTTCATTCGCTGCTACTATCTTGCACTTCTCATTCCACTTTCAGAGTTTTCTGCTCTAAACCTAAACCGAACTATCTTGTTATATACTTCAACACACTTCACGATAGTTCATACACATATGTCATGCTATTTTGGTTTTATTTGTTTAGTGGCCGATCCAGGATTGTCTTGGTGCGGGGGGGGGGGGGGGCGGCTCAAGTCCGGAAAATTATGTGACAAGCAGGAAAGGGTCATATTTTTAGGTGCCTTCGGGGATTACAATATTACTGCCTTGTGCATAATTAGTTGGCACGTTTCTTTATTTGTACTTAATATAGTTGAGGTTGTTACAGTAATCATAACTGGGTTTTGGCCGGTGCGGTATCCCGGATCCACCCCCCCCCCCCCCCCGCGCCATTTGTGTGTGCGTGTGTGTGTGTGTGTATTGTTCATGGTATGTTAATACAAAAAACGCAGATAATGTGAAGTACGTTTTGATATGATGCGATTATGTTATACAGGGCCCTGTCTTCCAAAGATTTGCGATTGATCCGAATCGATGACAAGTCCACCAATCTATCGCAATTTGCAAATTTACAATCTCCTATATTTTTAGTACAGAGTTGCGATCATGCGCGGCGATTTTTTTATTTTTTTTTTTTTTTTTGGTGTTTTTTTTTTTTTTTTTGGGGGGGGGGGTTGTTTTTTGTTGTTGTTTTGTCTCGGCCGGGGAGGGGGGGGGGGGAAACGCGACTAGCCTTTGCCATTTTGTTGCTGTACAATCTTCAAACTTTCCAGGAGGAGGGAGCACAAGTCCCCCCCCCCCCTCTCTCTCTCTCTCTCTCTCTCTCTCTCTCTCTCTCTCTCGGGATTGCCGCCCGTGGTTACGATCAATTTGTGATCAATTTGAATCAATCGCAACTCTTTATAGGACGGAGCCAAAGTATGATTTCTTTTAGGTAGTACATGCATAAGAATACACGTCTTGAAGGAAAAGGTAATATTTTTGAAGATCGTTTTATTTGCTGTATACCTGTCTATCATATAAACAGCATACCGTATGTTGTATGATGTATACGTCCAAGTGTTTTTATGTATAGACTATCTCACGAAAATTATGCTTTGCAACATCTGTACATTGAAAAACTCCTCCGATTATTCCTGTAATATTCTGAGGCCATAACTGTATTGTCTGCTGGATAATTGTTGCACTTTCTATTACTTAATGATTTTAACAAAGGTACTCCACTGACTGTTTTGTATGTGTTTTACATTGTGTACTTTGAAATATCACTCTGCGATACTGATGATTAAATCAGTAAGGAAAATAGTTACGAAAATGTTCAGAATAAAATTTGTTGAAACTTAGTTACATGTAGAATATCAGTATAATTTATGTCACTTCATGTTATTGACACTGGGTCTTTGTTGTTCACTAATATTGTGATGTATATAAACTTGTGACCAAAGAAAGAAGAAGAGATTTTGTTAATTTTATGTGAATGAATAAATAAACTCTTGAACAAGGAACTGTCAAACAGCAAAGTCTCAATGTGGACAAATTTATTGAAGTTGAATACACCCGCAAGAGATCCTACTGTCATTTATCCCAGATTCGATCTTTTAACTTCTCTTGACTCTCTCATTAGGTATTCATTTCAGTTTGCCTGTGTGTTTGGATGGGTGCTTGTGTGTGTGCGTGTGTGTGCGTGTGTGCGTGTGTGTGCGTGTGTGTGTGTGTGTGTGTGTCTCTCTCTCTCTCCCTCTCTGTTTCTCTGCCCTATTCCCTTTTAATAGGGTTGGTCACATTTGTCCGATAACGATAACGATAACGAGATTTTCAATTAAAGGTCACCCTAGTAGTATACTCCCTATACCTGAAGAAATTAAAGGTTGTCCCACACTTTTATCTTTTAAACGAAAATATAAGCTGTATCTCCTGAAACTTTGATAATCTTCTTTTTGCCTCTCTTTGTTATGTCCTTTTGTTGTTTCTTTTTGATGTAGAATTAGTTTTCGTATTTCACTGCTCTTAACAATAATTCATATTATATTTTGAAGTTTTAGCTATATTTTAATGTGTTGGGGGATTGACCTCAAATAGGTCATATGGCCTTTGTCAATCCCTCCACATTTTGATTTGTTTGATTTGTTTTGCTGCATTTTATTCTATTTTCTAGTTTGAATGTACATGTATATACTTGTTCTTGATGTTTTTTATTTCAATCAATTTGTGGAAAATAAATGAACTGAACTGATATGGTAGTGGGTGTCGTAGCCGAGTGGTTAAAATCTTTCGACTGGAAATGCGAGGGTCATGGGTTTGATCCCCGGTACGGCACTTATGCCCTTGAGCAAGGCATCTTATCTACATTGCTCTTTTATCGTACATTAAATAAATTGTGTTTGGCATAATAATATGTGTGTGAGTGTGTTTCTTTAAAAAATATATTTTAGAAATAACATAATAGAGCGTGTCATCTGTGTCCTATTGTTTGTCGCACAAAAGGTTGAGTCAAAACTCCCTAACACACACTGTGAAGTACTAATTGGATTGGGTTGAAACTTTCCACATCATCAAAATAGATATATCTCTTTGTTTCTTTAGAGTTTGAATATCAGACAATGCATAGTTTTTAAGCTATACCAGAAAAGCGATGTGAAGTACAATCCCAGCAAGTTCACACACAAAGTTTGAATGTCCAGGAAAACATGGTCATTTTGAATGAGAGTAAAAACATATTTCAAAATGGTATTTTACCCTGAAATTTTGTCAGATGGTAGATTAATAAATGAACTTTTAGAACATACGGAAAACTTAAAATAAAAATTTCCACCCCAAACCACCTTTTTCAGAGCTTTACTCTAAAACTCCCATTGCGACTTATTGGTCGTTTTGTGGTGGAGGGTCACTTATGGTGTGTACGTGTGAGTATGGTCGTGATTGTTGATAGCAGAGCAGCTCTAGGGTGTACCTTTTAATGAAAAATCTCGTTATCGTTATGTCATCGGACAAAATTGACCAGCCTTTGAAGGTACACCGACTATAAGGTGTATATGTGTAAGTATGCGCGTGTATTTTGATAGTATAGGGCAGCCCTGGGGTACACCTTTAATGAAATAACTCGTTATCGTCATCGTTTTCGGACAAACTTAATATGACCAGCTCTTTTTTTTCTCTCTCTCTCTCTCTCTCCCTCTCTCTACCTCTTCTCGCTAACTTTATTTCACTGCTGTTTCTGATCTTATTCCTTCCGTTTGCAACCAATCGTCGCTGTCCTCTGATTCTATTTTCCCCTCTCTCCCCTCTCTCTCTCTTTCTATGTCTGTCTGTCTCTCTCCCCTCTTACATTCTCTTCTCACTTTCCTTCATTACACCTGTGCTTCTGATCTTATTCCCTACGTTTAGAAACAATCGTCTCCGTCTTCTGATATTCCTCCCCCCCCCCCCTCTCCCTCTCTCTCTCTCTTTCAACTGATCTGCAAAGGCATTCAAAAAACTCTCATGCTGTATAATAAGGAGTAGGCTGCAACTACATGTACTAAAGGGTTGGTCACATTTAATGATAACAATAACGAGATTTTGAATTAAAGGTACACCCTATTAAAGCTGCCCTACTATTAACAGTCACGAGCATAATCATACGTATACACACCATATATAGTAGGGTGTACCTTTAAAGGGAGCCACCGCTCGATATCCATGTACGTTCAAATTCATTCGCTTGCCCCTATTGCAAGGCCGTGCATAACAACAGTCTTGGAGCAGCGAACAAATTTGCCGTCGAGGGTGGGGTAGTTTGTCAGTTGGGTTGTTCAGTTCGTCTTACTTCGGTCGAATGCGTATCATTGCAATTGCGTGCTCGTTTACCAAAGACGTGCGGAGATTCCTGAATATTACCCGAGCCGGGCCAAGCTCCAAAACACCACGATTGGCGACTTTTCGGTCCCTTTAATTGAAAATCTCGTTATCTTTATCGTTATCGGACAAATGTAACTGGCTATCTTTGTCATGTTAATACGAACGAGACGTAGAGAGTATTGATGTGTGTGTATATCTTTACTAATCTTTTGTATTTTCTGCTTATTTGGGCCCTACAGCTGAATCGTGATAACAAAATAAAACAAAAGTGATATATAAATAAACAACTTTTGTCAGCATTCAATGAATTGAGATATCTAGTTATAATAATAGCAAATGTGCAGGAAATTAATTTTACCTATCATAGCTGTCCAAACTTCCAAATGTGTGTGACTATCAATTTGTAACATTATTTGTTCCTTCATTTAATTTAGTTTTCAAATCATCATTCACGCGTACAGTATATTAGGTGTCTTACGACTATATACACAAATACATTTTGACAATACATTTATCATTTTAGTTTACAGAGTTCAATAGGCCTATAACGTGATAAGAAATGGGTTGAATTAGATAGTAAATTCAATATGGTAAAAAAATTGCACAAGATGTTACCCTAAAAGGTGCAAAGTTGAAAAGTATCGGACACGATGAAATACAAATACATCAGGCATGTTCTACCAACATGACCAAACGGAACTTCTGTCTAGTGATTTAAGCCGCTCGTTAAATTCAGGAGGCTAGAATCCTGTGTTGCCCCTCCCCGGTTTCATAGACGCAGGCTATGTTACAGTGGAAGACACTCCGTTCCTCTGATATGACGTTAAATGATGGTCCCTGTAGAAGAGAGCTGACCAACTTTGTACGTTAAGAACCCACTGCCCTATTCGTAGAAGAGTAGATGAACATCCCAATCAGTTATATCGGGAGAAGACACCCGAGGATCACAGCGATTTAGTTCGCTTTTCCCTTCACTGGAACACGTGACGTCAAATGCATTTATGTATTTATAATTGCAACCGGAATATATATATATATATATATATATATATATATATATATATATATATATATGCATTAAAACAAGTTGGATTGCGCATTAATTTTATCTAGGCTATTCAAGAATGGTACAAAGTGAAGATTGGAAAGTTCAAAAGTAAAATAACTTTACTGTGTGTAAGATACACAACCATTTCTATTTTAGACAGTTAGTGTTATTCAAAGTACATCGAGGTGCTTTATTCAGCTAGTTTGAGCGAAGATTTAAACTCTAGTAATACTTTTGCGAACCGCTGAAGCTCAAAGCTGCACTGTGAAATACATTACACACAAGGCGGCGGTGAAAGATGTAACTCATAATTGCACGTATTGCACTAACTACAGGATATTTTGACCCAGAAATCTGAAACCCATAACCGGGTAATGGATTTGCGATTTCCAGTTCAGTCATAATAATTTAATACCTAAAGCTTCTTAGGCTTAAACTTTAGAATCTCTCTACAATGTTTGTAAATTTATAATACGTCTATGGTATGTATAATGAAAATGGCAAACTCTTTTTTTTTCCCCCATTAAATTTGTAGACTTAATTTTAGATTACAAGCAAAGTTCCCGATTGCTTAATTGAAAATATTACTTTTCTTGCGTTTCGTCCCCGATTGCGTTATTTTATTGCCTTAAGACTACAAGACTGCGCCAGCGACTCTGACGCTCCATGTATGTAAAGCCCGGCACACCCGATGCGTCATTTGCTGACGTTAGGACTGCGTCAGTGACTTGTACGGTCTTTAGCGCGTACGTCATGAAAGAGTGATATCGTTTGAAAAGTGATTGCAAAATGAACAGTCAAAAAATATTTTAGTAACTGGTATATGGGTTAATTGCCTTCACAGGCTAGATTAGCGCACGTAATGACGCAGACTATATTAGCGCAAGCAATAACGCAATCGAAATACGCCTTTGTGTAGGCCGTAACGTCCTAGAACCAGGGAATGCAAAATGAAGAGGGTAAGCAATGCTCATTGCTTTCATAGGGTTATAATGCAATCGAAATGAGGCCTGGTGTGCGACTAGTTTAATGGCCTACTTGACGTTACCCACGGCAGTAGCGCATGGGGTGACATAGCAATCCGAGAACAGTTTTGCGAAAGAGAGGTTGAGAGATGACGTAGCAGAGCGGATTAAGTAATCCGTTCACATAGACCAACCAGCCGGGTATGAGGAGAAACCAGTCCGGAAACCGTGGATAGATGAGAGACGGTTTGATGGCGTAGGTAATTGAGATGAGAGAAGAAGGTAACCACGTGATGAAGAAACAGATGACAATGAAGAGCAAAGTTTTTGTGGCGTTGCGAACTTCCGACGCAGATTCGCGCTTAGTTGACATCTGGACTCCCTAGAAATAACCAAAGAAAATATTGACAATATTAACAATATGATTTGACATAGATTCAATATTCGTAAGTACACGTAATTCGATAAGATATTATAGTTTTCAGGGAAACGGAATTTATTTTAAACGAAGTTTGAGCACAATAATACTTAAATATAGCAAAATAAGAATGTGAAGCTCCCATTCAGCATATTTTTACTTCCTCCTAAAAGTATCCGGACGAATATCCACTGGACTATCGCCATCGGACATCTAACCTCCTGGAAAACTACATCCCAGGACTAAGGCCACAGGTATATCCCTCGGACAACTACCGAAGGAGTGATTAGCTAGGAGGGGTAGCCCGGGTATAGGCTAGCTGTTTTATATCGCAATTACGTATTGTTCTTGTTAACTTTGTCCTATGGTAGTTTTCGAGCATAAGAGTTTGTCAGCGTGCAACTTGTCCTAGGGATGGCTTCCCGGATGCAACTGGATCAAATTTTAAAAAGTTTAAAGGTTGTCCTCGGTTCTTGTAATGTTTTATCTCGCAAAGAAATAGATTACCAGAACGAAATATTGGTTTTAAGGAAGTGAGGAGTGTTGGAATACTTACAGTATCTGCCATTGAGGCTGCTAACTGGGGACAGTGCTTCTTCCTCTCACCATCATCTGCAGTGGAGATAGTCGCACACGTCGTTCTGTTCTCCGATTCGCTATTCTCGGACCGTTTGATGTCGCTTTCGAAGTCCTTGTTGATGTGTTTACCACCACCCAGCGTCTCTCGAATCTTGATGAAGATTCGCACGTACAAAATCAACATGATGAAAAACGGGATGATAAATCGGATCAATATTGTTATGATATTTCCGATCGGGTTCACAAAGTGCCACACCAAGCAACCTCTTGTGTTGTTAAACCGCGTGATGAAGTCGGGGATCGTTGAAAAGGAGAACCAGAACACCGTCGAAACTATCCAAACGCTGATATTAGCGTATATCGCCTTCCGCTTGCTACGACTGGTGAAATGTCCGATGGGATCGTAGGTGGCACGATGGCGATCAATGCAGATGGCCAAAATGACCAGATTGGACACAAACTGGACGCTGCTGAAGACGCCATAAAACACCTTGCACCAATTGTTACTTGGGAGTGGAAAGAGTCCGAGGTATGTGTGAAGAGAGGTTATGATCAGGACAAATCCGAAGACAAAGTCGGAAATGGTGAGGTTGATGATGAAGTAGTTGTTGTAACCCCGAAGTCGCTTTTCAACGGCGAATGCAGCCAGACTGAGACCGTTGGTGCCGATTATCATAGTCACCAAGAGAAAAGGCCCCAAAACAGCATGGACACCTCGTCTTCTACCAACACGCGTCACTTCCGATATGCTTTCAGTCACATAATATGTCTGCTCTTCAAGCAGTTCTGTTGTATTGCCGTCACTAAACATAGTCGATAAGGGTGTGCAAACTTTCTAGGTTTTCAAATTTCTCTTCTAAGAACGACGTAAGGTTGAGTTGCTTCCCTGTATTTATTTTCCGAGCGCATGCAAGTCACAACTAAAGATGGTGAATTTGAAATCGAACCACCGGACGAAGTTGCTGATGGTGCAAAGAGTGCATCACATCTAAAATGTCCCGTCTTATATGCGGTATGATTTCTGTTAGTGTTCAAAAGGTTAGTTGAACAACTACAAACAAAGTCATGGGTTAAGAATAATTTTCATTTTGAAAGATGAGAGATCATATAAAGGAAATAGAGACTGTGACATAACTTTATTGATTAGGTGATAAGACGAGATGCACGGAGATAATGGGATCTAAAAACAGGGAATTCGAAAGAGAGATGGGGAGATGAAGATAGGGAAAAGATGATAGAAGGGGAAGTAAGAGATAACGGGGCAGTCGTAGTGATTAGACTGGTCGATTCTTGGAAGAGAATCCATTTGGCTTCTGACTTTTACTGATATTTCTAAAAAGTCAGAATATAAAAAACAGAGTTAAGAAACCGCACGTAGTATACACCAGTATTAAAAGAAAAAGAAAATCCATTCTGTTGACGGATGAAAGAAATCTTTGAATAAAACAAATGAAAAAAGAGAGAAAATTCATAGCGAAAAAGAAACTGTGCCAAGGGCAATGTTAAAAGGGAATGATTTAGCTGCTGACTCTTCTCATTTTGATCTTTGTTTCCGCCTTAAAGGGCAATCATTTTAACTTCTTTTTGTTTGTTGGAGCGACTTGTCCTACATTAAATCATACTGATATTACCAGTTCTCCCATTTGAATTACCCGTATGAAGAAAAGGAATTGTTCCGTAATATTAAACTGTTTTTAACTTTGCTTTTGATAACCCGATTTTGTTTAAACTTTTACCATCTATTTTCTCTGATGTTGCTGCTTTCTTCCCGAGCAACTTGTTATCAAGGCGAGATTCCATTCAAGGGGACCTACTAAAATTGGCTTTTACCCTTGTATGCTCGACTCAAAGGCCTATACCACATATCGAACGAATTTTCTCCTGTGTTTTATTTTGAGCAATGTAAAGATTTCATTTTTTTTTAAATTAAATCAATGAAATAGATCTCCGAAGCTCTGTTTTACAATAGACATAATGCTTAGTACAAAGAAGACATCTTTTCTCGTGCCTTGCCCCTCACATTTCAAAAGAATTGTTCTAAATACATACATACACCGTAACTACGCCGCATTACCTATTGCTCGTTTCGATCAATATTTTGACCGTAGGCCTATTAAGAATGAATAGCAGGGACATATGGCTAACAATTTCTTATTCTGATAATGAATAGCAGCTTCTCGTCGCGTTCTTGTCCGTCACAATGTGATGGTCACGGCGCTCCAATAGAGTTACGGAAAATAAATGGCGTATCTGGGAGGGGGGATTGGTGAATGTGCCCCATCCTGGGGAAAGAAGAGGGAGAGAATACAGAGAGAGAGAGAGAGAGAGAGAGAGAGAGAGAGGGGGGGGGGGGGAGGAAGAGAGAAGGGAAGATGATAAAAGATATATGAAAGAGATGACACAATCCCCGTGACATTTATCTACATCTACACTGAAAAAAAATACTTAATTTAACACCATCTCGGTATCTATATCGTATATTGGGCTACACCAGGTAAGTATTAAAACAACACCAGTTTCGAATCAAACTGGTGTTGTTACAACGCTAACTGGTGTTGTTTTAACTCTTATCTGGTGTAGCCCAATATCAAACTGGTGTTGTTTTAACACCTATCTGGTGTAGCCCAATATTGATACCGAGATGGTGTTGAATTAACACCCTGGTGTTCGCAGTGTAGATAAACTAGTGCCCACCACCCCCACCTCTACCTGACCCACGCTAAAATGATGTTGGAAGACATATTTCATATTCATATATCATATTCTATATTTTTTTTCATTTCCAACTAAATAAAAATACAAAATATACAATGCAAAATTTATACAAAACAGTACATTTGAAACCAAGATAGATCAATACAATAATTAATAACTTTGAAAAGAAAAGTGGATTAATTATGTATGAAATTTGATTTTATCTTCTGTGGAAATAGAGAGGTCCACTTGAAAGCAGAGCTTGGAAATTGTGGACCCCATCAGATAATAATAATAACTGGGAAAAAGTAAAGTACATAATAAAATAAACAAGAGAAGAAGGGTAGTGGCCAACAGACTGACAGAAGCAAATTTATAGACTGGAAGCAACGTAGTGGTATAAAATTATATGATGAAGACAAAATACGAGTGAAGAGTGGAATAAGAAAAAATGAAATGAGGGATGCATGTGGATTGCAGGGAGAGAACAGAGAAGGAGAAAGGGAGCAAGAACGAAATAGAATGTGCACAAAATTCTTGGGGAATTTAAGAAACAATAGAAAAAACGTTGAAGAAAAAAATGCAAGTGGTGATGATTTTTCGAGATGAACAGGAGAATACAAAAGTACAATTTAAGCAGGAATGTGGGGAGGGGAAGGGGTATCGTCACCTCAATAAATTGCTAAATTTTACATGATTGTAATAAGAAATATTTTACATTTCTCTTATATAAAAGCATCGAGTGAAGGGGATGTTTTCGAATTATTATGTAAAGCATTCCGAAATTTAGGGCATTCAAAAATGAATGTATTTTATGCGGAAAATGTTCTCAAAAGAGATGAGTCAAATTCATTTGACTGTTTATGACTGCTTGATTTTTAATATACATATCATGAAACACATAAGGTAATATACCTACATTATATTAAAACATAAATTCACCAAGATGAAATAAATATAAATCCTTAATTTTTAAGATGTTATATTCGAAAGAGGATAGGTATGGGAGCGTATATATGGGGGCATTACAGATAATGCGAATAACTTTCTTTTGTAATAGTTGAAAATAGTTGTAAAACTTTTTCTAACAATGTCCTATCAATATTTTCCTATATTCTTTACAAAGCAAGGACGACCTTGTACTTCTTGGGTTATATACGTTTGGATAAGAATTTCAAGAGCACACGTAGGCCTGATATTATCCATATGAATCTAAAAGGCTGGTTTCATTTTCTTACTGAATTATAACAAAGCGGTAAGGGCAGGTCACATTTGTCCGACAGCGATAACGATAACAAGATTTTCAATTAGAGGTACACCCTGTACTTAGGGGCTGTGGGTGTACCTTTAATGAAAAATCTCGTTATCGTTGTCGTTATCGGACAAATGTGACCTGCCCTTTAGGCTTGCTGTTCTACGACACAAGCTTCGGCGACAATTTTTCCGCCGTTATTTTCTACATTTAGGAATTCTTAACTTCAAAACCTTGACTGACTCAGAGCTTTATACCCTTACCCTAAGACTAAACCTAACGTAAATCCCAATAGACCTGTTCACTAATATATTCAAATTTTATGCATACTTTTAAAACAAAGGTTGTTCTTGACAACCTGAAAGCTTGTCAGAGGCTTGTCAGACATAGCAACAAGTAATGTATGCAAACTGGATTCCAAGTATTGTAGTTCATTCATTAATAACAGGTTAATGGACCTCGTTACTAGGTCCTCAGGAAAGACACATCCATAAATTGGAATAACTTTGTGAACAGGTCTATTGCAACCCTATAACCCTCAGAAGAGAAGATGGGAAAGACAGAGGGGGTAAATAGGAGAGAAAAGGAAATATATAGAGGAGGAGAGTGGGAGATGAGGTAAAGAAAAGAGATAGAGGAGAGAGAGAGAGAGAGTGTGTGTGTGAAAGAGATGGATAATGTGTGATACGGACAAAATTGATATGGGGGAAATCGAAAATTTGAAATGGAGTTACGGGATTAACGACATAATATGCCATGGCCGGTTTGAGAGCATAAGATTTTTACGATGAGAATTTAATCATTTCGCATGGTTTCTCCAAGAAATGAGGTCCAATTAAAGAGAGATCCAATCTCCTGATCTAGAGCATCACCTGCCTTGTGATTTCAATAGTATCTCGTTGCCATATAACCGTTAAATCCTAATGCAAGATATCGTATGATTTTGATGCTTGTATTATCAAATTGACATTATAATGTACCGTAGTCATGACTGTTGGAGTTAAGTCTTATTTAACAGCCTTTTTATAGTGCTCTTAATACAATATCACAAAAGGAAAATATTCGTGTGTAAATGTGGACATATCGCATCATGCCATATGAAGTTAGATCGTTTGTTTATTTCGGACTACTTTGTCTTCGCATCGTTGGTGAGTTAAAAGGTTTTTTCCTCATATTGAAAACAACCGTTAAAGCTTTTGTAATGTAGGTTCTTTCCAATTTTGTTTGTTTCGATCATTCCCCCCCCCCCCAAAAAAAAAGTATGAATAATTTTATTTCCGATAAAATCATTCAGTATTGTTAATCATCTCTCACTGTTTCCCCTCCCTCCTTCAATTTTTTTTCTTTTTCAGTTTTGTATTGTGCTCTCTTTATTTTTTATTTTTTGTATTTACTCTTCTTTCAAAATGAACGAACAAATAGATATTTAACCATTCTTCCTCCATCGGTAATTTTATATACATGTATTTACTGTACAGCGCGTTTTAAGAAAGTATCTTGTACTTCCGTTACAGTTTGTTTTCTGCTCAATATACCACTTGTTAACAAAGCATTTCCAATTATTTGTTCTCAAGTGCATACAAATTTTGAACTATTGCATTCTCAGGTTAGCACAATAACTTGTTGTCATGTCATGCAACCTCGTGAATACCATTGCAGTAGAGACGTTCAAAGAATAAACCATACACTTCACAAATTTATGTATACATTCAGAAGTTATGCATGCCCTTACTACAATGGTCATTAGAAATATGCCGTTGTCGTAATGCATTCAAATTTAATGCATTGCACTTTGTCAAATCCCTGATTACAAACTATTACATGCACCTGTTACAAGTTATTGTACTTCAGTAATCTGAATGCAGGTTGCATGCATTAAACGTTGCTAGGTCGGGCAAGCCCATTTTAATGTATAGCTCTGGTCCGACCTAGCAATGATTAATGCATTCAATGAGCATTCTGACTACTGAAATATGACTTGTAACAAGTGAATGAGATAGATCGTCACTTGGCAGTATTGTATAAATTAGAATGCATTATGAAAACCTCATATTTATTTTGCATTTCCTCATCTGCAGCTTGTCCGTCTGTCATCATGTGTACTACTTTTGATGATAATGGGCTCCTACATGCGTGTATGAGCAGACTACAACTTGAAGATAGCCAGTCTGCATGCTCGTTTGAACAGGAACTGCGTAACTGCATGAAAAACGAGCCCACAAACTCATCAGGTAAGCGTGGTTGTTTTTTGCATTAGCTTTATACGTCCCATATTAGAATTAAACTCGATTTGTATTCTCGTTGGATATTGGAGAAACAGGGAAACGGTACTACATTTCCCTGGGAAAAGTGAGTCTACACTCGTTCAACCAGGGAATTTCACTGGTTCAATCCCCCCCCCCCCCCCCATACCGTGTATCATATCCAAGTATACAACAATATACACTCAACAAAAACAAAAAACCCAAAATGTGCTGTTCAAATTTGTTTACTAACGTTTGAATGGCTACTTGCTCCGTTTTTGCAATTTTCTTAATCAGACCTTCCACCGGTTAAGTGAATGTGCCCATCCAAGCGTAAAAGTTCAAAACTTGATCTTAATTGATGTTGGTAGAGATATATTTCATTATATTCTATTGACGATTTATATGAAAACTTTGAACAATAAAGAGTGTCCCTTTTCCTATTTTTTTTTTTGCTGATTGTATCTCTAGTCTATGATGATCATCATCATCATGAGGATGATGGCTTTTTGTACAGCGCCAGTATCCGCCTCTGATGGCGATTGCTCGAAAAATATCTTCCAAAAGTTTAACATTCTTCGTCAGTGTTTCATTTAAAACAATTAAATTTTTAGTTGTTATCCTTGATTGTCATAATCAAGGATCAATCAAGATTCGTGCAATTTTGTCAGAGTAGGTAACAAGAGTCGACTCTGATATTTATCATCTTTCTTTTGGTTCCTTCAGATCAACCAAGATTCGTTGATGGTGAAGACGAGTTAGTGACAGTTCACATTGGTGACGATGCTCTTCTTCCTTGTAGGGTAGCCGGTGACCTTCAAGATTTTGAAGTCACGTGGATGAAACAAGACCCTATCCAATGTAAGAAATCATGATGATACGGACGACGATGATGATGATAATGATGATAATAATAATGATGATGATAATAATAATAAGAACAAGAAGAAGAACAAGAAGAAGAACAAGAACAAAAACACGATCAAGAACAAGAAGAACAAGAACAATAACAAAGTGATAAAACTTAGGTTAATACATGTATTAACAACATTATTTGTTTTCATTCAGAAAAAAAAAACAGATCAAGCTATTGCCTCTTTTTTCTTTTCTCCACGAAGTACTATCTAACACGCGTAACCCCCGCTTCACAATCAGACGGGAAGGAAATACAACCTTTGACCTGTTTATCGCTTCCGTCAGCTTATCAGACGAGGATGTCTACATCTGCCAGATGAATACCAACACTCCGACATCTCGTAGAGTCGAGTTGCGAGTGGGACGTAAGTTGAGTGCCTTTCACATTAATGTAGCACGAGGCCAATGCCGTTCCGGACCCCGATATGCATGTTCGGCACAACTCGTACTTCACTCGGGACAGCTCGGTATATCTCGAAGCTAACTTGCGAAATGTCGGTACAACTCGTAGATAACTCGGGATTGCTCGGTACAATTCGCAGAGAACTCGGGAAAGGTGGTTGGGTACAAGTGGTAAATAACTCTGGAAGGCTCGGTACTCCACGCAGAGAACAAGCGGAAGATCCATACAACTCGGTTAGAACTCTGAACTGCTCGCAACCTATCGCATCACATCGCCTAAATACTAATATTTATATATGTTTAACATATTCTCCTGAGTTATAACGAGTTTCTACGAGCTATGCCGATCGATCCCAAGCCCCTTTCCGAGCTCCCGACAACACGGGCCGAGTAAGCACTCTATTCGCATCCATCTTACATGTTAAACTCCATTCAGTTTCTTTATCAACATGATCAAATCAAGTCAACGTTTCTTCAAAGAACCCCTTTGAACGAGCTATTTCATTTTACTTTTTGTATTTTTTTAAATGATTTTGTCCCTATGGATGGAATCCATTTTATAGATATCTTAGCCAATACTATGTCTGACAAACCTCGTGCAAACCTCTAGGTAATGATTACCCTGGCTAGATTGATGTCTATATTAATTCATAATTGTTACTTAAGAACCATATAAAAAATATATGATTCCATGCGGAATATGCCACCCTCCTCATTCCATAGTGCTTCTGGTGAAATTGAAAGTGATTTTTTTTTTTTAAATTAAGTATTTTTGTACAAAAGGCTGACTAGCAAATGAAATATCATCGCATCTTTACGTTCAAGCACGTCGTTTAATAGATGGATAAACTTTTAATAAGTAGTCGTTGAAACTATCCTGTCTTTTGAATAGTAGCGTATCTACTTCCATCGGATATCGTTATGTGAAGCTATTGATAGAATTTTCTTTCTTTCTATTTTTACCCTCTTAGGTCCACCATTTCTGCAAGCTATAAACTACAAAGAAAACCCCATCGATTTGGATGTCGAAACTCCTTTCATTATCAGCAACGAAAATCAGTCGTTCTTTGTAGATTGCGTCATCAGGGGATTCCCACCGCCTCTAACACAGTGGATCTCATTGGTCAAAGATATTGAATCCGCTGTGAATATGCAGCAGGTCAGCGTAAACGGAGCAACGCGATTGGTCGTTGACAATGCATCACGTGACGATGCTGGCCAATACGTTTGCAGAGCCAGCAACCGATATGGCGAGGTGGAGAAGCGCATCAAACTTGTCATACAGTGTAAGTGTGTGCTTCGTGTGAGCTTGTGTGCGTCATGCGTGTTCTTTTGAGAGAAAAAGATTATTCTGTCTCTTCAATTTTTTAATTCCCAATTATTGTTCATAATTATGCTTGCAACTTGGCAAATGCGAAATAGTTATATCATTGGCCAAACGTAGTAAATTTTAGGAATGTTTGCTCATTGTATCTTAATTCATGATGTATTGTCAAGCTGTCCTTCATTGTCAAATTTAGAGGTACCCCATTTCGCCTTCTTGATTTCTGACTTTTCTGTTATATTTTATCTTAAATATTCCCATCTTTCTTTCCCCTTCGCTTCTCTGATTTTCCCTTTCTGACTCCCCTTTTCCCGCCACTTGCCCAATCTCAGGCTCTCTCTCTCCCATTCCCTCTCTCTTTATTCTTTCTCCTTTGACTCTGTTCCCTCACTCCGTTTGTCTCTCTCTCTCTCTCTCTCTCCCGTTCTACCTATCTCTTTCTCCCCTCTCTTTCTTCCCCATTCTTTTCCCTTTCTCTCTATTTGTATATATACAATCAGCAAAACATTCATCATAATATCCCCTATCATCTAAAATATTTAAAGGCAACCTCCTCCCTTTTCCCTCCCCCTTATTTGTTATAGCTGTAATTATTATATTGTGCACATTATGTATTTTCATATTTCCTTGTATTTTATGCAGTTGTTGTAATTCATATAATTCATGTATATTATGTATTTCGTTATTTTATGTTTACAGGGCGTGCTTGTTAAGCAATTTTTATAACTGAACGCACCAACCCTGTATTTTCAATAAAACTCTAATAAACAGATAGATAAGTGAATAAATAATTTATTTCTCCCTCCTCACCTCTCTATTAAAGTGATTTGGTAACTTTGTAGAGGCTTGATAAAATCTGAGCTGCCTGGCCTTACATGCTATCAGTGTATGTAATATGGTGTAAAAATGAAGCCCAGGAAAAAAAGCACTTCAAAATCACCATGTGCTTCACAAAAGTAAACATATGCAAGTAACCGGAAATGCCAGACTCATTTCCCCATATAGACTCAGTGTCAGACTAAAGCGTCAGTCATAGATATCTTAATAATAGCATTATATATTTGTAAACCTTTCTATGCCTGGCTATTTATGTATCCTTCTGAACATCATTATACAAGACAGATATCAAAATTCAACAATTTAATAAATCAAGCCTCCACAAAGTTACCGAATCCCTTTAAAAGGAAGATTGAGTTCTGGGAAAGGTAAAAAAAATAAGTTGTGAGCTTTCTCATTATTTTTATGTTAGTTTGGAAGATTATCATAGTAGATATGTCCCCTGAAAAGGATTGCTTTTCAAATGCTCTCACATTCAAAATATGACAAGAAACAGCTGAAATGTTCGTGCCGAACATTTGTGTGTAGTCCCATATACATTTCTATTTGCAGTGCATGTGACTCTCAGCAGGATTGAGTCAATTTCTTATCATTTTGGTGATTCCAAAACCTTACAGCATACACCAATTCTTATGTGCTATATAATCGACCCTTCCCAATTGCTTTGAGAAAGTTTCTTTCACAATTCAATCTCATGACCAGGGGGGCGTTTCATGAAAGGACTTATCAGATATTTTATCCGACAAATTTGCTCTCAGTCAATCAGATGCAAGGATTTCAGTAGCTTATAACAGTTGTCGGATAAAATATCCGACAACTTCCTTTCATGAAACGCTCCCCAGAACTCAACTTTATCTTTGATGCAGACGAGCCCAGTATATATTCGCTACCTCCAGTCATCTATGCCGGTCTCACTAGTTACATTAAGATCGATTGTCAAGCGAAGGCTTCCCCTCCAGCTAGGTTCAGATGGACTAAACAAAATC
Organism: Heliocidaris tuberculata; assembly: GCA_025618425.1. Classification (NCBI taxonomy): domain Eukaryota; kingdom Metazoa; phylum Echinodermata; class Echinoidea; order Camarodonta; family Echinometridae; genus Heliocidaris; species Heliocidaris tuberculata. The sequence goes on from CM046833.1 coordinate 35,913,655, forward strand.
AAGATGGAGAGCAACTTGTTATTACAACACAAAGGTATTTGTAATCATTGGTGTTGCTAGAGAAAGGAGGGGTACTACACCCCCCCCCCCCAAAAAAAAAAGAAGAAAAAAAAAATCTAAAAAACTAAAAAACTAATAAAATAATAAAGTAAATGAATAAATAAATATAAAAGTAAATCAAAATTACAAAATAAATAAATAAATAAAAATAAATTAAGCAAGTTTAAAATCGTAGGAAAAATTTTCGAATTCTTTTGGCAAAAAATAAGGAAGGAAAAAATGACAACTTTCGTTTTGTTTTCTTGCTTTATTTCTTTTTTTGTGGAAGCTCTTGGTAATTTGTTATACCCATGGTGGCATATTTGGAATCTGTGGAGCTATTATTTAACCCCCCCCCCCCCCTCTCCATTTTTGTTGAACATTTTTGGCTAGTATGTCAGCAAATTTGGTGCAACAACCCCTCCCCTTCATTTAATTTTTTCTCACGGATTAACCTCACCCCCGTCTCTCTCTCTCTCTCTCTCTCTCCCCCTTTTCTTTCCCATACTTTCACCTCTCTCTTTCTTTTTTCCTCTCTCTCTCTGTCATTTCAAATGGCTAGTGAGTTCATTATTTTGTATTTTGAAATTAACCCAACAGGTCACTTATCATCGTAAAGCTTGATGAATCTGATTACGGTAACTACACGTGTACTGCTGCAAATCTACTTGGAACTGCTGTGGGTACGCTTGAAATATGTGGTGAGTTTACACCAACAAATTATTTTGTATCATATTTAGATCTTAGGCGGACCCCCTCCCCCTCCCCTGAGGGGGAAAATAGAAAGGGGTGGTCAGAAGGGAAAAAAAATCATCCTGTCTCTACTGAGGGAATCTTGGAAGGCCTCTAGAAATACAAAAACTCGTATCCCCTGAGAAAGTGCCCTTTGTAGTCAGCTTAAACTTAATTTAATCTTAATTCACAGGACGGCCTATGCTACCTACCATTCTCAGTCCAGCGACAGGTTCAAGGCGACATGCATACGAACTTTTATGGGCTCCCAACATCGTCACGTCATTTGGGACCAACCTGATCATTGAAAAATTCATTGTGGTATATTGTCCTTTGAATCGACCTGTAAGTGTCCTTTATATATATATCTATTCTGTATTCTAAAACAATTTCTGTCGGAAAAATTGCATTTCTTTTAAAAGAATTGATGGTTATAAAAGTCGCTTAACATTATAAGTTTAAATCGAAAGTGAATTTAAGTTTTGATAATTATCAAAAATATAATTAAAAAGGTTGATTGTGATGATTACTAGCACAAGATATTGCAGCAGTACTGACAGCCACTGCATGGAGCAACTGTTATCGCAATGGTTGTATGCTCTTAATTGCAGTAATACAATTATAATAGTAAAATTCGAATAGTAAAATTATAATTTTGGAAATGTCAAACCTCTTTTAATATTTTAATGAACATTATCAAGTCGATGAGACGATTTTCATTGCATGGGATGGAGGTCCTTTAAATCTTAAATAAATAAGACTATTATATGAAATGTATCTTTCTTTCAATCTAATAGAAAACAGTGGTCAAGATGGGAAACCAATGTCAACTTGACTGGTACCAAGAACAAGTTGCATTCTCTTCGGATTCTGAAACAATGACCTATGTCATCCGAGATCTATTCGCGAATACCACGTATGAACTTGTTCTCAGTGGTCGAAATTATTTAGGCATAGGAGAGGGCGCCAGATTTATTTTCACTACGTCTGCTTGTAAGTCTCTTGTCTTCACCCTTTTTTAAATTGAAGTTTTGGCCAGTAAGTGCATAATTTCTTTTTTCTTCACATAAATTTATATTATTGTTCCTTCCAGTCGTTTAAAACATTTGTTATATTATACCATGGTATATCATATCAGTGATTATACACCCCCACCCCCCCCCCCAAAAAAAAGTAGAAGCTTTCATTAAGATTAATATATAAGTGTGAAGGAATTTTCAAAAATATAATCCAGGGAGGAAAGTAAAAGTTTTTCGGAGGTTGATTGCAAATTGCTATCATCATGAAGAAAAGGACTTCTCCATATTTAGGAGATTTTACTAATAATGTATGTTATTAACATATTTGACCAACTTAAATTTGTAATGCTATTTCATAATTGTGTATTTTTACTTATTCCACCAGGTGCATAAACTTTTGTTTCAAATGATTTGCTGAGGAAATGAATGATGTTCCTAGATATCTTCTTATTCCTTTTTTTTTTCCTTTCTTTTTTTATTCTTTCATTAAAATTTGTACTCATCAGTCGTTTTATCAACCAGCGAACCCATCGCCGACAAAAGAAAAACTGGTAAGTTCTATGATTACGACGGGATTGATTAACTTTGTGAAAAATTCAAAAATCAGGTCAAATGCCAGTGAATTGTGTGCAGTCCTCTAACTACATATATAATTAAGGATATGTGAAAGTATGAGAGAAAATGGAACCCGTTTACTATCCTAAAAAAGAGAAAAAAAAGCGATCGATCGCTATAGCGCAAGTCGCTCTGCTTCTTCGCTGCGCTGCAGTCACAAAAACCAAGCACCAGCGCTTGTCGATTTCAGAGCGGGTTTCCAGCCCGTGAAGAAATAGGGATTCGTTCATTGTGCGGTATTCTGTGATAGAACCATAAGAATTCTTTAGGGTTCGGTGGTACTCAGGGGCGGCGCTACAGGGGGGCAGAGGGGGCGACCGGCCCCCCTATGATTTTTCAAGTAGTGAAAAAAGAAAAAAAAAAGAAGAAACAAGAAGAAAAGGAGGAAGAAAAGGGAAGAAAATGGAAGAAAGAAGAAAGAGGAGTATTAAAAAGACAGGTCTTAAACATATAACTCTATATTACCCCTGTTATTTAATGGAGAGAAAAAAAAACGTCGTCATCTTTAGGTCGTCTTGCCCCTCCTATCAAAATACCCTGGCGCCACCCCTGGTGGTACTAGTATCCCGACATCAATATTCAATCGTAAATATCCTGATATATAAACGACCGATCAGCTTATAAAACTCAGACGATTCCTGTCTGACCTAAAGATTTGCAATTATGATTACAGCATTAGCTGGAACAGTGATTTTTTTTTTCAATCCTGGGCAAAGTTAATCAATCCCTTTAAAATTGCTGAAAATTGTGTAGTACCATTTGTTTATCTAATCTTGCATCTTTAACCGTTTTACAAAATTGAATAACTTCACCTGTCCTACGTTGTCTGTGATAGAATGATTTTATATCACTGTGTATATAGTTGTAGTTTAGTTTGAAAATGAAATACAATGCTAAACTGTAAAAGATGCTTTAGATAATTTATCTTATGCTTTCCATTTCCAGAAGAACTTGTTGAGCCGCAATTTGAACCAGACACCTCCCGGTCATCCAATTCCAATAGTCTTCGATATAGCTTACCTGGGCTCGTAATATGTCTCATGGTCGTCTTAATGGTGTCCCTTGTGAAATTTGGTGGCTTCGTGGTGGTCTCGAGCGGTGGTTTTGGTACCGTTTTCGAACCAAGTCAGTGCGGAAATCTCTTCTGATTTGTTGCTAATCCTCTATTACCTAATCTCGTGTTTGCCAGAATATCCCCAAGATTTTTTTCTCCAAAATATTCCCTGCTGGCACCAGGATCTTCATCAGCACCAATATTTGTTCTGCTTAAAAAATATACCGAGGTGAACAAAAATATCATTAGCATTCCGTTTCGGAGGGCATATTGTATGATTATGATCTAATCTCTTTGCATTTTATGTGGTATAGCGCCATCTGTTGTGCAAAGCGTTTCAATGTGACTTGCAATGATTGCAATGATCCAAAAGAACTACTGTAATTTTATAATCAATTGGTAATTCAATATGATTCATTATCGGTCATAATGCCTGAGTTTTAACCAAGCTGAATGCCCTTCAACTCACATTCAAAAGATAACATTTTTCAATTTTAATCACGGTATTTGATGAAATTCATCTTTCCCTTTTCCTCTCTATTATTTTCCTTTCCTCCGGGCCAGTCTGGCTTTCCAACTCTTCCAGTTTTGTCTCTCACATCAGTTATTATTACTCTCTTCATCATTCTCACATTGATTTCAATACCTCAGTTAGCTAATCATTCTTACCCTTTTTCCTTTTTATCCCTCGAAACATTCCTTACTAACTTTATTTTCCGGTGGTGTTACTTACTATTCCAAGGTGTAGCTATCCGCCATCATTTTTGTGTTCGCGAGCATTCCCTAAATCACTCCTTTTTACGTGAAATTTCTATCATGCATGCAAAAGGTCATTTTGAGGTGAAACCATCTTACTTTTGATATTTTTAATCTACCTTTCAGATCTGCATACTTAATTATTTTAAAAGCCTGCATTTCTCCTCTTTCCATATCTTTGTCTTTCTCTTTATCACTACCCCTCTCTTTCGGCCTCTGTCCTTTCTTCCATTATCTCTCTATATCCTCCATTTCATCACCCCTCTCTCTTTCTTCTTTTTCCTAATATATTATTCTATATATTTCTCTATGTATTTCCTCGCCCCCTCCCTTTCTCTCTCCTCCAACCCAATGTCGTTACATCTTCTTCTATCCTATATATCTTTCTCTCCTTCTCTCCCCTCCTTCAATGTCTCTGTTTGTACCTTCCTATTTCCCTCTCCCCCCCCCCCTCTCTCTCTCTCTCTCCTTCCCAATATTTTATTCTATATATTCCTACATGTATTTCCTCACCCCCTCTTTTTCTCTCTCCTCCAACCCAGTGTCATTACATCTTCCACTCTCCTGTATATCTTTCTCTCCCTCTCTCCCCTCCTTCAATGTGTCCCTTTTTGCTTTCCTATTTCCCTATTTCTCCTCTCTCTCTCTTTCCCAATATATTATGCTATATATTCCTACATGTATTTCCTCGCCCCCTCCCTTTCTCTCTCCTCTAACCCAATGTCGTTACATCTTCTTCTATCCTATATATCTTCCTCTCCCTCTCTCCTCTCCTTCATTGTCTCTGTTTGTACCTTCCTATTTCCCTCTCTCCCCCCTCTCTCTCTCTCTCTCCTTCCCAATATTTTATGCTATATATTCCTACATGTATTTCCTCACCCCCTCTCTCTATCTCCTCCAACCCAGTGTCATTACATCTTCCACTCTCCTGTATATCTTTCTCTCCCTCTCTCCCCTCCTTCAATGTGTCCCTTTTTGCTTTCCTATTTCCCTATTTCTCCTCTCTCTCTCTTTCCCAATATATTATTCTATATATTCCTACGTGTATTTCCTCATCCCCTCTCTTTCTCTCTCCTCCATCCCAGTGTCAATACATCTTCTATCCTGTATATCTTTCTCTCCCCTCCTTCAATGTCTCTGTTTGTACCTTCCTATTTCCCTATCTCTCCTCCCTCCCTCTCTCTATCTTCATATTCCCCTCCTCCTCTATTCATCACTTTCTATCTTCCTATAGCCTTGTTCACACCTACATTGACACAGTAAATCTCCTAAGAAAAATGAAACATGGCAAAATAAAAATCATTTTCACGTTGAAGTGAATGGCAAGTGGGGTTGAAAAAAGTAGCTGTGCAACAAATTCTGTTGAACATGTTACAAGATACAGGCATGTGGCGTGCACTGTTCTCAAGTCATTTCAACTTGTTGAATTGTTTTTTGTTTGCTTTTTTAGGCGATTTACCCACCAAGTATGAACAAGGATTATTTTCACTTCTTTCCTGTTACATCTCTCTCTATTCATCTCTTCCTAACTATTGTGCTATTTCTCCATATATTTCATCTTCCTTTATATCTCCATTTATCCTACATCTCTCGTGCTCTCTCCATCTGTAATGTCTTGGGGGTACTCATTTTTGCCGAAGGTTCAGAATTCCAAAGGTTTGTAATTCCGAAACACATATTTCCCATAGCAGGGGATTCATAATTCTGAACATTTGATGCATTACTCCATGCAAAGGTCCCTAATTCCGAAAATGAAGAAGGCTTCACAATTCCAAAGGTTCGTAATTCTGAAAATGCGATAGAGCCCTACATAACTTTTCAGAATGATAAAACTTCAGAAATATGATCCCTTTTTCATTTTCGAAATTATGAACCGTCGGAGTAACGAACCTTCGGAAATACGAACCTTCCGAATTATGAACCTTTGGAAGAAAAAAAACCGACATGTAACCAATGTCTTACCCTTTCTCTCTCTCTCTCTCTTGCTCTCTCTCTTCCCTTTACATGACGTTTTGCACACATTTTCTTTTATCTAAATTTTCCTCTTTCCGCTCTGTATTCATATTGCCAACACAGAAGAAAAAAAATCTTCCATACATTTTAGTACAATAGAAACAAGTTTTATTTGTTTTTAATTTCCTTAGCCTGTACATAGTTAAGATAAACAGGGCAATTTAATTATTATACAAGCCACGGTAATAAATCTCAGTTTTTGTTTTTTTACAAGCTATGTTCATAAACATCACTGCACTTATAACTCGACAATAATCATTTGAAACGAAAGAGAAAAATATCAGCATTTTATTCATCATGTGCTATAATCAAGAAATGGCATTACAAAAAATTAAAACATACTCATTTCTTTTCATAGCTAGCTTCTGTGCAAAAATGAGGTTTCACATATTTTACACAATGTGAACAACAAAAGTATGCATATCACTTAAAAGGAACAAAAGAAAATACATCTCACATATATATATAACCTGCCTTCAAAGTCTGCTGAATCTACAATAATCTGTAGATTTAATATAATATTCATAAATATCTATCTTAAAATATGAACGGTGGTAACAGTTTGGAATCTAGTAAACGCAAAAATCAAATCCGGTACAAAGTCGTAAAAACCAGTCATGAATTTCTGCCCAATGGTCTATATAGTACCATGCTAGGACTTGCGACCTTCTTTCGTTTCTGAAATCAGATTTGAGGTTTTCCTAATGAAACCTGCCATCAATGACTGGAATTTAGATCGTAACACCTTTGGCTTTCAGCTATAAATTTGTTATGTACAAAGAAAACAAATTAAACCTAATCATAAACGATCAAATTCAACCTTTTTCGTTAACATAATCTCCTCTGTACACTTCAACCGAACCCATTGTCATATCCACTTCAGGCTTGGCCTGTAGATACACATTTGAAAATAAAACGCACTTATCCTGTGCTGAAATCATCTGCTAAATGTATCATGTGCATAAAATGTAACTGTTGGACTATATCCTTAATAAGCTGAACAACCCAATTTTTTTTATTAAGGTCATTAAATAGTGTCATAATATATCATGTTTTTTTGCTGTGCTTATGTATTGCTCGTTACACGCTTATATGCTTTCTTGTCATCTTTTCGATGTTGTATCAGAATTATGTTTATTGCCTTAGTATTTTTCTCTACAGATTTTAACAATGCCCTTATCAAAAGTGATTAAAAAAAGAAGAAAATTACTTCTGCCAACTGTTGTTATGCTGTACTGTAATCAATTGAGTTACTGACAAGTATACAAGCAACAACAACAAAAAAATTACGTACCAGTATATTCATTCTTGATACACACAGTACAGTATACACATATCTGTCATTGTTAGCCCATTCGATACAATAGACCACATTTTGTGGTTTGGCTCAATAACTTTTGATTCAGAGCTCTAAAAAATATACCAGATGTATGATTAGAAAGAGCAAAAATTTCTGCACACACTATGTCCATTTTTGTTGTATGACATGCAAGTTTGATGCCAGGAATTTTTAAAACAAGAATAAACATTAAAATCCTTAAATTGGCAACAAATTGAGAGGTTTAAAATCATTGTTTTCCATCAAAATTGGCAATTTTTCAACTTTTCGACAAAATTTGTAACCATGTATATTGTTTTCAAAAACACTACACCTTTTTAGAACCATGTAGCACTAAAAAAATATTATTGTTGCCAGTTTGAAGAACAAAATGTGATCAATTAAGCCCTGTCCTGAAAGGGTTAAAATCTGTAAAACACAGTGGCAGATATTCTTGAACGTTAAAACCCTGTCTCTGTGGGTTGAATTAACCTGTTAAGTACTGAACTCCCTCATCCCCATAGGCTTAATACATGGACTACACGGTTCAAGGAGACCATGGGTTAAGCACTATATGTCAACCTGTAAGAAATTAATCATTATTTTGTACTGACTGGAGATGTTGATACTTGGGTTTTTAGGAATGAATACAAAACTTTCATTCTAGAACAAGTTTTCTTTTTTTTTTTTCAAAATATGACAACAAAATTAACATTCATTCACATTTACTTTAGCTCAGCAATATTCCTTTTTTTTTTTCATCTTCCATAACCTTAACCAATACATGTTCATTTATGAATACTGACAAAGCAGAGTAAAAAATAATTGCTTTCATCTTTTCTTTCAAGTTCACATAGGCTATGAACAAGTGCTCGAACACCTCACATCTTGAACCAAAAATAAAGAAATATTGACATCTTTTGTCCTGTTGTATCTTTCTATATACAGCTCATGATCTCATTTGCTTACTCTCTAGTTTGAAATGAAATATTTTGCCTCCAATAAAATAAAAACTGTATCTTATTCTGAATCTTAGAATTTTCATTCATTTTCAGTTTTTAGCTATGTAAGAAAAGGAGAGCACTGCCATTGTTGTAAATCGATTATTGAACTTCCTGCCTCAAAATTTAAAAATCTCTCTTTTTGAATATTACTCATTTTACTCTGAAGTACTAAATAGTTTTGACCATTGCCCTACTGAATAATCTGATAGCTCTATATATGTGCTATCAATACTGAATTATAAATGAATCATGAGAGCAATCTTGCTCAAAGTCTTGCGTACATCCATTCTTATACATGTAGATAAATACCAAAGGACCAACCAGCATATAGTATGAAAATATGTGTGCTTCTATTGCTTCTACAAATAACTGAAATCACTCTTAATTTCCATCTGATGAAGTCAATGACACAAAGAAACGAAGAAGACTTCTCCTGCCTACTCCAAAATCATATACACTTTGTCTTTCAAATCAAACATCCTCTTTTTTAAAACAGAGAAAAAATCAAACTATACCTCCCTTGGCCATCTGTGTAACAAAAACATTCATACTTTCCAATAAAATATGGCAAATTAAAAACAAACAAAAAAGCAACAAAATCTCTTTCTTCAAGTAACTAACATTGCAGGCACGGCTCTTTATTTATGTGAAAAAAAATTAAATAAGAAAGCGATTGTCAATGGCAAATTATTCATATTTTCTTCTTATAATTCATATTTATTTACAATATTTAATAATATAAACTTGCCATTTACAAACTTTATTTATCTAAATGTACTGTATTTTTCTTTCAGCTCCTATCTCACCATAGTGAGAATTTTTTCATCTTTCTGCATCAGACAGTGTCTTCTCTTAGCAAATGTTGACTTGAAACTGTTGAAAGAATAAGAAAAGAAGAGAGGGGGGAAAACAGGGAAATAATTAATCATAAGTGTCTTTGTAACCTATTTACATGAACAGTAGAATGCATTAAATTTCATGTTGGCATGTTGCTATGCCTTGGTCATCATTTAATCAACAGAAATTTGAGTATCATAAAAACATTCAGGAGACCATTTGGGGGAAAAGAATTGATAAATGTAAAGGAAAACTTTACTAGACCTACATGTACATGTACATCTCTCATAAAAAATCCTCACAGACACATTCATAGATTTTATCTACTGAGCAACTAGAAACTTTCATCAAGAATGACCCAGAGCAGCATTTCATCAAACCGTTATAAGTACAAGTTCGCTGACATCCCATTGAAACACGTGTATTAAAATTAACAGGTGTTTCAACGGGATGTCGGTGAACTTGTATTTACGATGGTTTGATGAAACGATGCCCAGATACATAAATTGTCATTCCATAAAAATGATTAAATTAACTAATTCGATTTTGCTATCCGTGAAAGCTTCTAGTTGCAAAAAACAGCCTTTGTTAACAATTCGCAATACCTTCTTCAAACTTGCCCTGTTTAACTCCTATCAATTATACATGTATTCATAAAATTGATTCTTTACAGGGTTGAGAATAAATACCCAAAGTGAAATATAAAGTTTAATCATCTTTTTTCCTTGAGCCATTTGCCATTTCTCCTTCCTATGTATCAAACTTTCGCATACAGTATTTTGTATGTTTGTTTAAAGTGGAATAAAACTGAACTGAACTAAAGAACAGGTCACATTAACATCAAAGGTCATAGGTCATAGGGACGGTGTAGAAAGTGTCTTACGAGGTGTATCTCTCTGCATGACCAAGACTCCAGCATTCTGCGCTGCTGCTGCCACTGCACTAGCAAAGTCGGTCTCGGCGAAGAACGACCCGTCCGAACTCGTACTGACGTTACTGTTTCTCCTACTCCCGTTACTGCTGCTACCGTAAGCTAACATTGACCCTGAACGAGGACAAACAAAAAATGACAAGTGGTAACAAAGGTATATAGAAAAAAAACCTGTCTGTAAATGCTACCAAGAGACAATATCGAAGACTACATGTACATGTATATGTCATTGTGTACTACTGACAGAAGGCCTACATAGAGAGGTGAACACTAAAGAAACAGAGACAGGAGCATGACCCTTTGAAACTCGTTATTAGACTTTTCACAAAAATTGAATGAGTCTTGGTTCCTTACACATGCTGTTGTATACGATGGGGGGGGGGGGCAGTACTTTAAATTTACTAATAGTGCACTTTTATAATGAGTGGTTCACTAAAAGCAGTTTTTTTATTTGTCCGACTGCACGGAGTCTTTGCTATCTTTCACTGATTGAAACAAAGAACAAAAATATTGAATCCACTACGCCGGCCTTTTACAGGAGACTTGCACATATTTACACTTGTGGAGAAATGGTTGATCATTCAATGCAGAAAAAAAATATGGCAAAAAAGATAGGAGCAGTCTAAACTTGTTGTGCATATGATAGATTTGCACAATAAACATGACAAGATGATCAGAAAGAACCAGCTTGAACTAGCTTAAAACAAGACCTCAATAAAAGTTTAGCTCACTTTGTCTCTCGCAATAGATGTAGATAACTGCACTTTTTTCATTTGAAAAAAAAGACAAAACTGACAGGTTCTAAAATGGTGTAAAATATGTTTCAACAAAGCAGAAAGAAAAGCAGAGGACTCAGAAACAGAAAAAAAGCATCTCTACCTAAAGGATTGGATTTGTATAAAGGATAGGGGTAATATACCTGGTATATACATGTATATCAAAATAGAAAACATTCAATAACAGTCATGTTGACTTCTTCCACTATGCAAGGAGCTCGAGGAGCTCCAAACTTACATTTTTATAAAGAGGAGTAGAGTTGGGGACTGGGTAGGGGTAATAACCCCAATATCAGTTCGAGTGGAGGGGTAAGTGGGCGGGGCATCACCGGTATACGCACTCACCTGTACAATTACTGGCTGTGTCCACGTCCCTATCCTTACTATCCAAACTGTTGAGTTCTGTAGTCTCTATCTCACTTAGGGAGGGGTGGACGGCGGAATTTGACCCTGTAAGAGGGGCAAGGGGTCGGGGGTGGGGTCAGGCAAGAAAGGATAGTTGGTTACATGGCATGCAGACGACAGAAAAGATCATATTTGGGAAGAACTCCCACGAGAAGTATATCATCTGCTTAGAGCAAGACAGGTGTTAACGTTACAAACTGACGCAAGTTAACACCCTTCTGGCTCTCGACAGACGATATCAAATCTCTATCATCTCTATGAAATGAGCTTTACATAGGAAAGCAAAGATCAAGGGGGTTCGTTGAGTATAAGGTGATAAACATCTGTTCTATAGCTAAAAGGTCTAAATTGGCAAAGATATGAAATGATGATTTACTATCTTTAGACATATATAAAGAAAGAATTGAATTCCTAAAATGAAGCAGAGAGCAGCTACGGTATCTAGTTTTTACAACGTAACTAATAAATAATGAAAATAGAAAGTTTTGGGGCAAGCAAATATAAAGAGCATGCCCTCCACACACAATAAGAGATCTAAGAAAGGGAAAAAAATGGTGGTGTACCTTCTGTATTTTTGAGCGTCATTTCCATAGGTGCATAAGGGGCGTCTTCCGACATTGCTTCGAGTTCATTCCTGGTCATATATTTAAGCAACTCCTGACCGATCTGAGCGTGCCTGGGGTCTTCAAACACTCTTTGCGATGCTATTGACTGCTGTTGCATTTGTTGCGACCCCCTTCCCGGGCTCCCTGGGCCCGACTGCAAGGGTATGACAGTTTGCTTTGTACTCCCACCGAAATCAGGTGTCATGTTACCGGTGGTGGTGGTGGTGGTGTGGGGAACTGGGGGTGGGGTCTTATTCAGTTTATGCACGCCCCTTTTGTGGCTGGGGCTATCGCCTGGGGGTGGACTGAGCGAAGAGCTGATGGGCTGGAAATGCGAGCCCGGGCCTGGAATCTCCGTCCTGCAGGGCTGCTGGGGAAGGAGCGGTGGGGGATAGATGGGGATGGGGGAGTTGTTCCCAGAGAGGGGCTGGTTGAGGAGGGGGCTCTGCTGGTGGTGGCGTGGTGGTACTGGAGGACACTGCTGCTGCTGCTGCTGCTGTGCCGCTGCCGCCGCCGCCTCACAATCCTCACAAGCTCCTGGGTTAATCTGGACATACGCCTGAGCATGCTGATTCGGGCTACTGCCCCTCCGATAGAAGGAAGACTTGATGGAGCCTGGGTGGGAAGAGGGCAAAGAACCCCCCGGAGAGTCCATGTCTGTTGGGGGCTGCTCGGGAGGAGGGGGCAGGAACTCCGCCCAGTTTCGCTGAGGTTGTCTACCCGGTGTGGTGGCATGAGGATGTCTACATCGTTTGGATGCTGAGCTGCATCTTGAGTACTGACTACCTTGGTCTGAGTAATTCATATCTAAAAGAAAATCAAAAGGATACTACATTAGCAAACATTTGATTAAGGGAAGATTCACAAATTCCAAGTTGACAATTCCTTTATGTCAATATAGTCTGATACTAAGGCCATAAAAGTCAGGGCTATTCCAACTTGCCATAACAAGAAAGACCCCAGAAAATAGAAAATGATTGTTAATAATCACCAGCATCAAACTCGGGGTCTGTGTATGATCAATTCTCAATGTCTCTCTTTCAATAACAAATTATTAGTGCATTTGGATACAAAAATTAACAGAATGCATTCATGAAAAGGAAAATTAACGAACCTCTATCAGGGACTGCTGGTGGTCCATCATAAGGGGCATGCCAGCCCCGGGGGCTACCATGACCACTCCCATGCCCTCCAGGCTTCACCATACGACCTGGGCGACGCCCCTCCCTGTTGGACGACTGCCACGAGCCGGACCACTCCGAACTATTATCACTGCAGTTCTGTCGCCGGGCGGGGTACTCCCGCATGTTCGGAGGTTGGACGAGAGTTGCCGAGGCGTAGGGTTCGGGGTCATCTGACATCTGATGGTGGGGGAAGTGGAGGTGCTGGTTGTACTGGGGTGGTGGTCGGCCAGAACCTGGGCTAGGGATGATGGGAAGGGTGCTGCCGGCATGGACGCTCAATTCCTCGTCCATTTCAGCCTCGTTTTCAACCACTGCATACTCTGGCGAGCTGCAATAAAAAGATTAAGAATTAAAATCATTGATGTGTTGACCACTGAATTCTCTTATTACCTACAGTATACTCAATACATAAACCATCCGGCTCTTGTAAGCAATGAGTTAAATATTTGGAGACTATATTATTTTCAATGGGGCATTTTCAAAAGGTTAAAACCAAACAATTCCCATGTATAATCTTCAACGTGTACAGAAATTAAAATAAAATTTCCTGCAGGATTACATATACTACTGAAGCTAGATCATAATATTGTTTGAATATTTGATACCATGTTTAATAAGAGCTGTCCAAGTAGCATATGTAAATTATGATAATTGAATGTATCACCATTCTGTAAAAAATATTACAGCATGTTGATACAAAATCCTGGGGAGCGTTTCATCAAGCGTTTTATCAGTGATTTTTTACTGACAAATTTACTCTCAGCCAATCAGGTGCAAGGATTTCAGTAGCTTATAACAGTTGTCGGTAAAAATCACTGACAAAACACTTGATGAAATGCTCCCCAGATACGATATGAGACAAAGAGGAGCATAGGAGAAAGAGAAAAGGGAGAAGAGAGAGCCAGAGAAGGGGAGGGTAAAGAAGTACAGAGCAAGGAGGAGGAGGAGAGAGAGCAAGCAAGACAATGAGAAAGGAGAGAAGAAGTGAATGAGAGTGAAAGGAACAAGAAAGAGAAAGAGCGAATGAGAGGAAGAGAAGGAGAGAGAGAAGGCAAGATGACTAGCAGGAACAAGAAAAGAAAATATCAAGGAGATTCTTACCTTGGGTGCATCATCACTCCAGGGAAGGCACAACATAATCTTGAACTACTCACAGAGAGGGAAATTAAGATTGGGGAGAGACAGACAGACAGACAAGAGAGAGACAGTGAGAGAAGGGAGAAGTAAGAGGAGACCAAGAAGGAGATTCTTACCTTGGATGCATCATCATTCCATGGAAAGTACTCAGAGTAGGGAAGGGAGAACAGAATCTTAAGCTACTCACAGAGAGGGAAATTAAGATGGGGGAGAGACAGACAGACAGACAGAAAGACAGACAACAGAGAGACAGTGAGAGAAGGGAGAAGTAAGAGGAGACCAAGAAGGAGATTCTTACCTTGGATGCATCATCATTCCATGGAAAGTACTCAGAGTAGGGAAGGGAGAACAGAATCTTAAGCTACTCACAGAGAGGGAAATTAAGATGGGGGAGAGACAGACAGACAGACAGACAGACAGACAGACAGACAACAGAGAGACAGTGAGAGAAGGGAGAAGTAAAGAAGGACACCAAGAAGGAGATTCTTACCTTGGATGCATCATCATTCCATGGAAGGTACTCAGAGTAGGGAAGGAAGAACCGAATCCTGAGCTGCTCTGACTGTCATGCGTGAGATGCGTTTCTTTGCTAACCTGACTCTGCAAATGGGATGGATACTTGGGATCTATAACAAAAGAAATAAAGAAGATTACATTATCTTTTTATTTTTTTTTGTATTTCAATTCAATTCATTTATAAATTTCACTCGACAACGTAAAAAGAACAGAAAAAATTCAAGTAACAAAAATACAAAGTAGTCAAATTGAACAATGAACAGATACATACAATGCTGCAGTAGGTGGTAGCCGAAAAGGAAAAGGCCCTTACGACAAGCTGACCCAAATTAGATAATGATTCATCTTGATGCTCATATTCAGAAGTCTCGTCACTCACTTATACCTTCATGTATATACTTGTCTTGTCTTAACGAAGCATCATGTAATATAGATTGACATTTACCTAGAAGGTTTTATTCAATAAAAAGACATGCACAAAAAAGGGAGCAACTATTCAAATCTGAAAATGAAATTAACAACAAATGCAGACAAAAACAGGAAGGAAACGATTTTGGATTTTTAACACAAACAAATTCAATAAACAATAATATTTAAGCCTATGTTTGTAGGATATTGTAAATTTACTATTCTGAAAAGCCATTGAAACATTTCAATTTCTTAGAATGATGGATAAAGTATGATCATGATTTGTGAGCATTTAAAAAAATTTCTGTTTGTATATTTGTTGTCTGCTTTTATTTCTTTGTTGTGGCTTAATGTATACTTCTTGAAGTCAGATTGGTGGGGCACCGTTGGGCCACTTAGAGGGAGGGGGCTTGTTCTGTGTGTTTTTTATCTTTACTTTTTCTATGTCTTAAGTTTGTTGTTTATTTGTTTGTTTGTTTGTTTGCAACTTACTATATACTTCTTGAAGCCAGACAGGCGGGGCACCGTTGGGCCACTTAGAGGGAGGGGGCTTGTTCTTCTCAAGAGTGTCGTCTCCAGAAGAACCATTGCCTGTGCAGCAGTTACCCATACATCCTGTCAAAAGATTGAAACACTTGGTAACACCATTCATTCAAATCTACTTTTACATGTATATGTAGTTACCATATATGTACTGTATCTCAGTAAAAGGCCAACAATAGAAAAGTTTACCAATGCATTCCAATTTTATGTGCAATCTCTGATCTGATAAAAACTTGTTCTTACTGACCAAAAAGCTTGCAGACGGCTTCTCTGCCATAGCAACAACTACATGCAGGTAACAAGAATTGCAAATTTTGTTGTAATGAAAAAACAAAAGTTTATCTTTTATTACTTCGAAAAAAAACCCTGGTTAAGTGAATTGTACTATTTATGCATTTTGTTTAAAAAATACTTGAAAAAGTAGTTTTCAGGATTAAAGTTTATTTTGCCTTTGGAACTCATCCAGTATAAAACAAAGAAGTACATTAAATTTGAGGGATGAAGCTTACCTTGGTGGTTATGAGAATGTGGAGGGCCACTGGAGGTCCATGTAGTCTCCCCCTCCGGATGAGCGGTCCCGTTGAGCTGAGTTGGTCTGGCAGCCCTGGAGAAACAGAGAAAAAATCAAAGAGAAAACCATGAGTAGCAGACAGTGTAGCAATTCTCAGTTTCCTGTTGTATTTTATTCTAATTCATAATACCTGAAACCTAAAACTTGAAGTCTGAATTTCCTTCAGGTGACAATGCTCGACAAGCAGTCTGCATATAATTATCATCTCATTAGGAATATGTTTCTCTTTTGGGGCCTACAATACACACCCTCAATGAAAACCACAGGAAATTCAGCTATTTTCCAGTCATACAATCTATTACTAAATAATGGGAAGTAATTACAGATATAAATATATAAGACTGAAAAATAAAAAAAGATGAATACTTACATATTTTGAACTGTAACATTGTCTTTGCTTATCATAACTGTAGGAGAAAAGTGAAAGAGGAGAATATGGATTGAATTTGAGAAAAATTGATATTATGACAATAACATTCATGACAAAGGAGATGTGGAAATGAATTCAATTTCATTCAATTCAATTCAAATTCAATTCAATTCGATATTATAAACAACACCTGATTACATTTACATACAAGCATTCAAATATCAGGTGACATAAAACAAGATCCCATTTGCATTACTACTTTTTCTGCCAGACTACAACTTTTGGAAAGTGATATAAGAAATCACAACATTGACAATAACATTCATACTTCATGACATTGACCATGACCTTGACTTACCGTTTCCGACAGGTGAGCAGGGTTTCTTCTTATGCCGACGCCAGAAGAGAAGAAAGATAGATGTGATGACAAACAGTAGGGCCAGGGCTACAGCAGCATAGAACCAAGGCTCTGATAAGATGTCCATTCCTCCGCCAACCGTATCACGACCATCTCCATCACTGTCTCTCTTCTCAGGGTCATCTGGACCTACAGGAGGATGATGGAAGATGATGATGAAAATGATGATGATGAAGAGAAAGATATTTTTCTGCACTTGTAAGAGGCTTGGGAATATCAATCTATTAATCTCTTAAAGACTAAGCCCAAAATATTTTGGATTAAACCCATTAGACAAGAAAAATCTCTACTGAGCTAACTTAGCATCTTTTTCACACAGATTTGCAGTACTTATCAACAAACATATAAAAAATGTTGTAACATAGTGTAAAATGGAAATGATAAATTCTAGCATTATGTCTGTAACTAAAAACATCACAGCTTGCAAAGATGTAACATTTACATCACTGTAAATAGCCAATAAAGTGACAATTTTCAGAGTTGTAAAATGTCTCTAAACCAAGTTCGTGCATAAAATCAGGATAGATTTTTAAATGAAAATACCTTAAAATAAAAATAAAATGACAAGAGACATATAAACCATGATTTACCTGGAGGCAGGGTGACGTAGACGATATCACTGAAGGGTCCCATCCCTGCAATTGTATACGCAGCCACCTTGACCCCATACTGTGCCCCTGGTCGGAGGTTAGCAACGGCAATCTCCAAGGTCCTGTTATTCCTGGTGGTGATGTTTGGATGGTGGGGAGGGTTCTCGCTGAGACAGAAGACGTGGTATCCGGCGATGATCCCGGGTACCTGGTTAGCAGCGGGAGGTCGCCAGCTGACCTTGATGGATGTTGAGCCGTTCTGTCTGGCTTTGATAGAGGTGGGTGGGGCTCTTGGAACTACAAAAAAAAAAATAAGAGAGGGAATATCACTTAATGTACATTTTGCATGATGTACCTTTATTAATAGAAGTGACTCACTAACTCAGTCAATTACAAACAGACATATGGTGAATCAATATGGTGAATCAATCAAAAAACCGATTAACACAGTAATGTTTTACAGCATTATTGGCAATTATTGGTCAACTGAATATTCATGAGTCTTATATACATTTTCATATGAATTTGCTTAACCCATTAGCCATCATGTCTGTCTCAATAACAATGCTTTTCGTGATCCTTTGAAAATGACCAAATCCTTTACCACTATGAAAACGAAACGAAACCGATTAACAAAAATTTTTTTCCATCTGTCGCTCTCTCCACTCACCATCTTGTGCCGTCCTGATAACGACCTTCTTGCTCTCTCTGCCACGATGCCACGCCCCGTGGTATGGCTGGACGGTGATCCCGTACTCTGTCCATGGCTGGAGTCCACCCTGGACAGCGGTCTTGTCGTTGACCACTCGGTTCATCTCAAAGATGCCCGGTGCCTTGTGCTGGGGAGTGACCTTGAGGTAGTAGCCGTCAATGTAATCTCCATTACGAATAATCTGTGGAGATATCAATCACAGAATGTGAAGTTAGACAGGACCAATCACCACAAAAGATATTTTACTCTGTAATTTTAGGCTTCTATGCGGTTGTTCATTGCTCAAAATATCTGCTTCAAATATTGGTTCTGTCAAGAGATACGGCAAGTTTATAAGTACCTAAAATAACCCTCAAAAGTGGTGATGGATAATAGACCCGATGATATCTAAGTGAGTTCTACCCGAGTAAACTACAGGTGCTATGCATTATTACAAAGCTTGCATCTCCACTTGGTGAAAAACACAGGGAACAAAATGAATTCTGGAAACTTATTGGTGGTTTTGAGCAGACGGGTCACACATAATACAACTTTCAAACTTAGGGGTGGGATTTGCCATCCACAGAACATGGGGTTAAAATCTGTCCAATCAATCCCCATTCCTAATTACATTGTAACTGTCATTTATGTCATGGATCCCACTACAATGATCTCAAGCCACTGGGTATTCTAGGGTGTTAGATCCTCACACTTTTTGATGTACATATATATATTAACTTGTGTGATTTTGATGAAATTGAATTGAATTGAATCTAACAAGATATCATGTAAAAGATGTTTGAATTTCATGTTTTCAAGACAACATTGTTAGGGCAATTAAACCCATTGCCTACGAGAGCTGTATTAAGCCCAAGGGGAATTGGAACATTCAGTTGTGAACAGGTTAAGTGCATTTACCTGCCAAGTAACATTGATTGCTTGAGTGCCTAAGACTTGTACTCTCTTAATGTAGACTCCACAGTTATCCAGCTTGTCCTGGAGAATATCTCGGCTTTCTGCTCCTGCGCATCAAAACATAACAAAAGCGAAAGTGTGAGAATTATAGTGTTTAAAGGGCAATCCAACCTTGGTAATAAGATGATTGTGTGAAAGCAGAAAAATATGAAAAACAGGATGGTGAAAGTTTGAAAGAAATCGGACTATGACTAAGAAAGTTATGGATGTCTGAAAAATAAGATCACTACATCTATGCGAATCTCAAATTGGCAATTTGGTGAGTCAATTGTGACATTTTTGTGGACAACTCTCCCATTTGTCGTACACAAAAATATTATTAATTTGCGGTTTTCTTCAAGGCGCTTTTACCCTCGGGGCAGTACTCAAAATATATTGGAGATAGCATCCTGCTATAGGTCCTCATGAACGAAAAGATCCTACTGAATAATGCATTTTGAAAAAAAGTTACATTTTAGTCATTTTGTGTGTTAGAGCGAATGGGGGAGTTGTCCACAGCTACATCACAGTGACACTACCTATTCGGCCAATCTGAAATTCCCATATGCATAGTGTTTACGACTTTCAAAAATTCATAACTTTCTTAATGCTTGTCCGATTTCGTTCAAACTTTCACCAATCTGCTTCTGATTTTTCCTCTTTCTTTCAAAGCAACTTGCTATTAAGGTTGGATTTCCCTTTAATGAAGAAAGAAGTTTATAGAAGGAAAAGAGGGGAAAGGCAAAAAAGATGAGGATATGGGTTTCTGCTTAAAGTGGTAAGATGGTCTGGTGTAATATAATGCGATTTCAGTCATGACAAAACGACAAAACAGTGTATTTTATTCTTGTGCTTATAAAAGGAAACAGTTTCATTGAATAATACCATCAACAAGACAAACTCATTTTATTCTTACAAAGATAAAAATTTAAGTTTGATTTATGGCGATATTCATAAATAAAGATTGTCACACAAATGTTTTAACAGAATTACTACATGATAAAATATGTCCTGTGATTACAATATCATCTAAAGTTTAAACATCAAAGGTGAAAAAATAATAGGTTATGGTGAAGATTCTTACCCTCGGTAGCTGGAGTTGTGACCCCCGGTTCAGCGTTAGGACCAGGGATCTCACGATGGGTACCAGTCAGGGTGTTAGCTGAAATGCTGACTGGGCTCGGTGGACCATAGCCATGCTCGTTGATCCCTCGTACCATGAAGACGTAGGTGAACCCTGGTTCCAGGTTCCGCACCTCGAAGGAGTTGCCCTGGATACGCTCAGCGGCTACTGTCCAGCCTGTTGAGGAAGTTGGGGTGGAGAGAGAGGGGTACGGAGATGGATAATAGATGAAGTTTGCAATACTTGACAATGATGTAGAATGTAATAATAATAATAATTAAACATTTTTGTATAGTGCATAACACATAGGCAAATTTGCATGTCTCTATGCACTTAAGAATAGAAAACAAGTTTATACAAGAAAAGCAACCAAAAAAAAAAAGAAAAGAAAAGAAAAGAAAAACAGAAAAAAAAAAAAATGCACTGGGTTCATGTTTCTGACTATTCATAAGTGGTGAAAAAATATGTTTTCAAGGTACTAATGAAGGTATCATAGGTTCCTATAGTTTTGAGTTGTTCTGGCAATTTGTTCCACAAAAAAGTGGCTGCGTATGAGAAAGACCTTTCCCCGTATGAAATGTATGGAGACAAAGAGATATTTTGGATGTATAAAGTGCAATATAAATCCTGAATAGTGTTATTATTAAATCAATATATTAATCTATCTGTCCATCTATCTCCAGCTACTGATCATCTATCCTCACCTGTTATTCTATCAGGAGTGAAGTACTCCACCCTGTATCCTGTCAGTGAGACAGTCCTATCTGGCAGGGGTCTGGCGCTAGGCCAGGTAAGCCTCATGGTTGTCCTCGTGATGTTATCAACGATGGGAAACCCTGGGGCCTGAGGTAGCTGTGTCACACTTGGAGCTTCGTGGACCGGCTCCGATTCTGCAAATGCCCGTCCTGTAAGACAAAGTATATTTTAGTAGTGAAGTACATGTTCAGTGTAATTATGAAATGGATATATTTACAAATCAAATTCTGGAAGGAGTGGTTTAAAGATTAACTTTAATGTTTAAACAGGTCATATTAGTGTAATACATTTTCCTAAATTTCCTAAGATTTACAAGTATATACATATCATCAGTGCAGCTCTTCAATTGCTGACACCCCCCCCCCCCCCTCCACCCCATGTATAGAGAGATGACAAGAAAGTGAGGGTGGAGAGCTAGAGAAAGAGAAAGGATGGAGAAAGAAAAGAGAGATAGAGAAAAAGAGAGAGAGAAAGAGTGAGGGACAGAAAGGAAAAAGTGAGAATAGGGTAAACAGTAGAAAAGAAGAAAAGTACAAGGAATAATTTTCCATCCCTGTATTCACATCTAAAGTAGATAACACTATTGACACCAATTCAGTAGAAGTTCAGCTAACCCGTTGACTACTGAATTCTCTAATTCCCATAGGCTTTACACAGGAGCCACCCGGTTCCCGTAGGCAACGGGTTAACAATAAATTGGAGACATTGGCCCGTATTCTCCAAAGTGGCCTAATCTAAGCCTGGCCTAACTTAGGCCACTGATTTATGGAAGGCCTTTCGTCAAGCCCTAAGTCTATCATTATATATATGTAACAAAATAAAGGAGCAAAATTATTTTGTGGCATGAAATGAGCATCATAAATCAATTCTATCGTGTCGGTTTTTGTATTTGCATTTAGTACCAGAACTATGGTGATTTTGTAGGATTGAAAGAGGGTGACATTTGGCTCTCTATAATTCGGCGGCCTAAATCTACGTACTTAGGCAGGGGCTTTAAGTTAGGCACCTTTCGAGAATACGGGCCATTTTCATTTGACATGCACTTCTAATGAGATGGCTAGGTTTATTATGCAACAGGTCAACTCATGCAGGGCAGGATATCATTTAAAGGAAACCAAAACCCAAGGAGAGAATCAATGTTATTGGAAAGTGAAAATTCAGAGAAGCACTTTACAAAAAGTTTCATTAAAATTGGTTAAAAAATGAGAGAGTTATGGAAGTTTGAAAAGTCTTGTTTTACTTTCTATGGGGATCCTCAAATTGGCAAAATTGCTTAAAAATGGCTGATTTTGTGAACAACTCTCCATTTGTTTTGTACACAGATTTTCAGATTTTCCCCATTATCTTTCAAGGTGCAGTTAATCTCCTTCTGAGCTCAACATATATAATGGGAAAATGTATTTTACACCACATATGTCGAGTTCAGGAGGAGACAAGGAGCACCCTGAGAGATAATGGGGAAAATCTGAAAATCTGTGTACAAAACAAATGGAGAGTTGTTCACAAAATCAGCCATTTTGAAGCAATGTTGCCAATTTGAGGATCCCCATAGAAAGTAAAACGAGACTTTTCAAACTTCCATAACTCTCTCATTTTTTAACCAATTTGAATGAAACTTTTTGTAAAGTGCTTCTCTGAATTTTCACTTTCTAATAACATTGATTCTCTCCTTGGGTTTTGGTTTCCTTTAAGGGCTAAATTGGAAGGATGAAAGCAAGATATTGCAGACTTACTGATGACTTGGAGTGATGCAGCCCATTTTGTTGCTCCTACACTGTTAGCAGCACTGCAGGTATACTGACCCGCATCATCCGGTGTCAGGGAAGAGAACCTCAGTGTTCCGGAACCATCCATAGTGACTCTGGAGGGAGAATGTAAAGAACCAAATTACATAAGATGCATATTTTGGTTTCAGATAATGTTTTTTCATGAATACATCAAATGTGATCTAAGTTGAGATATTTACATATTTATGTCTCTCTACATCAGTCTCTCAGTTTACCCCCCCCCCCCCGTCTCTCTCTCTCTCTCTCTCTCCCTCTTACTCTTTCCATCTTCTTCTCTGTCTATACAGGCATATTATCTGTCAATATCTCTTTCTCCTTCAGCCTATTAAAATACATCTTTCTCTATCTCTCACTATCTCTTAATCTCTCTTTATTCTATTTTCTCTGTCCGTTATGTTCTCTCTCTCTCTCTCTCTCTCTCTCTCTCTCTCTCTCTCTCTCTCTCTCTCTAGCAGATGAAGAGAGACAGGGAATATACATATATCACAACTTATATCACAACTAATAAAATCATGACATAACAAGTGAAACCCAAATATACATGTTATATATGGGTTTCTTGCTTTTTCTCATTCTTACATTATTATATTATTTTCTCTTTCCTATTTCAACATAGGATAAGAAGAGGAGAATGAATGGAAAAAAAAATCAATAGAAGGAACATGAAACAAGAGACATATAGTGAAAAATAGCTATAGTACATGCAAGTAATACATGTATGTAAATGTATGTGCACTTTCATCACAGCAATGCTAAACTTGTGTTATTACCAGCATAATTTTTCCACAGGCCTTAAAACCCTTCTAGCCGCAAGAACCAAGTGTACATGGATTGATATGTGGTTTACCAACCTATGGTACTTGAAGGGTTAATGAACAATGTAAGGCATTCATCGACAAATCTATGTATATTGACTGCTTTTCTCTCTTACATCAGACCACACTGAGAGGGAGGAACACTTCATTACGTCGTCGCAAATTCTTTTAATCAACTTACACCATCGCCTCTACCATAAATGTGCAGTCTGGAGTGAATAATGCCAGAATAATAGCTCTAAGAATGTCTATTTTTTCCTCCTTGCAGTATTTTATTTCCTCTCTTTGTATGTAGAATGTATTCATTCCTTCTTTTTTCTTTCTCTCTCTCCGTTGGGAAAGAGTTGAAATAACTATGGCGCTAGAAATATAGTATTGGTTTCGTAATGCAATTTAAGATGGATGGAAGTCAGTGATGGGGAATAAATTGAAGTGGAGAAAAAAATGCTCTTTTTTGCAACTGCACGATCAAGAAGTACATTGTACACTTGGCAGAAAAACCCTCCATTTTTTACTCGGTAATGAAATTCAAAACAAAAGTACAAACAGCTTATGAGGTTCTGAGTACGTCTACATCGTTCTTGCAAGGGTGCGTGTATGTTCAAGTGTTTTTTTTTTTTTTACCTTTACAAGTATTTTCATCATAATATCGTCTGTTTGAAGCTAGAAGGGCATTAAGTCCCATCATTTGTACAGTCAACGCCCTTCTGGCTCCAAACAGGCGATATAATCTCACAAACATGAAAGGCAGGGGTTTAAGTATTGATACTTTTTTCTATTAAATCAAAATGATATCTATGTCCATATACGGGAAATAACCTTTACGCCAAATGGACATTTATTTCTGTGAATGATCAATAAACTTTGAATATGAATAGTATATATTGTTTGCTATAAGTACATACTTTATATACTTTCGGCATGCTTTGCTTTTGCATGTAGGTATATCATATGACTAGTAGAAGGTCACTTTCAGGGGAATTCCTAATAGTCAGTGTATTAGGAATTTGTGGACATGTACAAATGATTTTCTAACAGGACACAATGGTGTATAATCAACATATCAATGTGTTATTAAACAGATACTTACCGAGTACCCACAAGTTGCAGGGGTGCTCCGTCCTTTAACCAGTCGATGGAGGGTTGGGAACGTCCTTCTGCCTGGCATACTAGTTGGGCGGGGCTCCCTTCTACCAGCGTCTGATTGGACGGACCAATATGAATGATGGGTGGAAGGGGTAGGTTATCGTCTGAAAAAGAAAAGGTAAAATGTTTCATTCTCTAATGCGTAATATTGGTCATTATGACTGTGAGATTTTCCAGAAATAACATATGTCATGAATCATGAAATATTTATTTTTCTCATGATGTTTTAATACCTTGACTTCATGTTGAGGGTATACATAAGAAGATGATGATGATGAACAGTGTAATCTACCCAACATTTTGAAAGTGGAAAAAAAGGAAGAAAACAAGAGAAAATAGACACAAGTTCAAATGAGAGAGGTTAAAAGTTAGAAAATAATATTTCTTTTCCAATTTTCTGGATGCGACAGATATAGAAAGAGACAGATATAAACAGTTAACCCTTTCAGGACAGGGATTATTTAAGGGCTAAATTGATCACATTTTTTCTTCAAATTGGCAACAATAATATATTCCTTTTAGTGCTACATGGTTCTAATACATGTATGGTGTAATGTCTTTGAAAACAATA
This sequence comes from Heliocidaris tuberculata, assembly GCA_025618425.1. Taxonomy (NCBI): domain Eukaryota; kingdom Metazoa; phylum Echinodermata; class Echinoidea; order Camarodonta; family Echinometridae; genus Heliocidaris; species Heliocidaris tuberculata. Next base: position 35,939,339 of record CM046833.1, read on the forward strand.
TACATGGTTAGAAATTTGTTGAATAGTTGAAAGAAATTGCCAATTTTGATGAAAAACAATGATTTTAAACCTCTCAATGTGTTGCCAATTTAAGGATCTCAGAGCTTATTCTTGTTTTTAAAATTCCTGGCATCAAACGCAATATGGTCATGCAATAAAAATGGACATTGTGTGTCCAGAAAATTTTGATCTTTCTACTCGTGCATCTGGTATACTTTTTAGAGCTCTGGATCAAAAGTTATTGAGCCAAACCACAAAATGTGATCAATTGTCTTGAAAGGGTTAAACAAGAAGAGTGAGGGGAAAAGGAGAAAAGGAGGAGAGAGAGAAGGAGAGAGAGGAGAGAGAGGTAGAGAGAGGAGAGAGAGGTAGAGAGAGGAGAGAGAGGTAGAGAGAGGAGAGATAGGTAGAGAAAGGAAGAGACAGGAAGACAGAGAGAGAGAGAAGGATGAAAGTAAGTGGAGATAATAGAGACGGAAAGAGACAATGAGCAATTGTGAGAGATGTGAAGAGAGAGAGAGAGAGAGAGACCGAGTCACAGTAAAGAGATTGAGAGAGACGGAGATAAGGAAAGATAGCAAACACATGACAAAAATAGCAAAAGCTAAGAAGAAGAGACCAAGAATAGCTAACAAATGAAGAGGCAAATGATGATGTTGATGAGGGAGAATTTGAGCCAAACTGGGTTAAAGTGTTCCCCAAACACATCGATAGTGGCCCGGGGGATGATCAGGGATTCTCTGTCAGACATACAAGAAGGGGATGAAGATTGGTTTAATAGAGGCTACTGAAGGGGTAGGTGACCTCGAACTTGGGTGCCGAGAGAGGTGATGGCATCTCAAAGCTGGTTAGCTGAGAATAGGGGAGATGGTTCATAAAGAGAGACGCAGAGATGTTATCTGAATTATTAAAATGTAGAGTCAAACATGTCTTAGAGACCACTTCTGTATTGAAGCCACCTGCCTTGAATGATCATCTATAATGACTTTTGTAAACAAATTTTTAGGCATTACTCCCAGTGTTAAAAATTGCCTGCTCGATCTGTAATGAAAATTACAAGTCAGAAAAAATTGGAACCAGCGGGAGTCGAACCTGTCATATAATGACTTTGTCTACATTTAGAAAGAAGTATGTGTTGTAGAAGCTGTCTACATTGGCCACTCTTTCCGTTTCCATTCGGTAGTCTTAATAGACAGGTTGGACTGCACAAGTACTTCATAAGGGTAAAAAGGGAAGGTAGGGATGGTAGGATTGGGGAACAGAAATGTCTGAGAAATACAGAGGCTAAAAGGTAGATATTTTCATTTAGTGCTATTGAGGAACAGTATGAGAGAGAGAGAAGTGTAAAAATACAGACAATATAAGAACTGCCTTGCGCCACTGAAAAATCCTTCAGTAAAATGGAAGATTATCATCACATCATCCTTCTTTTCTAACTTTCTTTCTTTCCCTCTACTTTATCTACCATCCAGGGGTGCCCCTCCCTCCCTTCTCGCATGATGGACACCCAAGACCAGCGATACCGCAGGTCACCGCTGCCGGGATACCATTGCGCCCCTGCGTGAGGGGCCGTGCTGCCCTGTCATCGGGGTCGCACATCCTGCGATCTGAAACCCCACACCGCTGCGCCTCACTGACAAGGATCTGCCCAGTTTGCCAGCGCAGTGGTCAACCTCGGGATCGATGTCGGTCCCTATTACACAGCAAGGTGTCAGAAGAGTTAGAGAAGAGATGCCTCACAGAGATGATGCTTTGATCTGTGGTTGTATTTTATTGAGGTACGTGAAACCACTACAAAATGGAAGGCAACCGGAAGACTGGCAAATGATACCCTTTGTTTTCTTCTTACCAAACAGGTGGACTTCTATCCTAGCACGTTTAAGAAGTAATTGAAATTCAACCTTTAAAAGTTGCAAATATCTCTGGACTTTGTTCCCAATAGGAATTATTTGCTAGCTTTCATGTGTCATCACTGCTTAATATTTTTCAATTTTTCTTTTACTTGTACGTTTGCCTTTGTCATGATGTGTTTAGAGAAATATATTCAATAAAACCTGCAGATTAATTAGAATCAAACAAAATCAAAACTAAGTTGACGTATCTGTTTTGAATTCAACTCTCATACTATCATCTGAAAAAGAGGAATAGAGAATGTGAAATAGAGACAGAAGAAAAGAGAGAAGAAAAGGCCTACAATCAGAGTCATAAACAAAAAAACAATAGACAAAATGAAAGAGAGAAAGAGAAAATAAACAGAGACAAAAACAGGAAAGTGTTAGATGCAGAGAGAGAGAGCAAGAGATAGAAAGAGAGAGAGAGAGAGACAAAGAGACGAAGGAAAAGGGCCACAAAACACAGTAAGAATAAGAGATATATAGAGAAGGGGAAGTAGGAGAAGAGAAGAGAGAGAGACACAGAAAGAGAGAGAGAGACACAGAAAGAGAGAGAGACAGAGAAAGAAAGAGATTAAACCTAACAAGAGAAATCCAGATATCTACATTAGCCAAACCAAGTTCAAATTCAAGAGGGTGGACGAGCAACCTAGAGAGTTGGACAGCGGGCTAATTAAGACACATTCTCCACTCCTGGTTTCCAGGGACGATCTGGTGAGATCGACAACCGGGCGATGGGGGATGATCGAGTTCTGCTGTGCGGCTCAAGCACAGATCAAAGAAACTCCCTAAGTGGCGTTTACGTTTCTGTCGACGACGGCATTTAATAACAAGACGAGTCAGGGACTTGTCTTTTCCTGGGTTATACCAGGTTGCGCAGTTCAACCGAGTTGGGTTTTTTTTCACATCAGGGGGGAGACGTCTTCATTGAAATATCATCCGTTGAGAGCTAGAAAGGTGTTAAGTCTGTATAATATGACACGAATCTACGTCCTTCTGGCTCTGAACGGACAACATGTTTTCCTAGGGACAATCTCAGACAGTAGTCTCCATGTAAATTGGAAGGCAAAACATGTGAAGTCACCAATGTGACATGTCCAGGGGCAGACTACAGTGTAGGTGCAGTAAGGGAATTATTTGAAAAACAAAACAAAAAGGGGGAAGAAAAAAATATATGCATACAAGATTATTAAACATGGGAAGGGGCTTCTGTTATATCAGAGATTGAGCATTTTAAATCACAAGAGGGATTGGTCAATCATGTAATTCTCTATTGTTATTTCATTTTAAAAAAAATCCTTATGGGGTATATAACATTTCCCCAAAATGAGTAAATTGACGTTCACAGTGCTCATATGATTCTTTCTCTGTCAATTCATGCAACTGTTTGGACTGATGTAGTTTAAATGTATTTTCAATGGACACCGGGGGGTTGCAGCTGTCTCTGAGAAATTCATCTCACTTTAGGGTTGTAATATGTAGTAATAAGCATAGAAAACAAATTTGCTCAACAGAAAAAGTTTTGCATTTCATAAAGAGAATTTTTCAAATATGATAGCTTTGGAACTTTATCATGGGATAAAGCAGAAAAAGTAAGAAAACAACTACATGTATTTACAACACCACAACAGTCAGATTACACAATAACTTCCACAAGTCTGAGCATACTGTCAGGTCAGATCCAGAAGGACATTACGCATCATTTAACCCTTTTGAGACAATTGACCACATTTTGTGGTTTGGCTCAACAACTTTTGATTCAGTGCTCTAAAAAATATATCAGATGCATGAGTAGTAGAAGTAGTAGTGCTAACTGTGTATTTTGTTTTAAAAAAACATTACAACTTATCAGAACCATGTAGCACTGCCAGAAAAAAATGTGATCAATTTAGCCCTTGAATAATTCCTGTCCTGAAAGGATTAAAAGAAGAGTTAATATCCTTTTGTTTCTCAACAGGCAATTATTATCATCTACTGTCATCTACTGAGTGCCAAAAGGTAGTAACTCTGTCTTATGGATTAATGCTCTTCTAGTGCTCACAAGAGGAATTCTAAAAGTTGACTTACCAAGAACCCTGAGGTAGGCAGAATCCTCTACTGACCCCCTTCCGCTCATCGCAGAGCAGACGTAGTAGCCCTCGTTCTCTCGTGTCACCGAAAAGAGATGAAGCCTGCCATCATTGGTGACCTCGTAGTGTTCCGTACGATCACCCGGAAACATGAGGGGCTGTGGAAAAGACGTGGAAAAGACAAGGAAGGATGAAAAATTAAATGAGACAAGTTCTCTTTCCAAAATCTCTTAGAATGGACTGATATATGGCTATGTTCCTGGCAGAAGAGAGCGAATACTTATTTAGATCAAATTTCTATACTACATGTATTAAGCATTTTTTATTTCCGAAGTAATAATATCACTGTTAACAATTTGGATGATGTACAAACTAAATGAGTTGTGTGGATGTAGTGAATGAATGGTAAATATACATCTGAACATCCATTTAACCTTAAATTTAATCATACATGTATTGATTACTTTTGAATAACATGTACATGTATAACCTGAACAAGTCAAATAACTTACTCCCTGCCAAAGCACAAACATATTTTTCAGTAATTTACCTACTGCAGTAGAAACTTGGAAAGAGAAACTAAAATAAAGTTGGAATGAAAAACAGAGAGAGAGGGAGAGAGGTTTGAAGAAGAAGAAGAAGAAGAAGAAGAAGAAGAAGAAGAAGAAGAAGAAGAAGAAGAAGAAGAAGAAGAAGAAGAAGAAGAAGAAGAAGAAGAAGAAGAAGAAGAAGAAGAAGAAGAAGAAGAAGAAGAAGAAGAAGAAGAAGAAGAAGAAGAAGAAGAAGAAGAAGAAGAAGAAGACGAAGAAGAAATAAGAAAGAAGAAGAAGAAGAAAAAGAAGAAGATGAAGAAGAAAAAAGAGAAGAAAATGAAGGAGAAGGAAAGAGAAGAAAATGAAGAAGACGAAATAAGAGAAGAAGAAATAAGAGGAGAATAAGAAGAAAAAAGAAGAAAGAAGAAAGAAGGAAGGAGAAGAAGAAGAAGAAGAAGAAGAAGAAGGAGAAGGAGAAGAAGAAGGAGAAGGAGGAGGAAGAGGAGGAGGAGGAGGTGATACAGGCTAACAAGGTTTTTAAAAAGTGAAAAGGAACACAAAACAGGCCATGAAAAAGACACATTCTTTTAGCCAGTCGCAGAACATTTCTGAACTTTTCTTTACACTTGTCTGTGTTAAAGGCACCATGAGAAACAAAAAGTTTTACAATGTTGTTGCATCTCTAAACAATGACACAATGGCTCATGGGAAACGTGAAGATGTCCTATCCTCTGACATAAAAGGGGCACAGAAAAGTGCATGGTTGTGAAAAACAAAAATAAATCATACTTTGATATTTCATATTGTCAAAACTTCTTCTCCCTTATCCACTTATCACGTCCCCCACTTGCATGATAAATGTAGCTTATTTACGTGCCAAGCAAGCAGGAATATGGGTGTCATGGACATCCTTCAGACACCTATAACTTGCTAGAAATGGCTGAAGCTTTGACAACGGGGGATGACGATATTATATAAGCAATTTTCTTTAATCACCTGCTTCAATCTGAATCAATAATATTGTTATTTGTCATTTTCTTTTCATTAACTTGTCAGATTTTTGCTCGATAACAAAAATCCATCATGAAAAGAAAAGATTCCAACACTCCAAGCACCTGCTTGATTGAGGCGTTAGTGTCCAAGACATCAAAATTGTCAAGTTTAGAAACATGTATCATTTTGGTGAGAGCAAGAGAAGAGAGACAGAGAAAGAGAGAGAGAGAGAGAGAGAGGGGGTGAAAGTGAGTGGGGGAAAAAGAGAGAGAGAAAGAGAGAGGGAGAGAAAGGGAGGGAGGGGGAAAGAGAGAGAGAGGGGGTAGGGTGGAAAAAAAGTAAAAACATGCCAAGACATTGAAATTGTGAATTTAGAAACAGGTGTCACTTTTGAAGGGAGGAGGAGATAGAGAGAGATAGAGAGAGGAAGAGAGAATGGGGGGGGGGGGGGGCTAACTACACAATATGAAATTCAGAAGAAAACTGGGTCTTCTCTGTGACACTTGGAATTGCAAATGACTTCTGAAATCAAATATGATGCTGGAGAAATTTGACATTTGAGAGACTGCAAATTATGGTGTCCATGTCCAGCCCACTCAGCTCTCCCCGACCCCCCCCCCCCCTCTCTCTCTCTCTCTCTCTCTCTCTCTCTCTGTCTACCTTGCTTTCTTCTTGATAATTTGGCTTTTCCTATCTCTTCTTTCCACTTTTTGTCAAATAGTTCAGTTTGTTGGTTTAGAAGAAGAAGAAGAAGAAGAAGAAACAAGAGTGACTCTGAAATATTTTCATATGTCCATAAATGAGCTTAAAAAGTAACGCTGAAAGCTGTTAAGGCTACTTGTGATAATTTGCAAAGGCAACCGTCCAAATCTTGTACAGGTGGGCTTGGAAGTCACAGCAATTTCTTCACAAATTTTGAAACAGTGGCACCGCTGAGCCTACAGATGTGACAGTTGATACAGTACATGTAGCTCCAGGAGATATATCTGACCCCTTCCATAATCATGAATTTAAAGCCAGTTTTCAATACTCCTTTTCTGTGTTACTATTTGTGAGTTATGGGAAAAGTTATAACTTCTCCCATTTATTTTCTGCATATTCTCAGCATTTCTTCCTCATTGCTGAACACTGATTATTATCCTAGAATTCCTCCTCTATAAAATTATTTTCCCCTCTCTGACCATTTAAAGTATAATACTGTTGTAATCAATCCTCTTATTAGCATATCTACTTCTCTGTAATATTTTTTTCCCCATTTTACTTATCCTTAATATGTTATATTTCTCTAGTAGGCCCATATTACAGTTCTCAAATTTTTATGGGTTGTCTCACCAAATACTGTAAATGCAGAAATATTCGTAGTACATTAATTTTCGCGGATTTCGCGCTATTTTCGGAGGGCGCAAATTCTAGAATTCGCAAAAAATATTAGCCTGATTTCCTATGCGGGTTGAATTGCACGCTTCAGCACATTAATATGTGTGTGTGTGTCCAATTCATATTTGAACACGTGTGTGTAGTTGCGCATGCTGTATGCATTTGAATGAACTGCGTGTGTGTAAATTAATAAATGGAGTGGGTGTACATACGAGCATATAATTGTGCAGCACGAATTTAGGAACCCGCGAATATGTTTTGGGGTTGCTCAGCACGAAAATTGAATCGCGCGAAAATAACAGCATTTACAGCAGGTACCAGGCAATCACCTCCTTAGACCTACCTTCTCTTTCAAATTCTCCATCTCTGTCTGTCCATCTCCTCCCCCTCCCTCTCTCTCTCTCTCTATTTCCTTACTATGCATCATTTGAAATCCTTTGATAATGTATTCTGCTTCATCTTTTATAAATACATGCATAATATTCTGTACCTGTACATGTATAAGCATTTAGTGAGTTATATCTGTTCCTCTCTGAATTTTACATCTACTCCTCGTTGCTATTCCCAAGCTCCTGAATTTGACCCATATTTCTGAAGGACCCTCCCCCTACTCATCTCTACCACCTGACAAGCTTCAATGACACTCTCTGACACAAATCTCCCACGAACCCCAGCTGACGAATCCTAATCCGAATCTTTAGCTCTGTGACTCACGAAAGACGCGCTCCGGCGACCGTCTGACGCGCAGACAAGGCGAAACATCACGGGATATGCAAATGGAAGGTATCTGGCGCCGCCGCTCTTGGCCGGCGCCCTCGTAATCGAATGGTCTGCAACAGGTAGGCGAGGAGGAGGCGATTATAAAGGCAAGGTGTTGGGAGAGAGAGCGACTCTGAAGTGGCTGATTGATACCGCCATGTTTGGATGGACGAGGATGAGTAAACATGATGATATTGTGTGTGTCATATTGAACAGGTAGCTGGCAGGGGTACATGTAACAAGTGGTCAGAGAGTGAGAGAGAGAGAGAGAGAGAGAGAGAGAGGAATATACATTCAATGAGAGAAAAAAATATAGGGAGCGAGCAAAGAGGAATATAGAAAGAAAATAATAAATATTGGGAGATATAGCGAGAGAGATAGTGGAGAGAAAGAGATTGTGTAAGGGAAAAAAGAAAGAAAGAGAAAGAGAGAGAGATAGTGAGAGGGATGAAATACAGTAAAGAGAAAAGAAGAGACTGATAAAGGTGAGCGAGCACTAGGAGAGAGGGAGATGGAGAAAGAAAGAGTTGGAAAAAAAAGCAAGAGAGAGAAATACAAAAAAAGACAGAGGAGAGAAGGGGAGAGAGAGAGAGAGAGAGAGAAGGAGAGATGCATGATGGAGAGTGCAAGAGATGCAAAGGGGGGGGGGGGGGGGGGGGGGGAGTCAGAAGGATCCTGAGGGGATTATCAGAATGGGAGTGATAGAGAGTGCACTTGACAGATACATCTACATCTTTATGACTCCACAATGAAGCTGCATCCCACTCACACATCATTAAACCTAATGACTGCCGAGTCCTAAACTTGTCCATGTCTGCTCTAAACAATTTGAAATCCAAGTTTCAAGTTTCATGAAAATCTAGCAACCTCCACCAGATTCAAGGTATAGCTCACCACAGTTAAAGTATATGGACCTATGTTTTCTCTTTCTAGCAGTTTTGTACCCGGTCAATGTCACCATTTTTAAGTGTTATGCATTTCTTTTAAATGATGAAGTGAACCTTGAACTTTGAACAATGTGCACTTTGAACTTTGAACATGGCTTACCTTTGCTCCTCGTTCTTTCCAGTAGATTGAAGGAGTGGGTAGACCAGTAGCCTGACAGAGGAAGAATGCATCCTGACCTACGACAACGGTCATATCCACAGGAACACGGGTGAACATCGGAGCAGCTAGGGGAGGGACAAAGCGGAGATCAAAATTTATGACAAAATATTAGAATGATAATAATAATTCTTCTGATTAATCATCATCATTTTGATTAATAATAAATGATATTTCAATAAAGCACATACGAAGGCAATGAATATCCAGGCTATCAACCCTATGACACTTTTTCACAGAGAATATTCCGAATGATGAAGACATTTTGTCTTTTGCCAATTGGTACCTAACAAAATAACCAAATTTGTTTATTATTCATTAATTCATTTGTTATTTTAATATTTGTTTCCAAATACCTTTCAGCAAAGGTGTGTTTTCAAATGGGTCCACACGTTTTTTTGTGTTTTGTATTGTTTAAATAGAATACATACAGTAATCATATTTCACCCACTTCTGAAATAAATTCTTATTAAATTACTGGGAAGCATGTTTTTTCTAGTAGTCAGCCCACTGGTTTGCCTATACAACAACCCAGGGTATAATCCTGAGTCGTGTCATTCAGATGTTCACATAAAAGTCTGATTGATACATGTCTGTAAAAGCAAATTACATTTACACATCACACTCATACAAAAACACCCATGTTTTCAGAAAAAGAGATGCACCTCACAGAAAGTAGCACAGACATTTCCCAACACTTCCACATGCAGCAAGAGTTGTTACTGATTCCCCCTCCCCCCCCCCCCCCACAAAAAAAAAAAAAAAAATTGTGAAAAGAACCCCAAACCCCACCAGACACTGTGAAATGCACTATTTTCAGGTCTCAGAAACTTGGTTTAACACCCCTTCTACGACTTTCATGCAAAGCTGTATTTTTATTTTCAATAAAAAACCTTAGACATCAAGCTGTCATGACAGCCAGCATCCCATCTCCATCTTTTATTCATAACAAAAACCTGCAAAGGTTTTCCCCCAACACCCTCTCATCATCACATAGAATCCCATCTCCCCATCTCTACCGGTATCTACCCACTTGGAAAGTCCTCCCTGTTTTTTTCTTCTCCCCCTTCCCCTTCCACCTGCGAAAACATTTGCACTCCCTCCCTGACTGATGCCAAGCCTAATACACCTAGTATAAATATGGGTTTAGATCGCTCTCCAAGCGTTTCCCCGGGCACGTTTTATATACTGTATCAACACCCGACAGCTATGGTAAAGCAACTGTTTGCTGTTTAAGGTATCGACAAAGCCTTACCCCCCAAAAGCAGACGAAAGAAGAAGGGGAGGAATACGTGTCTGTTTTCTGCGAAAAAGAGTATAACGCTTGGCTCAGTTGAATGTCCCTCCTGGCAGGTATATATTTGGTGTGACACAAATGGTCTGTTGAGAGCCAGAAGGGCATTAAACCTGGTTTGAATGATATCAGTTTAGCGCCCTTTTGGCTCTGAGCCGACAAAATTGTGCCTAAACTAAATACATGATCAGGAGTAAGACCGGTGATTTAATTCATTTTGGTCTGCTTGAAGCTAGAAGGGCTTTATCTCATTCCTATACACCGACTTAACATCCTTTTGGCACTAAGAACACATCTTGCTCTTGATTTGGCAGAATAATTTTCTGACACCATCTTTTTGAAAAGCATATGGTCACAGCAGAATAAACAGAGGCTGTAATAATTGGGGAGCTGGGGAGAAGTTGAGTCACTTCTCATTTGATTTCATAAGGAATTACAGGATTCCAACACTGAGGGGAGAGGGGGAGGGAGGAGGGGGAGCTGGGGAGGGAGGGAGGAAAGGGTAGTGGAGAGAGAGACAGAAAGAGAGAGATAGAAAGGATACAGAGAACGAGAGAGAGGGGGAGGGGAGGAAGGGGTAGTGGAGAGAGAGTGAAAGAGAAAGAAAGGATACAGAGAACGAGAGAGAGGGGGAGGGGAGGAAGGGGTAGTGGAGAGAGAGTGAAAGAGAAAGAAAGGATACAGAGAACGAGAGGGGGAGGGAGGGAGGGAGAGAGAGAGAGAGAGAGAGGAGGATGGAGGGAGGGAGAGAGAGAGAGGGAGGGGGCGGGATGTCATAGAGCTCCATGGGCTATGGAAATTACAAAATCTGCCAGCATTGTACTTTTGTTCTTTTGAACACTTGCAGACTAACCTAAAAACTTTTCATGAAATATTACGCATTATAAAATGAAATAACCACCTCAAATGTACCCTTTCTCATAGGTTTTCACAATATTGTCTGAAAATTAACATACTTTTTGAGGGGGTTATGCATTTGCAGGGCTGGGGATCCACAATTTTTTGTATTACTGAAATTTCCAGAAATTCCAGTTCAGACCTACAGCTCGTACACTTGAATGTTATCTTTCCCATATCTTTGTGGCGGGGCTGCAATCGATATCTCTGACAGGAAAAGGTGGGAAAATCAGTCCCACAAACTTTGAAATGTTTCTTCCCAAAAGACACTAAAACCACACTGGAAAGCTTAAAAACAATGCTCTAGGCATGAGTATTGTACAAAAACTCTACTTTCTTTTTTTCTTTTTCTACTTTCTATATTTCTCTTTCTGATTAGTGTCTTGTGATAATGTTTGGAAGTAATGTAATACCCATTAAAAAAAGGTTTGGGGAAAAGTAGGTATAAATTCAACAATCTGGTTGCAATAAAGAAAAGAATTTGGGAATGGAGGAATAGGGTTGTTTTCTATATGCTTTTTGAGCAGAAATCTAAGAAATTCAGGTGTAATTCTTTCTCACCACTGTTAAACATTTTAAGCATGTCTGAAAGTTTTGTATTTTCTTTTGTTTTTGCTGTTTTGTTTTAAGCACTATTCGGAAGGTGTGTACACACAGTTAATGCATTCATAGGCAATCAGATCAACGTTCTGTTTCTCGAATTTTTGACACTCCTAGCGTCATCTTCAGGAGCTAGAAAAATGTTGATCCTATTGGATTTCAATGCATTTAGTGTGTGTACATACCGAGGCAGGAGACAATGATGTAGCTCAACTTCAACTTTATTAGACCAAGCTTTCGGCCTTCCCGGCATTCTTTAGGTTCTAAAGTGAAGTTTTGTCGAGGGTGACTAATGTATGTGTTCTTGTCATATATATATACATGTAGATGCGAAGATACCCAACTTAAACATTTCAATGGTATCTCTGTAAATTTTATAGTGTGAGGATTGATGAGACAGGAGACAAGAACACATACTTTAGTCGCCCTCGACAAAACTTCACTGCCTGAAGATCGCGTCGAGCGTGAAACCGACGGTAGCGGACAGGACCCAGGTATAAATATATATATATATATATATATATATAATATTTCTGGAATGGACAAATGGTTTAACAAACTTTTGAAGGCTGATTGGCCACATACAACTTGTATTTCAACCCCTCCAGGAACATACCATTTCTCCAACATGCATCAAATACATTGCCGTCTTCTATTTGGTTATTATTGGATAACTTCACATAATTTTCTTATTTAGTCATCTTATAATTGATGTTTCAAAGTAAAAGCAAAATAGGAGTGTAAATTACAAATGAATACATACATCATTTTTGTTTTGCATAAGTCCAGTGCTCTAAACTAGCTGTGAGTATTCACTGTGCAATTGCTGCTGTCAAAAAAGAAACAGTATCAGCTAAATCTACCACTCCGCGAATAAAATTACATTTGTCTTTGGGATCAGCCGCTCAATATTCATCGACAACTAACATTTCACTTTCCTTGTAACCCCAATCCCCTCGACTTTTATCCATCTCGCGGAGGGTTAGGCCGGACCCTGGTGGAGTCTTCTGCTAGGATCTTCTTCAAATCTCTTTTAAATCGCCTCCAAAATCATACCCTGCGCGGAATCAGAGTGTCAGGGAGACTTGACGTGCAGGAGGAGAGGAGGAGAGATGTGGGAGGATGGGAGGAGAGATGCGGGAGATTTGAATAGATGCGGGAGATTTGAACAGATGCGGGGTATCTCTTGAGGTGAGATGTATGACAGATGACGGCTATCTGGCTTGTACCCTTGTCAGCTCAAAACTCTCATCCTTTTCTCAGTTTCACAACCTCCTTAAAGCTGCAATAGGTGCGATTTCAAAGATTGTCGATTCATCTTTTATCATGGGGGCTGCTGGGAGCTCTAAACTTCTCAAATGAGGAATACAACAATATCTTTAAAATCCAACATATAATACCAAATTATTGGAGATTTCTCTGCAAACTATTCAAACCATTTAAGAAGATTGAATTATTTTGTTAATCAGAATAATCACTGACCTTGAAAAGTTCTGCCCTGAATGTGTTTCTAGGTGTTTGCTGACAATAAATCATTAACAAAGGGTTAATTTACATAAATATTTACTTTTCTTGCTTACAAAAGACATGTACAGGGATGATTTTTATATCTGATCCATACCAAAAGAGATAATCTAAAATCAAGAATATTTGTGACTATTTTTTAAGAAAAAGTCTGCATGCAATTTACTTAATTGAAGAATAATTTCATCAAAATAATACATCACACTGCAATCTCAGCTATCTTTAAAAAAAAAATCAAATCATTTGATTAGGGATGTGCTCCAAATGACTTTAGGAAAACTGTAAATTCATAAAAAATGACATCATCCTTCCTGTTGCCTGATAATTCCTTTAAAAGGTGATCGAATCCTATATCGATTTGCGATAAGCTGTAAATTGAATCCAACGATGGCCTCTACCTGTGTCCATTACTCCTGATATGGATCAACATGATGGACGTCATGTGACCCCAAGGTCAGATCGGAAAACCGACAAGTGGCCGTGATTCACCCGAGTCTCTTTAACCGAGTCCCCGCGTGGTCAATTTGCCGCTCCACGAATGAGACGAGCATGTCAAGGATGCGGTAAGCCTCTGCAAGGCTCAGTTGCTGTGTCCTGACAACGTTAGACCACAATGAAATGATCTTAATTGCTTGGGAATTTCCTGGGGGCAAATTTCACATCTCAGCTACAATGTAGCTTGATAACAAGTAACATGAAACAATTCTGCTGCAGATATTAAGGATGTTAAGCTGAATTTTTATAATGGTGTTAAAGGACTGACTTTAAAATTTGAGTAAATTCTACTTGTTTAATCTACAGGAGACGATTCTTATTCTATCTACATGTAACAGATATTTTTGTATTTTGTTTTCAGAATAAGCAAACAGAGCGTTAGCATACATTCTAAAAGGACTACATCACTTACCATTTTAAAAATATAAAATGCCTACATAAACTAGCCCAAAAATCACCAAAAAAAGCATTTACGACCATACTAGAAAAAGGTAAGAAACTTTGATGTGCTCATTAATTCATATCATAAGCCTAGAGGCTGGAAAATTAGGCATATATAACAATTAATAATTCACTACCAAACAGCTTATCTTTAGTCCTACACGTTTATGAATCCATGGCAATGCTATTGACAGATTTATTACAGGGTCTACACGCTTTTTATAAGAATATGATAGGGATATTCATTTCCTGAACATTAATTATTTACAAGAATTTATCTAAAAGATCATTACTTAATTGGGTGAATGAAATAACTATTAAGTGTTGGAGTAAGTCTCAATCTACTGTAGATAAGGATTGCTATTATCCAACATTTCACCTGTTGAAAGCTAAAAGGGTGTTAACTCTTTGTTAAATAAGAGAAAACAGCCTTCTGGCTCTGAGTCGACAATGTACTTTCTCAATATGTAAAAATGAGAATATATGCAGACAGAAAGAGACTGATTATTAACCAAAGCTACCCCATCCCTCTTTTGTGGCACTTTCTTCCTCCCTCTTTCATTATCATAATTATCATCATAATTATCATTATCATATCAATATCATCATCATCATCATCACTGCCTTGGCCACCACACCACCACCATCATTGACATCATCACCATCATCATAATCATCATCATCAATTTCACAACCACCACCATCACCACCACCATCACCTCCTTGAACAGCATCAATACCATCACACCATCACTGACATCATCACCATCATCATCATCATCACCACCACCACCACCATCACCTCCTTGAACAGCATCAATACCATCACACCATCACTGACATCATCACCATCATCATCATCATCATCACCACCACCATCACCTCCTTCACAGTATCAATACCATCACACCATCACTGACATCATCACCATCATCATCATCATCACCACCACCATCACCTCCTTCACAGTATCAATACCATCACACCATCACTGACATCATCACCATCATCATCATCACCACCACCATCACCTCCTTCACAGTATCAATACTAGCACACCATCACTGACATCATCACCATCATCACCATCATCACCAACTTCACCACCACCTTCTCTAACAACATCAATACAATCACCACCACCATCATCATTAACATCATGACCAGCATCAATAATGTCTAAAACTTACAACTGACGGTCACTATCGCCTCCACGCTCTTTTCTCCGAATGTGTTTTGAGCAGTGCAGATGTAGGTCCCTGAATCGCTTGTTTCTGCATTGGTTATCCTCAGAGAGTTGTCTTGCAACATGGTATTCCTGAGCAAATTTACAGATGAAAACGAGGAGAAATAAAAGTTTCAAAATAAAAACAACATAAAAAACACAGCATTTGAAGGAATGGTACATGTTACGGAGTCAAGCAAACTCCATCGTCAGCCTGAAAATTTTACAACAGAATCAACTTTATATATACCATCTGATTACAAAGAAAATCTAAATCTTTGTTGTTTTTATTTTGAAACTGTTATCGTGTCATTCTTTTAGAAATAGAAGTATCTGATTTCAGAAATTTAATATTTTAATGGGTCACTTTATAAATCAATGTCTATATGCTAGATATTCAGCAAAAAACACTACACTGAAATATAATAGGAAATCAATGAACTGAAAGCCCTTCCATCTTTTAACCCTTTGAATATTGAATTTTCTCTTTCCCATAAACTTAATACAGGGACTATCCCATTCCAGTAGGCAAAGGGTCAACCTAATAATCCTCACAAAGAAGGACAAAATCATACATGAAAGAACAGATTTGCTCTACAATACTTTCATTATTGAAACGAGACACACATTTATTCATTTCAATTTTTATCTATCGTCACATAGCTGTATTTGTGTATGTATTTACCAATGAGGTACCCGATTTACTACGCTATCACTCAACATACCTGCTACTCATATCATAAACTGCAGGAAGCAATCAACACTTTCTCTAATCATGTTCACAATGCCATATGTTCAACATCCCAGCAGCACATACCACATTATCCTTTGTCCCAGTGGGAAATTCATGTATTTGTTACATTTCTAAACTTTTTCAGTTTTGATTGCTTAAATGTTAAGCCAACAAAAGACATAACTGATGATATAAGGACTGAAATGTAATGCGCAAATGTAGCAACAAAAAAAATGTCAGAACTTTGAAATGTGTTTTTCTTGAAATGTACGTCAGTTGTCCACCCATCCACTTGCATGCACTCTTCTGCAGGGCGCACAACAATTTTATGGGAAGGATGCAGTCCATTCCTTGAGCTGTTTCCATGGTAACTCACCTGTTCAGTGGTAGAGTGCCATCTTCCTTCACCCATCTGATGGTGGGTGCCGGCTCCCCTTCGGCAATACAGGGAAGGGTAATGGTTTCACCAGGTATGGCCAGCTTGTCGAAGGGAACCGCTGTGAAAGCTGGGCGAGCTGAGACAAAGTAGAAAATGAACAAGGAAATAATAACAATAATAGTTTATTCTTGTTTAGCACATATTACTTTAATGCGCGCTTCCACAGGGTTTTGGACATGATTACACTAGCTTTAGCTCAGATGTCCAGTGGATTATGATTGAAGTTTGAGATAATTCACTTCTTTACAACAGTTCAGGTGCATTTAAAAAGAATGCTACATGCTGGATACATACATTTACTGGAAAACAGGAAAGTGTTTGACAAAAACTTACAATTTATGATCAACCGTCCTGGAGCGCTTCGCTTGGTTCCCTCAGAATTTGTGGCCAAGCAGACATAATTCCCTATGTCACTGGATTTAGGCTAATGGGGAGAAACAGAATGAAGAAATAGTTGCAATCATCATTATCAATTTTCCTCGTCGATATCTGCCTCCTCCTCCTTATCATTATTGTCCTCACCACAAGCAACATCATAATCATCATCACCACCACCACCATCACCACCATCATCACCACCACCACCATCACCACCATCATCACCATCACCACCATCACCACCATCACCATCATCATTGTCCCAATCCATTATCATCATCATCATCATGATAATTACCTCTACAACAATCTTCCATCATCACCACCATCATCACCACCACCACCACCACCACCACCACCACCATCACTACCACCAAACTCACCACCTACCATCACCATTACCACCCCCATCATAATCATCATCATCATCATCATTATCATCATCATTATCATCATCATAATCATAATCATAATCATCACAATCATCATTATCATAATCATAAGCATGATCATACATCATCATCACAATCATCATCATCATTATAATCATCATCATAATCATCATCATCATCATCATAATCATCTTCATTACAATCACCACCACCACCACCACTACCCCCATCCAACCTACCTGTGATATGACCAGGTTGCCATCAGTCAGTATTCTCACTCGGACCCCATCCTCCACCACCGTTTCTCCGTTTCTCTCCCAGCTGACCTCCGGTTCCGGGTGCCCACGAGGAGGGGAGCATTCCAAGACGACCGCCTCCCCAAGCAGGGCCATGGTGTCGCTTGGTTCCTGACGGAAGTCTCCTCTCAAATCTGTACAGAGGACAAAATATGAAAGCAATTCATTGCTGTAACTGATGTAGCTCATATTTATTTATTCAAATTTATTTGTTTGATCATCTGGTTTGAGCCAGAGAGGGTATGTACACTTACACAGATGTAATGCCCTACTGCTTCAAAACAGGCAATATTTACTCTAACACAAGAGGAACAAGTCAAGTGAAAATAGTATCATTGTAATTTACATTAACATTTTGAAATCAAATCAAAACACTCTCATCGTTTTGCTCTTCTCTCTCTCTTTCATAATTAAAATCTCCCAAGTAATGCCTAAAACTTGTTTACAAATTAAAATCTCCAAACTCTCCACAGTTCGCACCTAACTTGTTGCTTCCATATCTATCACACCTCTCTTTTCTCCTCAAACAGATCCAGAGACTTCCATTGTCCAATTCATCACATTTTACACTCCAATCCATCAAAGAAATCAAATAGGATATCCAATAACCCTCCTCTATCTAAAATTCCCTATCGCTCTTCTCAGAATCTTTTGATGACGTATAAGTGATCGGGCGACAAGCAGCACGCATTTTACCACCACCTCTCTTGTTTCCATGCTGTTTTTTCTATAAATAACTTCAATGAAAGGAACGTGATGTTTCCTATAGTGCTAGACGTCTGTGCTCTTTTTAATGTGTTAGTAAAAACATGAAATATGAAGAATATGAAGTCTATCCTGAAACAGCAATCGATGTCAGAGGAGACATCCCGTTCCGAGCTGGTGTAAACTTTGACGTTGGCATGTGCTATCTTTGATGAACCTCTCCTAATACTTTGATTTCAAACTAAAGAGAGGTGGTGGTAGGCAGACAGACAGACAGAAATAAGATGAAGAACATATGAGAAAATATGGGAAAATTTACCAACTAAAGAGAAAATTTGAGACAATGTACAAGAACTGTGGATAACAGGAAATTACAGCAATGAGAAAACTGTCTCTTCAGCTCCTCCACAAATGAGTTAATGTTCTATTCATCTATCTCCTAATATCATCATCTCTTTCAAACTATCTCCATTCTGATTTCGTTAATCTCTACATCCATCCAGCTATCACTCCTCCAGCCTCTCCTTCCATCCATCTATTCTGCATCCATCAATTTATCAATTCAATCTCTTCTTCCATCTGTCTTGGCATCCCTTTTCTAGTCACCTATCTCCTTGTATATTTATTAATTTCTTTCAAATCATCCCCCTCTTTCCTTCCAACAATCTCCTCAATCATACATCTGTTTCTCTTTTTGCCTGTTCATCCATCCATTTTCCCCTGTCTATCTTTTCATCTCTATCTCCTTAGAAATTCATTTCCCACAACCAACCACTGTCTCCTTTAATCCATCCTTCACTCTTTCAGCACCTTCTTCCATCCATCTGTCCTTACTCCTTCAATCCATCATCTATTTTTGCTTCATCCATTGCAATTCCTTTACCCATCCATCCATCCATCTTCCCTCATCCATCCATCTATCCCTTTTTCAATTCATCCCTCTCTCACCATAGGCTTTATTGGGTCTGCAATAAGGAGGGGACGCAAGATGTCTGCCGGAATCCGACAGCCGATCCCTCGCGATCGATTCCACGGGATTGATCGCGGCTGACAGACAAGTCGCAACTTTATCCATGGAGCCTTCTGCCAGCCTGCTTGTGCATGCACAAGTGTCCGGTCTTCCTCCATTTTTTTACCAGCGGTGTCAACACTCAGACACAAAAACATTTCTCTTTCTTTTCCCTAAATACATTGAGATTTAAGAGTCACTGGAGATGAATATATCTGTCTTGCATATTTATTGACTCTGCCAAAATTTTGCCAAAGTGTCCGCACGATGGCGGAGATTAAATTTACATACTGTTTACAAGACAACAGAACCTAGCATCATTACTATTACAGGATTTAAAGGTCTCCTTATTGAATTTGTTCCTTTCCTCGATTAATTAGGCCCTATCTCTTAAACTGTATATTTTTCTCTGTGGATAAGCATGTATACAATAAACCTTGATACCATGCGAAATTTAAGGCTTTCTTTAAATTAAAAGCATATTTGCAAGAGAATGAGAAACATTGTTCACATAAAAATGAAAAGCAATACCAAACAATTTTGCAATGCTGTGATATACATGTACAGGGTGTTATAAAAGCAACCTTTTAAGACTTTTAATACCTTGATATCATGTCTACATTGTGAATTGTGTCAACTTACATGTAAGTTCTAATAGAGGTTTTAATTATCTAGATCTAAGCTATTTATTCATTGCTAAAATGAAAAGTATGTTTTGGTATGGACATTTCTACTACTGAATGTTAAAAAGAGACTTTGAATAAACCCTGTTCATAACAGGTGAACAGAGCGCTTGAGTTGTTTAATTTGTTTACTTGCGTGAACACAGCTACAAAAACATTCAAATCTCTTGCTCCAGTCCAATCATATAACCCCTTCTAGGCCATTAAGTTTACATTCGTCCCCCTCAAACTAAAGTTGGTGTTTTAAATCTTGTTTCACAATGCATGAAACTGTTTCTTTTTCGGGAAGATAATCAACCTAATATAACAGTCAAAATTTGCATTTTTTCCTAAAACATGAACTCTTTAAAGCCATATCTTGATTTCACTGTAAGAATTTGGCTTGAGGATAATCTACAAAATACATGTATATTTAGCTGCTTTTATTCAACAAGGACATCAAGCTACTTTAGTCTAAAGTTATAGTAGAATATTCACATTCTTGGGTGAGATTTGCAATCTATGGTGGGTATGGGAGGGGTTAGGTATGTAATTTCAGGTGATGAATACTAAGTAAACCGAGCTCATTACATGTGCAATTGTGTATTCAGCAAAGTCACCTCATTGTCTAAACTCCACACTTCCAAGTACACCACACATGGGTAAACTCTGCAGATTGCGTTTCACTCCTTGCCCCCTCCAATCCGCAGAGGGCAGGCCCGTGCACCACTTAATCAAATCCCAATAAACCCCAATAAACATGAGCTAATCGCGGGAGTTTAGAGCTGTAATTATTAGTTCGACGGGGACGACAAGTTTGCGATGGCCTGTTGATTGCCTGCCCAAGCTGGCGGCAGGCGTACTGACATGCTGCTCGCGATATTTTGTTTCCAAACAAGGCTGAAAGCTGATGACTAGCCATTTAAAGATAAAGTTGAGTTCTGGTCAAATGATTACATTCTGAAAGAAACTGTCTCAATTAAAGCATGTGGGAAAGGTTGATCATGGCTACATAAGAATTAGTGTATACTGTAAGGTTTTGAAATTACCAAAATGATAAGAAATTGCTCAAATCTTGCTGAAATGCACAGGCACTGCACACAGAAATGGGTATATGGGACTGCACACACATGCAGAATGAATGTTCAGCCCAAACTCTTCAGCTATTTTTCCTCATATTTCAATATACTGGCATTTGAAGAGCAATCCTTTTCAGGGGACATTTTGACTATGATGTTCTTCCAAACTGACATAAAAGGAATGAGAAAGCTCACAAATGATTTTTCACCTTTCCCAGAACTCAACCTTACCTTTAAAGAGAAAGGAGTGTAAGGAGGAAAAGGAAATTGTTTTGCGGGAGAAAAGAAATTGGTAATCCCAGCTCAATTTAGGAGACATTTGGTTCTTGAATGAACGAATGGATGAAATGGCACTAACAATGTCGATTCCTGAGAGAGATTCAACATGTTCATGTTTGGAAGAGAATAAACATCACCATTTGCATGCCACATACATGTACGAAAAAAATACATCTTTCATCAAAATTAAAAAGACTGACTCTTTTAACAAAAAATTTATCATAAATACACTATGATTATCCTCCCAATACTACACAAACATGTTATTAACCCTATAGTGCTAACAACATTTATGTGAACTTTCAAAATGAAGTGTTGAGTTTTAGGCATTATTTCATTTAAGTATTAGGCCTGATACATCTTTATTAGGAGCAATCTTCAATATGCACATGTACTTACTTTTATTTTTGTTTTTGGGAAAGAAAATCTAGCTCTACTTAGTCTAAATATACGTGCAAAGTTGCTATTCTTAGCAAGGAATTACTGCCCATAAGACAGAAAGGGTTAACAATGTCCAGTACCAAAATTTCCTGTTGTACTACAAAGTAGAACTAACAATAGATCCATTGAATTAAGAAACAAAAACAGGAGAAAAATGTAAAAATTTGAAAATAGGGAATGAGAGCAATTTTCAATAGCGATGGGAATACACCTACACTATATTCCCAGGTTCTATAAAATTAATAATTACATTAAATTATTCTACACTAGTTTTTTTATCAGTATTTCTTTCTGTATAGATTGAATCAATTCCATTCCGGTGTTTTAGAACTCTGGAGTAAAATGGTGACCCTTTTTTTCCAGGTCTCTTGAGCAGTAAGTCTTGTATCTCTTTTTGTAGACATATTCCAGTCAAGTGTGTAATTGTGCTGGAAGGTACCTTCTAACTCTAATCAAATCTGAATCAAGTGATGCTTCACTATCTACACGCACAGACTGGTTACAGTAGAATCATGTACATGTACAGAGATTATATTGATAGGGATATATATATAAATTACAAGATAGAATATGATAGATAAGCAAATGGATTTATTTTATTCTATCTTGTTTTAGTTCATTGAAAGGATCATGAAATGGACGGAGAGAGGAGGAGAGAATGATGGATTAAATAAAGATGAGAAAAAAGGGAGCGAGTCTAACTGTGATTAGAATAACAAGATGGATATCCCTTTAGAAAGATGAAGAATAATAAGAGATATAAATTTGATAAAGACTGATTCGAGGTGAATATAAAATGGATTTATGCACTAAAATTCACTGCAAAAAATGTGAGAAGTAGAAAAGAGAGAGAGAAAGAAAGAGAGAGAGAGAGAGAGAGGGAACGAAAGAACACGGGGACAGAGACAAGGAGAGATAGAGAGAGGGAGAGAGAGAAAGAAAAAGAAAAAGATATAACAGAGATACAGAAATAAAGAAAGAAAAAGAAAGAGAAAGAGACAGAAAAAGCAAGAGAAAGAGACAGAAAAAGCAAGAGAAAGAGACAGAAAAAGCAAGAGAAAGAGACAGAAAAAGCAAGAGAAAGAGACAGAAAAAGCAAGAGAAAGAGACAGAAAAAGCAAGAGAAAGAAGAGAAGAAAAAAAAGAGGAAGAAGAAAAAAAAGGAAGAGGAATGGGAAGAAATTACAGGAAATAAAAGAGAAAGGAAAAAGAAGTAGAGAAGAGAAAGAATGCCAAGGAATGTCTATTCTACCATCCTCATATTAGCTTGGAAAGCTGATCTAGGGGGCAAACCGCGCCGCGCCAGCTTGCCTCGTAACCATCCCGTATTCAGCTGGCCAGGTGCCGCAATCGGCGGTAACAAATCGCCGAAACCGTAGAAGAAATTAAACGAGCTATTACAAACACGGCAGCGCTGCGAGAGTGAACTTTAGGGGCGCGACACGGGGCAACGTGAGCCGCAGAGGGTACTAATAAGGGATGGGCGGATGTGCAACTGTACCCCATACAAGTCAATTACAACTTGAATGTGGTTTGTGAAGATTTAAAGGGGAACTATGCCTCATGAGAAGCAAAAAGACGGGGGAAATCTAATTTCTTTAATAGAGGTAAAACAGAAGCCACAATCAATCTTCCAGGCAAGAACTGGGGCATTGGGAGGGGGGCGGATTCTTTTGGCAACCACTGCATAATGATTTAACCCACTTAATCCACAACTATTTAATTCTAAAGAAATAGCAAAGAAATATAATGTATTCATGAGGTGAATCATTTACACATTACTGCAGTGTTAAAATTTTACCTAAAGAGATAATGAAGCCCAGAGAGAAACCTTTCTTTTTCAGAATGAATGCATAAACCATTTTTGCAGAGACAATTTGGACTGAGTTACTTATAATGCCATGTATCTACAGGTGACTGCAAACAACTTTCTCCTGAACGGACTGACAACCAATTGAGAGTTTTCTTCCACTACCCAAATGAAGGTCAATTAATTTGAATCCCAGTGGTACCTCTTCAAGCTTAAAGGAAAAATGAATGAACTATTCTTCCTCAAATTGGCAATAACAATAATAATACTTTTCATGTAACTTTTACAGTCTTTCAACCAACATACAAGTACTGACATGATTTTTAAAAAAATCCAAATCAAATGAGTACATCTATTGTAAAGCCGTCAAGCGCAAAGTAAAAATGATTCAATTTTTCTTCAAATTGATAATATCTTTAACCTTTTCATTTATGTTTCAGTATGTTTCAACATTCCAGAATATCTGAGTACATCTATGCTGTCTTCATCTGTCAACCTTATCCCCTCACTGAAAAAAAAGCTTAACCTTTACATCAACAATGATTTTGATCAATATTTCTCTGGAAAAAAAAAGTTGGTTTGTGGAACCTTTTCCCACCCCTTCAAGAGCAACCTTGGAGACTAACATGGAGACAAATGGGGAACATTTGTACCGATTTGAGACGGAATTGAGATGGATGATTTGGAAGAAGCGGGAAGGCATCTTTTTGTCGTCAAGAATGGAGCTGGAAGCAAGAGGAGTTTGATTTTGGGGGATGCGACAGCGACTGTGGAAAAGACTTTCCTGGGCAAATCTAGACCACTGAAAGTAACCAAAAATGCAGTCTTTACATACAGGTAGTCATTGCATTCATGTTGTCTTGACATAAAGGTGGTCTTTATATACAGGTGGTCCTTATAAACAGGTCGTTGCAAATGTATATAAAGACCACTTTTATGTCAAGACAACTTGTACGCAATGACTACCTACCTGTAAAGACTGCATTTTTGGTTACTTTCAGTGGTCTAGATTTGCCCTAATCCTCCAGTGTTTGGAAAATATCAAAATTTGTATAATTTGATTCATCTGTCTTATCAGCTGTATAAACCTGGAGCAGAGGGTAAGGAACGGAGGATAGAAATGAAAAGGATAGGTAGATGAAGAGTAGAAGAATGAGATTGGAAAAGGAATGAGAAATAAAGCAAAATTGAAGGGAGGAACGTGAAAAGAAATATGTACATGATCACGAGAAATGAAAAAGGGAAGAGGAGAAGGGGATGAACAGAAAGTACAAGAAGAAGAGGAAGAAGGAGAAGAGGGAAAAGAGCAAGATGGGAAAAGAAAGACATAATTTTTTTTTATCCAATCTACTGAATAGAAATCTATTAGCAGCAAGGTTACTGATGGCTTAATGATTGGGTTGAAGAGTGCCTCCGCTAACCATCCCAATCCTCTCTCGATCCTACGTCTTAATGTCTTGTTTATCTTCCTCCCGACATGAACAGACGATTCAAACGCTACCCAACAAATAGGAAGATGAAAAGGTGAATCTGCATTGGTCGATTGAAATAGATGCTGAGTTACTTTCTATTTTGCTCCCAAATTAATTCAATTTGCCTCAATTGGGCTCGATGAAAAGTCTTTCGCTCCCGTCCTAGATTCGTCTTTTTCTGTTTTTCTCCATTTTTGTCTTCTTTCTTCTGGTGGTGCAGATGCGGAGATGATGGAACTTGGGAATTGTCCCAGAAACTGGAGGGGGCTGGAATGGAATAGTTTGGGGAATATATGCAAGTTGATACCGCAGAAGTGAGTCCATAATGCGACAAGTGACGGGTGTGTGTTGAAAAACTTTGTTGGGGAGATAAGTAAGACCAGTTAGCGAAAATGAGGGAGAGATTTGCAGTAATTCAAACAAAATACTACGGTATGAGGTGGGCTGGCCTCCACTGAGATCCAAATAGATCTAAGTGGTAAACTAACAACTTACCTTGAATTGATATCTTTGTTCTCATTACAATTCAAAGAGAGAGAGAGAGAGAGAGAGAGAGAGATAAAGAAAGAGAAGAGAAAGAAAGACTGTGATTAAAGAGAAGAGAGAGGGAAAGAGACAGTGACAACCAGACAGAGAAATAGATAGCTTAATAAAAAGGAAGAAAGTGCATTTTATTAAAAGTAAATAAAAGGGGAAAAATGGAAAGAAATTCTACAACAAGAACAGAATTTATCGAACAGTTTATTTTAATATAATAAGGGCTTAGCCAGTAAATACTAAGTTTTAACCACCCCCCCCCCCCCCCCCGAGAAACTTATGATAAAATGAATTTGAGACAGATTTGAAACTGGTTCCAAAAGAATGGAAAGTCTTATTCGCAAAACAACAAAGGAAATGGAATCAGGACAAAACAAGTCAACAAATACAAGCTCTTGCAATGAGATCCAAGGAAACAGAAACCAACATAAGGCAGAAACAGAAATTTGGGGAATTCCAATGAAAAGAAATCAGACTTATTAGAACACAATTACAATGACTTGTAAATGATGAGAAACACTTGACGACTTTGAAAAGGCCCTTGCGCAGATCACGAAGGCCCGAAAACGCCTCTTTCTGCCATCGGAATGCTTGCTTTGTCACCGAGCTTGTGAGAGTACCTCAAGGCAGAAAATAAAGTGATGCAACAAGAAAATAAGGAGTCTCTAAAACCCCGGCGAAACACCAGGACAATATCATCAACTAATATTACAGCCAGCTAGGGGGCGTTTGACGATCTATAAGGGAGAGGGTTTTGGAGCAGCGGTGACTATAATGCTATCGTACCACAGGGAACGAGGGGATATGAGGAACGAAAGAGAACAGAAAGAAAGACAGACTTGAAATATAGAGCAAAGGTGAAAAAAGGGAAGATATGTAGAGAGAGAGAACCAAAGAGAGAGAGAAAGAGAAAGATTGAGGGAGAGTGGGTTGGAAAGAGAGAGAGAAAGAGAGAGAGAGAGAGAAAGAGAGAGAAAGAGAGAGAGAGAGAGAAAGAGAGAGAGAGAAAGAGAGAGAGAGAAAGAGAGAGAGAGCAGGGAAGAGATAGGGAGGGGGCAGAAGTGGGAGAACAAGGGTGGAAAAGAAAGCCGAATAAAAGAGAAAAAAAGGACTGATAAATGGCACAATTAGCTTTTCAATTAGAACAAGCAACAAACATCTTACTTCAAATGAGTAGAGAAATGTGAGCTCCTGTCATAAACATTGCCTCAAAACAAAACAAACCGACAAGTACACTTGATAAAGTGTTGTGCTAAATATGAAACTCTGTGGAACTACATGTAGGTAGTGTATTATATAACAATTAACCCTTTCAGGACAACTGACCACATTTTGTGGTTGGGCTCAATAACTTTTGATTGAGAGCCCTGAAAAATATACTAGATACATGAGTAGAAAGAGCAAAAATTTCTGCACACACTGTGTCCATTTTTGTTACATGACAATATTGCGTTTGATCCCAGGAATTTTAAGAAGGAGAATAAGATTTAAAATCCTTAAATTGGCAACACATTGAGAAGTTCAAAATCATTGTTTTTCATCAAAATTGGCAATTTTTTCAACTTTTTGACGAATTTCTAACCATGTATATTTTTATAAAGACATAACACCTTTTTAGAAGCAATTAGCACTGAAAGAAAAATATTATTGTTGCCAATTTAAAGAACAAAATGAGATCAATTTAGCCCTTAAATAATTCCTGTCCTGAAAGGGTTAAGAAAAGTATTGCTTCTTCTGAAATGTTTCTTTTGCACAAATTTCTTCTTTGCATGGATTGTTGTATTTGCTTTTTATTCCAATACTGAAAATAAACTAAATAATTTAAGTGAAGCAAAAAAACAACAACAAAAACAAAAAAAAAAATTGAGAGAAATTCTACCCCACTGTAGGAAGGTTCACTGGAAAAAAAAAGAAGCTCTGTCCTTTTAGATGAACATTCCTATAAAAGGAAAATGACAAGGTTTTACATTTCAGCAGGTGGAAATTGAGAAAAGATATTGCAAAAAGTGAAATTCGATAGCATTGAGAGTTGATACAGTGTAGAAATCAACTGACTATTGTCAACTGGGTAGTATGCACAGAGAGAAAGAAAGAGACAGGTCGAGAGAGAGAGAGAGCGAGAGAGAAGGGGGGTGGGGTGATATGTTTACATGTACACTGTAGATGGTAAAACAGAGCTAGAAGTAGAAATAATGGGGAAACAAAAAAATGTACAGAAAATAACAGAGAAAAGGAGACAATAATAAAATTGAGATAGTGAAAAAGAGACAGATAGACAGATTAACTGAGAAAAGGAGAGAGATAAATAATAGAAGTGAGATAAAGACTATCATAGACAGGAGGGAGGGAGAAAGAGAGAAAAAGAGAGAGAGAGAGAGAGAGAAAGGGAGAGGAAAAACAGGAGAGAGGGAGAGAGAGAGAGAGAGAGGGAGAGAGAGGGAGAGAGAGAGAGAGAGAGAGTGGGAGAAAAGGGGAATGGTTTAAAAGGATATACTGCGGTCTAAATCAAGTCCACAAAGCTATGGATTACAACCCAAACGTCAAAATCTTAAGAAAGCGAGGCCGGGCTAGATGATCAGTATATTAACTCGCCGCTGAGCCCTAACAGAACCGACCAAAAGCCAAAAGAATGCTCGCCCATCTCGCGTTACCGAACTCTTTCCAATAACGCCGCATCTCTTCATTTATACCGTTAATTGTACTACAAAGCAATCAACATATGATACTCCCAAAATATAGAGCATCTATGCATCTCTTACAGACAGATATAAGAAAGGAAGAGAGAAGGGGTGGAGAGATAGATAGAAAGAAAAACAGAGAGAGAGAGGAGATATAGAGAAATGAGCAAAGCGTTTAAAAGAGATATTTGCCTTCAATATTGTATCATGTCATATTGGCTATATCAGCATCCAAAAACTTGCTCCGATCCTCTTCCTTGGCAGCTGTTTGCCGGTTGGGGTAAGATCAGCCGTGTATCGGAATCTCGCGAGACTTGTAATTTACTGAAACTCAATCGGGCGACCATTTAAACCCTATGCATCTCTCCTCTTAATCCCAACAAAGAGAGAAAAAAGATAGTATGGAAATAAAAGAGTGAGGGAACCTCGGCCGGCCACAAGCATTTTCTAGGAGCGACCCTTTCAAGTGATCCGACAGAAAGAAAAGAGTGGAATTTGTAATAAAAGAAGAGAGGAAATATGCTGACTGAAGGATCGCTTTCAACGGTTTCAGCTTGTTTATTGCAATCGATAAATGAAACTCGTTGTTTAGGAGCTCGTCTGCACCTTGTGGGCTCACGCTCCCGCCCTTCAGCAACAAGAGGCATGTGAAAATAATGGCTCAAATCAGAGCGGAGTAATCAAGATTTAATGAAAGTGTAGTTATGGTTTAAGGACATCCTGACACAAAGTGTAGTTTTAATGTCATCATTAAAAGCGATAAATACAAATCCTGTTATGCCTTCCGAGGATTCAGCTTGATGCCACAAACGCAATCTCTCTCTCTTTCTCTGAAACGCTTTATTATCTGCTGCACCATGTACATGGCAAGCTTTTCTTCAGGGGTTCATGTCGATACCTTTTGCTGTTGTATTCTACATGCTCTTAAAATACGGGTATCGAATACGCAGAATGTGAAGTGAGGATATGCGTAACATGAACTATAGGCCTTACTTAATGAGTTTCTTTGAAGTCCTTTGAAAATATTAATCAAACCAACAGTGCAAAATTGCAAAAGTTATACTATTTGCTCTTGACATCTTCCATTCTTTGGTTTCCAATGTTTTTAGAAATATTTGTCTTCTTAAAGAACATTTAGTTCTGGGGAAAGGTAAACAAAAAATTCAGAGCTTTCTCATTCCTTTTATGTCAGTTTGGAAGGACATCATAGTAGAAATGTCCCCTAAAAAAGGCTCCCTCTTCAAATACCCTCATATTCAAAATATGACGAGAAAACCGAACGTCCATGCCACATGTGTGTCCAGTCTCATATACCCGTTTCCGGGTGCAGTGTATGTGTGTTTTTTTTTGAGGAATCCAAAACCTCACAGTATACATATACACCAATTCTCGTATAGATATGATCAACCTTTCCCAATTGCTATAAGGTTTTTTTTTTCGCAATAAAATATTGTAGGCAGAGAAAAATTAGAGAATAAGTAAGGAGAGAGCTAGAGAAGAAAGTATACATCTTTATGACCTGGGCCCTGTTTCATAAAGATTGCTCTCAATAACAACTGCCCCATTTCTACGACAAATTTACTCTCAGCCAATTAGATTCAAGGATTTCAGTAGTAGGTTAGAACAATTATTGTAACTTGTTATTGATAAAAAGTTTTACGAAACAGGGCCCTGAAATTTTAACCAGAAAACCAATCATTAACAGGCATGGTGAAATCTCAGAAGCATAAAAGTTGTTAGGTCAGGGTCAAAAGAGTATTAAACTGATGCCACTCTATGGACTAATGCCTTTCTGTCTATTAGCAGAAGGGATGTTCCTCAACATATCCAGCATCTACTTCGGATAGTTGATTAAAAATATGGTTTTCAAATGACCCTATTACTCAGCTCACTGAAAGGGCCAAAATACAAAAAAAAAATGCACTTTTTGGTGTTTTCATAACTTAACCCCTCACACTCGGCCTACTCTAAAACTAATTAGTAATGAGGATCTCATTATGACAAAAATGAAAAAAGTAAATGCAAAATGGGTGAAAAATGGACCTTATCCAAACATAGTTGCAGATGGGGCGATGCAGGTACATTAAGACCCGAAATCACTTTTGCATTGATTTTGGATAGTGCTAATTTCCTACGAGGATTTGGACGAGGCCCGTACCCGCGATCCCGCCCAAATCTTGTGGCTAAATTCGTGGAAAGAAGACATGAATGAGTGGACGATGGTGAAACGAGGCAAAAAAGTCAACTTTATACGAGAGTGCAGTGACTTCTGACAGCGTGGATGGACAGGAGAGGATTTAAGACGGGGTTTGGAGAGAAAATATGATTCATAGAACAAGTGTCAGTTATGCTACAATAGAATCTAGGGGATAGGGTGTGTCAAGAAAAAATGACAAAGTTTCTACAGAATTCTTTGGATAGCTGAAGTGTGAAGTTTGCTTCCAGTGTATACAGTGTGTCTATATCAGCAGAAGATAGATATTTCATGGAACATTTCACATGTATGTATTGGTATAAGAGTGCTAACATAAACGAATGGTAATAATTTTTGATTTAGCAAATGACAGCTGATTCCCACAAGTCTTTCCCTAGACGATTGTAATCAGAGTGTTAATGTCTGGAGAATATCATACTTCTCTTTTCAAACTGCCCCTAAAAAAAACTACATAAGCTCCGAGCATGAAGATATAAGTCCTCTCCCCTTTTTCATAGTTCCTCCCACTCTTTCAAGGACCCCATGGAAGAACAGCCGTATTTTGTTATTACGGCTGAAATGGGCTATCCGCCGTATGTAAATCATGATTTATAATTATTATGTATATTATTTATGTCATTGATTACGGAAATAAAAACAAACAAACACAATTTCTACATTCTAGTCCCTGCTCCTTCTTTGCTGTCCTCTTCCACATTTCCTGTTCTTTCACATTTTCTTCTTCATCCTCCTCTTTCACTCTTTCATATCTTTTTTCTCCTCATCATCAACCATCATTTATCTTTCCAGCCTGTGCCTTCAGCTTTCCCCTTTCACATAAATCTCCCATCCTCCTCCTCTCTAATCTTGTACTCTTTCTGTCATTCCTCCACAAAACATCCCTACCACGCTCACTCATTCCCCTGTATATCTCTCCGATATTTTTTTGAGACACTGTGTAGTGTAGGTCCAGCTAAGAATGACAGATGGATGGGTGTAGTAGAGCGGAGATACACCTAGTAGCCCTGAAATAATTACCTCTTATGTTATACCAAACACAGCTACACCGCTCAAAAAGCCCTCCCTTATCCCGCCCTCCTACCTGTACTACCATACCCTTTCACACTCAAAATATAAAACTAGTTAAAATTGGAAGTCCTATAGTTGGCTGTACTTTCACGAATAGTGCTTTTCATGATGCTTTTTTTTTTCTCTTCTTAAATCCTTATTTCTCATCCTGCTCTTTGTTTATTTATCTTCCTATCTCTGTTTATCTCTCTTACTCTCTCTCTCTGTTTCAATTAAAGCAATGCCTTTTCAATTCATTTTCTGTTCCTCATTTCCCACTTTCTCATCTATTTTTTCTGTATCATTATATTACACTTTGAACAAACCTGCCTTAAATCTGAATAGGTTCATGGACCTGGTGACAATAACTGTTAAATTTGAAGCGTTTGTGAAAATAAATTCAGAATATCAAAAATCAAATTAAATATGTGGGTTTGCATAGTATGACCAATCTACTGAATGTCTGTCAAATAGTGATTAAAAATATATATATATATAAACAAAACAATTATTTCTTTAACATTTAATATCTATTAAACTATTCTATAGAAATGTATTGGCTGTCATCATCCTGCCATCCAAAAGGAAAAATTACAGAGATTTAGAAAAAGTGGTGAAGTTATATAGGTGACACAATATTTTCTTTCATGCTGAAAAAGAAGTGTACAGTATTTATAAAGTGCAAACAGTAATCGCCCCATCTCTCTCCTACAAAGTACATTAGACTTTAATCAGACTAAAGTTCCACATGTGAATGGGGTCCACTTATGTGGTTGGGAGGAGGGAAGCGCATTGCCCAATCCATTTTCGTCTCTTCACGCCAAGGTGGGCAAAGAAAACATTGTCAGACTGACGCGGGGCGACCGCGACGGAAGAAAAGAGGCGAGCGGCTCACTACAATGAGATCAGTCAAATATCGCAGAACTAATGGGTAAGAAAAGCCAGCACAAAAGAATAAACCTGTGCATTCCAGAATCACAGTACTGCAAGAAATGATGGCAAATAAAACAGGTGAAAAAATGTCTAAATCTATGCCAAATCATAGAAATTTGGATAATAGTCCCACTTCAAGAGATAACCTGCCAATGTTTTGATAGAAAACAGAGATAAAAAGAAATGATGCTCTACAAAGCTAGGTGAATCATAAAAAATCACAAATGGGGGAAAAAGATTATCAAAAAGTACTTCTGCTTTGAAGGACGACATGAAATGATAACATGTGGTAAACTGATTTAAGTACTGACATTTAGAAATTACCACTAACAACAATATGAGACAAAATCACTACAGATATTCTGAAGACTGAATGGATAAGAAGATTTGTCTGAATTCTGAATAAACGAAGTCATCTGTGGCATAGCCATTAAAGGGGATAAGTATCCACTGACATTCCTAAATTTATCTTTTCAAATCTTTCTAAATGTAGAATGAGAGAGATTTTCTATTAATTATCCAAAATAGGAAATGGAACAATGCTACAAAATGATAATAACACAGATCATCCTAGATTATTACCCAGTAAAACATCTAAATGGGTGGAAAGAACTTATCTGAAAAGTAAATTTTAATTATATTTTTGTTCTTGTGAAATGAGGTGTAAACCACATTTCAACCCACTGCCATGGGAAGAGGGTCATCCCTGTACTGAGCCTATGGGCAGGAGAAAATTCAGTAGAGTCAAAGGGTTAACATAGCACATACATGTATGTAATACTGCATTTGTCACTACCTCACTGAGAGTGCACACAGGTCGGTAGACAGTTTTCTTATGAAAAAATTTACTCATTTACTGATTCACTGTCTGGCCATAATGGTCTGTACTTTTTGGAACTCTACACACCTTTATTCCATGCCTTGTCTCAAGATAACTTGAAAGACAAACTATATATATTTTTCCAGAGCAACCAGGTAGTAAGGGGGCAATGAACTGGTAGGATCAAAAAGTGCACGCCCTCATCCCAAAAATAAAGACACACCTGAAATTTGTCTCTACCAATCCTTTCCCCCTCCCTATGTTTCCCCCTTATTCTCATCACCATGCATGTATGTTATGTGTCGATAATCACATCATTACGTTTGGGTGGTTTTGACAGATTTTGATGAAGAATTAAAAATCAATGACGTCCCGAGAGAGGGGGTAACGGGTCTCGTTTCTTTTATGAGTCACGTCCGAAGAACAAAAGACCATGGTCTAAGACGATACGAATCAAACCAATGATTCACAACAACACTGGAGGGTAAGCAAATTGATAATCATCTTCATATATTAAAAGATTTTATCTACATTTCCAGAATGTAAATATATATAAATATATAGAATTACACAAATAGATACAATGTGGAGTATATTACAGAAACGAAGTGGGAGATATGAGACATAGAGGGGAAGTGTAAAATAATAGAATGATATATAAAGAGAGAGATAGCCTGATGGTTCTTGATGGATGAATGGATAGATAGATAAATAGATAGGTTGATCTAGGAATGAAAAGATAGAAAATGAAAAATACTGGAGAAATTAGCAGAGACAGAGAGAGAGAGAGAAAGGGGGGGGGGGAGGAGGCATGAGATGAAATAAACAAAGGTTCAGAGCAAATTAGAATAAAAAATTTGAAAGTAAGACCAAGAAATACGAAGACAAAGAGACGCTGAGAATAAACACATATACACATAAGTATACCTAGTCATTACTTCAAACAATCTGTTTCTCAGAGAGCATGATATAACAAGAAATTGAAAATCAGTTAGAAAATCTCAACAATACCATTTTCATCATCACCATCATCACCATCATCACCATCATCATCATCATCATCATCACCACCATCATCACCATCATCACCATCATCACCATCATCATCACCACCACCATCATCATACCATCATCACCATCATCACTATCATCACCATCATCATCACCATTATCACCATCATCATCACCATCATCATCAAACCCATCATCTTCAATTATCCACTCTTAAAAACAGCAAAGGCGAATTTGGATGCTCAAAAAAGTCAAATCATATTTTTGGTCCAGCAACTAATCATCCTCAACATCCCATTTGGAGAGGAAATACTTCCCAAACCAAATTTTTATTGTCACCTGTCGCCCTTCCGCTTGGTCCCATATACTCATAAATATGGATGGGCACAAGCCTCCTATCGAGTGACCTCAAATCGGGCTCCACACCGAAACCAAGCCCTCCGTCTGAAGATCGTGTCATATCTCGTCAAAAGCATTAGCAATTCTGGTCACACACGTCCCAATTTCGTAATTTGCCAATCAAGACCTACATGTACGCTCAGCTCTACACCGAACACAGGAAATACGCAGGAAACCACAGTGTTTAAGGCCTAATTAGGTAAGAAGAACAAAGGTCCTACCCTTTGTTCCAGTTTTATGCCACTGATTAAACAGGGCGTAAATCACATAAAAAGTGCATTTAACCTTTTATGCAATATTCATCAAATTTGAGACAATCAGGAGATTGTTGCATGTCACTTGTGGTCAACGTTTGGATACAGACGTGCTGTAATAAAAGATGCGCTGGCAAATAGATATCCTATTTCATCTACCGGTTTGAGATAATCACAAAATTGAAAGATTATTTCCCCCTGTTTCATGCAACTTCCAATCTATTCCAATTCATATTACTATCCGGCTTTCCCCCTTTAACCTCCATCGGCAGAAATAAAGAGAGTCATTTTTCACACATAGCATGGTGCATAAATTCACTGTCATGAACTCCAGCAAATTAATTGGATTACACAGTCTTTAAGACCTGTGCCTGAGTTAACAGATTTAGTACTGTCCAATTTCAAACTTATGTCTACATGGTACTTAATAGCTCTGCCATTTCTAAAAAGTGAAAGAAGACAACTTTGCACAAGATTTCTGCTGAGAGCCCGAAAGTGTGTTAAATCAATATGAATGGAAACCATCCCGGCTTGGAGCAAACAGTATTTTTGTGGCTCTTAACCTGTGGAATGCTAAGCCTCAGAAAACTCAGGGCAGGAGTTTATGGAAATGCATGTTATACCAAAACCATATCATATCTAATGGTGTTAAGGTTGACAATGAAGACACCAAAACAATCAAAATGTCTTTTATCATTTCGTTTTTCTAATACAGGGGCTAGAAATTTGGAAGAACAAAAACCTTTGGTAAATTTTTTAAATATGCATTCATCTTCTGCCAGAAGGAGATGATTTAAAATGGTAATCATCAATTGCTAGTTGTTATCTCATTTTCTTTATGAGTACTGTGCAGAATCTTGGAAATATACAATGCATTTAGTATGCTTGACTCTCTATGAACTCCTTGCATGATTTCAGCATAAGAAATGAAATGTCTTTGGGTCTCAAACATGGGATATTCATTTCAGCCTCCGCTCAGGTTTCTCCACGTTTTATCAAATTAAAACTCCCATCTGCCTTCCAGTAATGATATGCATGTCGAACATGAATTGAACAATAACTTGAATTTCCATTTGCCTTAAAAGCCTCAGTCGCTTTCAAACTGAAAGTGTTTTCCTTCCCTTAATGACAATTTAGCCATGCCCCTAGTTTCATCTGCCCCTACTTTCATAGGAACAAAGGATGATTATCATTTTGATAGAGAAATCATGTCATTAGACAAGAAAATTACCCCCAATTTGCAAGTATCTCCGATTGCAGTTTGACGGTCATGAACGGGGGGAAAATGCTCATTCTGCCTTTTTATTGATCGCTTTTTGGAAGGGGAACAGCCAGAGAAGTTCCTTAAAATGTTATTCCAAGCAATTCTGTTTATTTGATCAAAAATAGAAGATTACGAAATTTGATTCCGCGAAGGCCGGAGGTCAACAGGAAAAGTGATTTGGAGAATTGCAAAGAATCACATTATGCTGACAATGACATGGTTTTCACCCGTTAAGTCTTCCACCCCCGTTGCTTTTAGCTCCATTTGGGATGCTACTGTGACTTGCACCTTCAGGTGGGAAGGGGTTTAGAGACCAAAGAGCTTTCTCTGCCGCTGGTACAAGGTGCAACTCTTGTTCTCTTCATCGATCCACCTCCACAAGACACAAATGAGCCCGTGTGTTATTGCAAGTAGGGGCATGCTTTTCAATCTCGGGGACCCCGTCGCAGAAACCCGATCCCCATCTTTCCTCCGAGAAAACCCAACGTGTGATTTAGTGGGGTGGGACCACTAATCTTCACCTGAAGCCAAAGCAACGCTTTCCCTTCCCCAACACCCAGCGCCGATGCTGCCCTCAAAATCAACAAACGTCCCCGCTCCTCTCCCTTCTCTTTTCTTAGCGTTTCCAGGACGCGGAAAACATCTGCCCCGCGATTCCCCCTGCGTTTTTCCCACCATGCCGAGCGCGTGCCTAGCATCGTCAGGCCTTGCGACCATCCCTCCTCATCTTGGAGCAGCTTTCCAGCTAAACGCTACTAATGCTGAAATAACACTGCATTGTTACCCTTATGTGTACAAGCACCTCAGGTATTGTCTCTTCGTTAGTACTTCTAATGACTTTGCCCTCAGGTTGAAGATTTACAGTGTTTTATCATCATGGAACATGCCACTTTTTTCCCCCAAGTTTCCCAAGTCAAAACATCTCAGAATACGGATGGAGACGTTGCAGGAAAGCATTGACTCCTCATTTTGCCCAACAAACACATTATCATAAAATGTAATGTCCCATGAAAGGCAATGGCCTAAGCAAGTAACAGTTCTACATAGACTTTGGTTGCTGCAATAACAGAAACTATGACAAATTCATAAGTCAATAATGTAAAGCTTTCAGTGAAACATGTCTTGTAATAGGGCAGTCAGTACAAAGGAATTAATGAGATTTACAAACAGATTTGACTGTTTCTGTTGTTGTTCGATTTTTCGCATAATTTCAGAGTACAGATCAATTAATCAACTGTTGGATTTTTGAAAGAGAGCAAACATCCATTATATTCTATAATGTCAATATCATAAGTACATATATAAATGTATGTGTACTTGACAAATATTGTATTCAAAACACAAATGATTTTGTCATCATCACCATTATTAAAATCATATTTATTACCATCTTAGTAGCAACTTCATCATTATCATCATCATCAAGATTTGTATCAACGGAACTGCTTGTATTTGGCATTGTGTTTCATTGCTCATCATTGTAATGAGAAGATCATATTTGTTGTTGGAACTTAATAAAAGCTGTATGGTAGCGCACTTAATGCAACTTTGATCATCCATCATTTCACATTTCTATTCTTTAATTAACTCTTCCAAGCTGTATCCAAATTAGGCTTTTCTGTCTTAAACAAAACACTTTCTCCTTCCCTTTGTTCTCCATCCCTGGGAGAAGGATAAATCCATTTTGGTTGTCTGCAACAAGGTTGCTAATGCCACTGACAATACATAACCCTAATGCCCTTATAGCATGCAGCTGGCAACATGTTTGTCTCATCATCGTCAACTTCACCGCGCTTCTTGCTTTGCGACAGAAAGCCGCAAGTGCCGTAACAGATCATTACACAAAATGTCCATTAATTTGTGTCCGGGACAGTTGCTTTCTTTGCGGGGGTTCAAAGGACCCTTAACGCTAATCAGGAGATTG
The DNA here is from genome assembly GCA_025618425.1 of Heliocidaris tuberculata. NCBI lineage: Eukaryota > Metazoa > Echinodermata > Echinoidea > Camarodonta > Echinometridae > Heliocidaris > Heliocidaris tuberculata. The sequence continues at coordinate 35,977,319 of CM046833.1, forward strand.
TCCTTGATGTCGATTCAAGAAGAAGACACTTAAATCATATTATTTTATTTCATTTCATCGGGAGTGGCAGCATACCACGGCACAGCATGGGTATCGTTAAACGAATAGGGGTGGTATGATGTTCCAATTACGGTTAATTGTCGTAGTGGATTACCGGTTCCACACATGAACACTCTTCAATGCAAGCTCTCATTCTGAAGGATGTTCGTGGCCACTTACAGTATGTTTCTTTAAAGATAATAATATTTTATTTGTCCTTCCCCTACTCTCTATCTCTGTAATTAATAGTAATCTATAACTGATACCTCCATCAATATTCCTTATTTCCTTTCATATTTTCTATTTCGATGTCTGATCAGTTTAATTACTCTATCCCTCTTCTGCTCTAAGAATATCACCTCTCTCTTCTTCTTTCTATCCTGGGGAGCGTTTCATCAAGCATTTTGTCAGTGATTTTTACCGACAAATTTGCTCTCAGCCAATCAGATGCAAGGATTTCAGTAGCTTATAACAGTTGTCGGATAAAAATCACTGACAAAACGCTTGATGAAACGCTCCCCAGGTGTCAAAAACAAAAGCTCCATCTTCCGCTCTCTCTCTCGCTTGCACTTTCTCTCTTTCTGTCTGTCTGTCTGTCTCTCTGTCTCTCTCTCTCTGTGTACTCTCTCCCCCTTCTTCGTGTAATCCTCTCACCATTCCCTTTTACCCAGAGCCATCCATATACAGAGTTTGGCCAACTCGATTTCACTTGGGCACAACATGGTGTACATGTATATTCCTTCGTTGCATGCTTGCCTAACAAAGTTGGCTAAACTCTGCGTATATAGATGGCTCTGCTTTTACCCATCTCTTTCTCTTCTATATCACTTTCTATCTCCCTGATTTGTTCATCCATCTCTCTGCCATATCCTTCTCTGTCTTCCAACACATATCTACACTTTTCATCATTTTCCATCTCCTTCATAACCAGAAGATTCAAGTGTTCAATTTCATCTTAAGGTCACTTCTTTTTTTCAAAACCAGCAAATGGGCAAAATATATTGGTGAGGCCTGTGGCACCATCCTCATTACCTGTTCTCGTTTTTGCTAGCCAATAAAGCTCTTGGTCAACCAGGGAAATTGATGTACATCTCCCCAAAGTCTTCGGACATCTCAAGTTCATCTATACTGACCGCATCTATTTGTCTTGCTCCACCTCGCAGCGGTTACCTGTCCGTTTCTTTTCAGAGTAATCATTTCTCAAGTTTCTTGAAATTCCTCTCCCTCTAATTCTTATAAGCTTATCTGGGTCTTTTTGATAGAAGTGTCACTTCACATAAAATTTTGAATTGTTAGCCTCCATGTATTTCTCTATATCTTTTCTAAGTCTTCTGTGCGGGTCAATGCAAAATAAAATTTAAATGGTTTGCCAAGTAAGAGCCTAAAGTGCATTACCTTGTACCATTCAACATAAAGCTAATGCCTTTTTAGCTCTCATCATGTGAGATACATGTTACTTTTCTCTATAATTGATCACAATTGAATCTTCAGAAAAAATTATATACTTTTAATAAAAAATGGATACTTATAATCCAATGTACTATATTGACGAACTTAATGATAACTTCAGGATGAGCAGAATTCAAAAGAGTAAATGTAAAATTATTAACCACTTCATGACTGAGTTCATGCAGGCTATACATTGACAATGCATTACAGTTGAAAATGAATCGGTACCTAATGGGTTAAACACCTCAAAATCTTGACGACATCATGGGCAGTATCACACTTTGAAATCTCTGTAAAAAAAAAATTAACCAACTCATCAGGGATTCCATGGCATATTAGGAAAGCATTCCCCAAGCGTCAGAAACCATTTTCAGTTTCCATCACGAATTCTAGACACCATGGCTGTGAATGCATTAAGAAATATCGACCATGGAGTCCGCAGATTAAAAAGAATTCCTGAAAGTATGTCACAAGATTTAAAATGACTAACAATATATAAAAGAGCAGGCTTCTAAGAATCGAACACCAATTATCTACAGCATTGAACTTTTTAGGACATTATGACAGATATCTCAAACAGTGACTTCATCTTCCTCTGGGAAAATTTGTTTGAATTCGAAGTCAACTCAAGAAAGGTAAGTTTTAAGTCTAAGTCAACTCAAGAAAGGTATCATCTCTACCAATGCAAGCCTTAAAAAAGACAAATACGACAGTAAAACAGAACTCTTCACAGTATTTGTCTGACTATTCACCCTGGGAAAAACACAATACTTAAAGTTAATGGTAATATATCATTGCTAGTTTTGCATAAAAATATCACAAATGGCACATTACTAGCTTAATAATGCTCAAATACAAGCTAACCAAACTCTTTAAATACCGAATACATTTTGCATCTACAAGGCCGAGAACCCCCCCCCCCCCCCCCCCCCCCACCTCCTTATTTTTCTAATCACGATGCATGAATGTCCATGCAATATTGGCTGTAATCAGTCCATGTCAATCTACATGATGTCTGTCATATCATCTCATCCCTACCCCCAGGGATCAGACCCTCGGGGAACATGCTCCCAACCATGTAGTGTACCCAGGGGCAGGCAGGGGTATGCGCTCGATGCACAGGATTGGAGGGGGGCCGTTTTCACGGTGAACGATGGAAGGGGAGGGGGGAGGAATATGAATTTGGTGATCATTATTGATTAATAATAATGATGATGATGATGATGATGATGATGATAACAACGATTCATCATGATGTACATGTAGATAGTCTAATGTTTATTTGATGTACATGATGTAAGCAAAGTCATAAAAAGGAATGAACACATTCTTCCTGAACATGAAATCATTAAAATCCCTCATCGCTTGCCATCTTGATATGCCCTGGCATAAAATGGGGAGGCAGACTGATTTGTGAAAACGGGGACGGCGTATCCCTACCCATGTGCCCTCTTGAAAAACCGCCCAAATAATTAGTTTGTGAAATTGATTCTCCAATATCCCTCTCTCACGTCCTCCAATCCTGCCATTTTTAACTGAATCAGCCCTGGAGGGCACACTTTTCTTGCTTAAATGACACCAAAGCCCATGTTAATAAACCCCCTTTAAACCATCTTCTACTAGTAAAGAAGAAGAGGGTGTTTAGAGATAAAGAGGGAGAGAGAGAGAGAGAGAGAGGGAGAGAGAGGAAGAGAGAGAAAAAGACAGATAGAAAGACAGAGAGATGAAGAAAGGTAAATGAGAGGGAGAAAACGAGCGATGGGGGGAAGCTGGGAGAGGGAGAAGAGAGTGGAATAGACATAGGGAAAGAGAATGAATAATGCGAGAGATGGAAGGAGAAGGATACAGGCAAGGAACAAAGAAAGAAAATGAGATTGACAGAATGAAGGGTATCATAACAGATATAGAAAAAGAATGAGAGAGATAAAATAAGACAGAAAGGAGGAGGGTGAAGACAAAGGAAAGATACAATTAGAGAAAACATCAGCAACAGAAAAATAGGCATATAAATTAAATAGATAAAGGAAGAGAAAGGAGAGACAGACAGGGAGACACAGGGTGAGACAAGAGAGTGGATAGAGAGAGAGAGAGAGAGAGAGAGAGAGAGAGAGAGAGGAGAAAGAAAGTCAAAATGAAGACAAAGGAAATGTTGGTGAAGAAGATAAGAGTGATCAACATAACAGGAATAAGATGCTCCAAGTTTAGCTAAAATGAGAAATAAAAAGTACAAAATGGTAGTCGTGACAGAAAGATTACAAAAACTCGAGATGGGAGAGAGTGAAATCGAAGAAATATATAAAACTATCTCAGAAATGTAACTAAGGGGCAGATGTAGAGTTATGGCAGGGGGATAAAATATTTTAATTGATAAAACTAGACATGAAGCCAGGCATAATTTGATAGAGGCCGAAGAAGGTTTAGACAGCCTTTACAACCTGATCGGAATCAAAACATTATCTTTTCCCTCGGGCGGGAATCCCCCCATATGATAATTGATATCGCTTCCACGCGTGACCAATATTTTGTGGAATAAATGCAGAATGTTCATAAAGCCTTCGCGTCAACACTTCACAACCCACATGACCTCAATGGGGGATTGGGCTAGAATTTTATTGAAACGATTTCCTTGAAGTCACTTGAAAAAAAGAATTCATGCAAAACCCATTTCAATTAAATATGGAATCAAAATGAATCAAAAGGAACCTGTCAATTCTGGATAGCAGAGTACCCATTGGCTTATCACTGTGTAAACTTGTGATCTTAAAAATTGTTTAGAATATGCTTCATGACAATCAATTATATAATTATATTCATTATTAAGAAAAGTGACTGGGGCATAACTAAATGGTGAATTATCTACACAACAAGCTTATATTTAATTGGAATGGGTTTTGCATAAAAAAAATTATTTAAAAAAAGTGACTTCAGGGAAACTGTTTCAATAAATTTCTAGCACAATCCCCCTCTTAGGAAACTGATACAAGACCTGTTTGGGGGTATCAAGTTGCAGAAGTTTCATTGAAGGAGGGAAGAAAGAAAGAACCCCAAACTAGTTCACAAAGAAAGAGGTGCAACTCATAAATGGTTCACTTACTATCCACACATTTTGTTTCCTGATCTTTCAATGTTAGTTCTACGTACAGGGGCGGATCCGGGGGGAGGGGCAAATCGCGGTGGGCCCCCCCCCCCCTTGAAACCCAACTGGTATACCTTAAGTACACAATAAAAAAAAGCCTCCTTAATTGTGTACTTTTCCGGCTCCCGCCCCCTCTTTTACAAAATCCTGGATCCACCTGCGCATATGTTTCACCATTTTCACTGACTAATATATAAATTTGACCCAATTCTTTGAATTAATATATTGATTTCTTGTTCTAATATTTCCATTTTGTACTTTTCAAATAGAAGTGCTCACAATGTCTCTGAATTAGCCTGTCATGTTTTGTTATTTGGGATTACAGTAAAATTTGTTCTTCACAAGTGTATGGATGTAAAACAAAGTAAACAAATTTATACGACAATAAATATGCTCTATAATCACAAAACAAATGAAGAAAAAAGACAATAGATACCCAATGACATCAATCAAAACCACTCATTCATATTACAACGTAATGATTCTTTGATCTCCTGCGCCATTATCTTCCTCAATGATTCACTGAAAATGAAAGCAGAACAGATATCATCATCCTTTATGGAAGTCAATGAATTCAAAACCAATCACGAAATTGTCATATATAGGTCTATAATCTCATTCCTAATCAATCAAGTATAGTTCAACTGCTTACGAGATGAGTAAAATAAGCCAATTTTCCCCCATGGCCACGCAGGAGAACACACAATGCAAGAGACAGAGCGTAGAGAAACATCCCTGTACCGACAGACGAATCTGCAACCGGCCAATTTAAGATGACAATATTGGTTGATCAATAAGAGTTTAATCTGGGACCTATTGTGACAGGGTATTCATTGAATCTATGCACGGAAAATACAGAAGGTTTTGGAGTGGAAACAATTTCCAGGCAATTGTCTCTTGTCTTTTAGTCATCCATATTTCATCGTTTTATGACTTTCTCTATGCTGTTTTTATCTATTTTTTTCCTTTTCTTTTTTCATATTTCCTTCAATATCGCTCTCTGTCTCTCTGTCCGCCTCTTTTTTCAGTCTTCCTTCCTCTTTCTCCCTCTCTCCATTATTATCATTCAACCCATAAAACTTATTTTTATTATGGTAGCGAAGGCCCCATTAAAATGAAAAAAATGATATTTGACATCAATGATTCATCAAGGTTATAATGAGTTAAAACCAAACATTTGAAAAGTAATGAGAAAAGAAAGATATGTTTCTAAGAAATTTCTACTTCTCTGCATTTTGACCCCCTCCCCCATCTCTCTCTTTCTCTCTCCCTCCCTCTCTCTCTCTCTCCCTTTCTTTCTCTCTCCCTTTCTCTCTCTCTCCCTTTCTCTCTCTCTCCCTTTCTCTCTCTCTCCCTTTCTCTCTCTCTCTCCCTTTCTCTCTCTGTCTCCCTTTCTCTCTCTCTCTCCCTCTACCCATCTAGTTCTTTCCTTTCCCGTTACCTCTGAATAATTTTACTCTTTGATCCCTCTTTTTGTAAAGATTATTTCATATGTATTTCCATTTTCATTCTGCTCTGTCAGGTATCTCTGGCACTTTTGTGATGCTTTCTGATTAAAAAAAAAAAAAATCACTAATCACCATAAGACAATTTGATGAAGACCTTGAAACAGTTCTCCAATGGCAAGGAACATACAAAGAATGAGAGGGGGTAAGATCTGCGTACAGTTTTCCAGAGTGACCTGTTTTTTTCTTCAATAGAAAGTCCCAGAAATCCTGTTGAAGACAACAAGCTAAGTACTACCACTTATCCCCACTTATAAATGGAGGGGTGTTTTCTTCTTCTGCTTATTATGCGTGTGTGTTACTTCAAGGGGTTATCTTCAAAGTTACATTTTGAGTTAACTATAGGGAAGACTAGGAGTTGGTGACTCATGCAAAGTGCAGTCTATTGTTGTATGGGGTGTAGCTTCTCACCATGCTTCCTATTCTTTAGATTGTCCTCGATCTGCTCCTTGGACTACCTTACTTTTTTGCTCATAAGTTTCATTTCCCATCAATCTCTCTTTCTCTGCCCATCTTTCTCTCTCTCTCTCTTTCTCTGCCCATCTCTCTCTCTCTCTATTTCTCTATCTCTCTCCATATCTCTTTCTCTGCCCATCTTTCTCTCTCTCTATCTCTCTTTCTCTGTCACTCTCTCTTTCTCTGCCCATCTCTCTATCTCTATCTCTCTCTATCTTACTCTTCATCTGTATGTACATTTGTATGGGTCTATCATGCTCTCTCTCTTTCTCTTCCCTCCCTCTGTTCCCTTCTCTCCCCTCTATTGATTTACATGCTTGATGCATAAGTTAGGAAAAGGAAAGAGATCAAAGGTCAGCAGAAATACATCAGAAGACACATTATACAGTTACAATTCATTAAAGGTAATTATTATTTAAGAGATTCTCTTTTCCTTCCAATCTGTAAATGCAACAGATTGACAATGTATTGACAGGATGGGATGTGTCTGCTTCCTAAGCCTCTCACCCCTTTAAAGAACACTCCTTGTAAAGAAGGGTATTGTAGATACAAGTGGTCCTTGAGTAGGGGGGCTTCAGTGCACCCCTTCAAATATGAGATCACCCTCTTCTCCAAGTCTATGATGGGTCTTAAGAGAACATTTGTCTCTTCATGATAGAGAGAGGGGGGGGGGGGGGGGGGGGGGAGGTAAGAAATCAAGAAAAAGATACAGAGAGAGTAATACATGTACAGAGATACATGTGTGGACAAAGAGATACAGAGATAAGAGGGATAGAATGGGGGAGAGGAAGAATGAGAAAAGAAGAATGAGAAAGAGGGAAAGAGAGGGAGAGAGGGGAGGGAGAGAAAGAGAGAGAAAGAGAAAGAGAGAGAAAAAGAGAGAATGAGAGCTAGATAGAGAGTGAGAGAGGGAGAGAGAGAGAGAGCTGATGCAGGTAATTGGAAAAGCTAATGAAGTCTTAAGAAGATCATTTAGCAAGTCAACTCTACCCCCCAAATCACAAAAGAGTGCTTATCCTTCCATCTCCCCATGCCTTTCACCCCTCTCTCTGTTCTCACCAGTCCTTGTCAGTTATCTATTTAAACCTTGGGGATTATCTCTTTTATACATGGATTAGGATTATCCCATCCCTGGTAATGGACTCAACTTCATCCTTAAGTGGGAGGTCTTGAAGAATGGATAGGGGGATATGGCTTCCATTGAAGCCAACAATAAGGAGTAGCTTTAATGGACTAATTGTATGCCACTTTATTCCGCTACTGTTGCTAGTTCTTCTCAAATTCCTTGAAATGCACAATTACAGAGAAGGTTGCCAAAAGCAACTGTGTGAGCTTATATCCAGCTATCATTCCATATGGAAAAGCTTTCACTTGTGAGATTCAGTTGTAATAATTATTCTGCAAAGTGTCTCATAATTTACGGAAAGTGGTAGCTGGACTTTTGAAATACATTGAAATGATATCTCTAGCAGCTGTCTGTTTTGATCTCTAGTTCCATACATGTAGGTGTCTACCCATAATTTGTGGTTGTGATGTCAAGAAGTACACTTGGTTTTTACAAAAAAAATATCTGACTACTTGACATACAGGGTAACAAAGTCATGATGTAAACTTTTAAAATTCATTTATTGGTATTTAATACATTCATATCTACATCATAAAAAAGACCAGAGTACTTTTGGCAGTAAGTGCACTGAGAAAATAAACATGAAGCGAGCTCTTCCTGGCAAGACAATAGATGGACTTGACTCTGATTATCCTTAATTTCAATTTCAACTTCTATTTATTCTCCATTGGCAAGAAAAAGTAGAAAAGGTGTGCCAAAAAGGAAGAAAATTAAAATCCTCTTTTGACAATGCTGAAAGCAAATCCATAATCTTTGCAAGCCCTTTTCTTCAGCAAATACCCCCGATGGGTCATAGCCGATAATCAATGGTTGACAGATCAAATTGAAGAATTTCTTCAATGAGGCATTTTGCTGCCAATTTAGCAGAGAGGGATTAATCAAATCAACAAGCTTCATGAGATGATCCTGCTCTTTGTTGTTCATTCTGGAACTTGAAGTGGTCCACTTCCTATCCATTTTTGAATGATTAAAGGATAAAATGCTTCACTTGCTTTCAAGATTATGGTGGTGGTATTGGAAAGGAACTGACTTAATCCTTTGCTGTTTAACATAAATGAGAAAATGGTTGACTTTTTACAAGATTGTAGTAGGATTAAGTGCTTGAAATGAAAACTTAATGAACTTATAAGCATTTCATCAGTATAAAATACAGGACTCTAAAATCCTACCTCATGACAAAAGAAGGATTTAATGCTTAAAACTCTCTCCTTTCTCTTCTCTTTTTTCTGCTCTCTTAAACTTCTCTATTCTCTTGACACACTTCACCCTCAATCTCTCTCCCTTTCTCTTTCTCTCTCTTTCCATCTCTCTGAGCAGAGGGATGGACTCTCTTTCTATTCTTTTAAAACAACATTTCAATGTAGTGTGACATAACCTTGGATCTTTTTTTAATCTCATTGAAGGAAATCTATAAAAAAGGGTGATATATATATATATATATATATATATATATATAAGACATAACAAACAGTATTTCCACATAGATATTTTTGCGAATTTTTAACATATCTGTTTGTCAACTGAGCGGAGCAAAAAGGTTGAAGTTCATAGGAATTTTTCTCCAGCATCGACTGTCAAAAGTGCATTTTATTATCATCGTGAATATTCATGGTGGTGGCAGTAAGCTTCCAATTTCTACTGCCCGTTGCTGTCCTTTTCTTCAGTCCCTCTCTGAAGAATCCATGTTTCTATTAGAACGTTCCATCAGCCTGATTTTCATTTGTTGTCTAAAAATCCTTTTAAGCTTGATGTCCTCTCCACCTTGGAAGCCCTTGAAAGCTAACAACTATGGAAACCATTTTTGGGATATTGTTTTATTTACTCCAGCCCCAAGATGTCTAGCTATGTAAGACCTGTTGAATTTTCTAACAGAAAGGCTTTTTAAATCAAACCTAAAAGTGTTTTATATTCCACATTTCCCTTTTAGCTGTCTTTTCCTTATTCATCAAAGCTTTTTCCTACAATAACAATTTGATTCGGGCATACTGTACATAGAATATGGGACAACATTAATCAAGCACGAAAAGCCTAGCAACCACGATATTCAGTAGGTGCAGAAGGACTTTTAGATGCAAGTCAACGGTATTCAAAAGTTTTTTGAAAATAAACCAGGATGTCATTCTTTAACTTATTCAGATAAAACCATGATCATTTTAACCTTGAAGGTATCACATCCAACCCTGTCTGTTTTTAATAAACAGAAAATCATATTTCACTTGGGATAGACATACCGGGGGTGGCTACATTCTCCCTCATTTTAAGTTCTTTGCTCAACAAAAAATCCTTAACTTGCCTGTCCAAGAAATACTGTCCCTTGACAAAGATCTTTGTTGATCGCTTTCGACATACACATCATAGTGAAATGGCATCTGCAACAAACAAGTACCACTCCTGACTCCTGACTAGAAGAAAAGGAAGATGTTTTTTTGCCAATTTCAAGATCGATGCCAAAAAGGGAGGGGAAAACAGCAAGAAAGGATGATTGATTCTCCCTCCCCTCTCCCAAGTTTTAGTGTCATTTCTAATTTCCTGCCCCTGCGTACCCGTTGGGGGCAGTGTTTTCAACCGGCTATTTTCGTCTACGATTTCAGCCTGGCCTAAGTATCCATGGGAGATATCGAGCTTTCAGAGATTGATAGTTAGGTTTTGGCATGCTACTCATACAGATTAATGTGCATCATCCATCATAGGAGGTTGCTGGGAATACATCCCTAGGAAAAAGATGGAGCCGGGACGTAGGCGGAAGAAAGATTCAGAGATAATGTTGGGAAGGACCTCAAGAGGATAAAATCATAATGGCAGACTGTTAATAAGCTTGGTGCCAGAATGACTTTTTCTTTCATTCCGAAACAAGGAACTTAATGCTTTCTGACTCTCTAGATACTGTATATTCTTTATAGAACATCTAAAATCAGACAATGTATGTCAACTTTTACTCCATCTGAATGTTTTGTACTAGCTCCTTTTTTGTATAACCCTGATTCCAAGTTTCTCATGCATTTTGAATGCTTGGTGCAAACAATTGAAAATATAGAAGAAAGGATGAAAATAAGCTAAATTACTAACATAATAGACCATGAGACAAACTTGGGATATGAATTTGAATTCTAGATGAACAACTGCGTTTGAAATTGCCTCATTATGATTCCATGCATTTAACAAAAGCACGGAAGTCATTTTATGAAAGTAAAGCTTGGGGTAAAAGAACTGGAATAATTGCCCTTCCGAATGTTGAACCAGAGATGAAATACGCATAAAACCCTCAAATTTAAGAAAGAAAAAAAATGCTTATTAATTGTGAGCGACGTACGTCTACTAAGTTATGAAAGGTGTGAGTCAACGTGTGGAAGTTCTTCCTATTTTCAAATCAGCAAAAAAAGTGTGAAGAGCGATCAAGAAAATGACATTAACAAAGTGGTCAAAAGAAATAAAAATGCTAAGACCAACAAATCGACAGTGACTGACATTTTCTTTATGGTCTAATCAAGCAAATATTAATTTCTATTTTTTGTTTCCTTGAAAGGTTAAAGAATACAAAGCGATGAACGACAACTACCAGTCTTATGATGAAACAAGACAGACCTACAAAAGTGAAATCTGTGGGTGAAGTTTGAGGTTTTTGCTCTCGAAAACCCCTTTCCAACAAACGATGTGATCCGAAAACACTTCTTGTTTTGCTGAGCCTAATCTAGTGAATGTTTTTGACAAGTACTTCAACACCATCGGCCCTCTCTTCCAGTCCCTATTAACTCTTAGAGCTAAACTAATGAAGTGTTCATAACTTGCTTTCAAGGAGGGCTTATAGCAAGACGGCACGATGTCGGTTAGTAATTGCTCTCACCGTACAAAGTACCGGTGTAACCTTTTGAACGGGCACGATGCGAATTGACAACCATTGTACGCCATGAATAGCAACGACACCAAAATACTTCCCTAATTATCAGCACAAAAATATGGAATTCTCTCTGATGGAGAAAGAAAATACAGAGAAATTTGTTCCAAAAGAGAAAGGCTAGGAGCTTTGATCAACTCTGCGGTTGTTTTCATAGCAATGAGGCTACACGTTTAACGGATCGCCGCCTTTTTCATGTAGGGTATTGTTGGCTCCAAGTGGGAAGGTTTTTTTTTGGATAGAAGGGGTTTTCTTCTTCCAACTTTAAAAAGAGCCAGTTCTTTTGATGGGAAAGGTGTGAAAAAGACAGCCTGGGGTAATTGGCGAGGGATTGTCGCCGGGGCAGCGAAGGAAGGTGAGCGGGTTAACAGACGACACCCACCACTCGAATCCACAGATCCTTTTAAAACTGACGCAGCGTTAGACAAAAACACCATCACAGGTTCTAAGTCCTAAATCCGTTCTGTCTCCAGCCCCACTGTGGAAGGTGTCTGAACCCTTTCAGCTCCTCTTATAAACATCTGTTTACTTTTTGGATCTTGCATTGGTGGTGTATCACATGGAGGCCACACATAGCCCTGCTAAGGCATCCAAAATATATTTACATTCTAACCTCTCCTGCTGTTTTTCACATCATTTCAGACCCACTCAAAAGTTACATTTCTACATTTCTTTCAAGCGACTCTGTGACAAAAGTTGCCTGAATTCATTTATCTGGCCATGTATCTTCAGATAAAAACTTGCGTTGAAAAAAGCATTTCTATAGGTCAAACTTCTTACCCAAAAACCTTTCAATCTTGTATTGCAAGAACAAAGCAAAATCGGATTGGCAACTTGCATTCAGCCTTCCTTCATAACACCTAAGTTGGTTGACAAAAGTACTTTTTGGAAATATACTTTTAAATGTTTTTCTTTAAAGAAGCATAGATATAGAAACTTTACAGAAATTGTTGTGACCCCTTCCCTCAACAGATATCATTAGAATTGTCAGAAAAGAGCAAAAACCCAACTGAATGAGAGTAAAACCTTCTATTGTGTAATGCAGTCGATATCTTGAGGCATGGGTTTATTTTGGGGATCTCATGTCCTTTCGGCTCGGTCAGGGTGCTGGCTGCTTTCGCATAGTTCCACCTTGACTCATCCTCCCTCTGACAATTATCACTCTTGAGAACAACCAGATCCAAAAAGATATATCTGCCAAATATTTTCATTTGTTCTTATTTCTAACAATGAAAAAAGTGAGGAATTCCTACGCTAAAGATTGGCTGGTTAATGTTTCAAATAGGGATACTTAGAAATAGTTTTGTGAAGTCTTCTGGAATATCTCATAACGAAGGACAATAGATGGAAAGCAACCACACATAATGAAGAAGCATGGGAGAAATATTTCATATGTATCATTTTGTTTGTTCAGAGCCAAAAGAATGTTAATTAATACCATTATATGTTGAGATAATGCCCTAAACTCTGGCTCTCAGCAGTCTGTGGGCTCTATATATTATATACATTGCATGACATGTTTAATGCTACCAAAGTCTAACGCTATTGGTATTGTTTTTTTTTTAACTTCCATGACTTACATACAGAACTTTTGCCAAAGAAGATATAGAGATTTGTTGCAAAAAGAGAAAAATTTAAAACAAAGAAAGGTGCTGATAAGATAAGATAGAGTTTATTGATTGTAACCATGCTTTTTGAGAGTACAAAGAAATATATTTTGTGAAAGTAACAGAGAGACAATCAGAGATAAAATGAGAAATATGACAGCTTTGGAAATGTTGCAAACAAACTTTGATTGATAGGAAAGAGTGATGGTCGAAGGTATGGAAAAATGGAAGAGACTAAAAAGAAAAATGGTCTGATCCAGAACATCCCTTAATTCAATTTTCTGATAGAGGATATCCCATGACAAAATTGAGGTAAGTAACCATCTAGTAAACCGTCTAATCTAAACGCTACCTCAATTTCTGCCTCTAAGGTGTTTAATGCAATTATTTTAAAATGTACATTTACTCAATTTTCACCAAATCTCTTAATCAAATTTGCACAAATATTAGTCCAACAGCTTGCTAATATCATCCCTCATCTTCCTTTCTTGTCTACGAAGCTGAGAAAATAGAAATCAATTATTGGAGGTATTCGATTGCGCAAATATTTGTTTGCCGAAATGCTCCCCCTCTACATGAATACAATACCTCACACTCTATCTCTCCCTCTCTCTCTCCCTCTTAGCTCTTGAACCAGAATACAAGCCCTTTCTCACTACCAATCAATTCTACCTTGACTCCACTGCAACCTCGTTTAACCCCTCTCTCCCCGAGCCACAATATACCTCATCCAAATTTAAACAGTTCCCCAACAGCTTCAGAAGGCTACGAGTTAAGGGCACTGTCATGTTTTCCCTTCCAATTTTTTTAAAGGCTCTTAGAGCTTTCGGGGAGGGGAGAGCATATTTGAGAATGGGTCTGGAATCGATATTGCACCGGGGCCTCTGACTCGAGGGAAGCAAGACCCTCTATAAGATTAACACGGTAACACGATAGGTACCTTGTCTGGATTCGAGAGAAGACGAACGTTTGACTCGCTTGATGGACGCCTTAAATACACATGTTGTTTCAGGGATGCATAGAGAGAAAGGGACGGAGGGAGGGGGAAAAAACGGCTATGCACACGAAAAGACGCAATGAAAAGTCTTTCAATTGTAATGCAAGAGACAAATGACCGTGCATGCAAATTTCTTATTCTGTCTCCCGTCACGACCCGTCAACTGTCAAGTTTGGATTGTTTTTCAAGAATTTGAATGTTTGTCGACGATTCGTGATTCACTGTTATTTCGGTGGTTAATCACCAATCAAATTCATTAATATTTGACAGCTTAATTGCCTTTTTGCTTTCTTAGCACAGTAATGAGGAATATGATTGGTCAATCAATAGATAAAACAATCTTGATTTTGTCTTGTTTAGAAATGGTTTACGTGACTCATTACCGCTGGAGCAATTAAATTTGATTGATAAGATATCGTGCCCAATTTTTCTCCTTTATCACTCACATTTTCTTCAAACTTATTCTTGAGATTTTATTGAATAAGCTAAAACTAAAAACTAATAGCTTACAAGTTAACTGGAAAGCAAAAGGTGGAGTGGTGATAGTTATGATGATGATGGTGACGATGATGATGATGATGATGATGATGACGATGATGATGATGATGCTATTTGTTGATTCTACATGAGCATTTGCCTGGGATGCCATCACAAGAAACCCCACAACTAATAAGACATTACCAATAATTCCATCAAATCAACTTCGAACACCCCCCCCCCCCTATTTCTTTCAAATAGTCCCTGTAAACAAATAACCCTATAACTTCACCCACTATAATTTCATTGCACCACTAAACACTCAACAGGGTTAAACACTTGGAAACGATTAATATGCTATCAGAGTAGAAGGTACAGTAAGAAACCTTGCTGACATTCTTCTCGTTCTTTTACTAAGGGGTCACTACCTTCCTATGAGCAGCCAGCCCACGCAGGATACAAGTTCATTGACCTACAGGACGATGACCTGTGGCATTCCAACATGGAAATCTACCATTAAGGAAGCACAGATTTATATAAAAAGGGCTAGAAAGACTTGTATATTTGTGCCCTCTCTCCCTCTCTTCTTTTTCACTTCATCTATTCAGTTATTGAAATGCCTTACATTTCTCTTTAGATCTCAACTGTTTATCTCTCTCTCTTGTTCACTGTAAGTATTCAATCTATTTCTTTTTCAGCTCTCTCTGCATGCAACACAGTGTGCACTGATATTCTATCCACCCCCCCCCCCACTCTCTCTCTCCCTCTCACTCCTACTTCTATTATGTCTCTGTATCACCCCTATTTCTATTCTTCACAACTACACAACTCTTTCTTATTCTTTCTCTCTCTATCCCTCTCTTCATTTTTCTCTTTTAATGCCTTTTATAGTTCCTCCAAGCCAACTCTTGTTTGCACTCTGAATTGCTCCCTCCCTGTTTTCTGAAACTTTCAAAAGATGGTGCTCACATTATTATTTCTCCCCCCCCCCTTTTCCTCCTCTCCTACTCTCTATACACACTCTCTCTCTCTCTCTCTCTCTCTCTCTCTCTCTCTCTCTCTCTCTCTCTCTCTCTCTCTCTCTCTCTTTCTTTCTCTTTCTTCCTTATCTACCTCCCATCATCTATCTCTCTCTCTCTCTAAAAACAGAATTAGCTCACAAATACTATTTATTTGAAAGAAAATGGGAACTGGGGCACTGACATCTACACATTTTACAACGTCCAACTTTGATAGAGCCAAAATCAATCCTTATTCGTCTGACGGATCACCGTCGAAACAGAAAATTGGAAGGATCAAACATCGTCTGCTCGGCTTTAAGCGTCGGCGCGCTTTGACCAATCAAACCGGCGAAAGAGGAAATAAACATTTGCATATTCCCCTCCCTGTATATCATGTTTCTATGGCTGACTTTGTGCCTTGCTCTGAGTGAAAACAAGATGGCCGCCATGTTGTGAATGAAGCTCGAGATCATTTGAATTTCATAGCGTTTCACATTAATCAAATGATAGATGAGGGAGGGACAGGAAACGGACAGGTATATGAATGGAAGTGTTAAAAACATGCTCACCATTTCCGGGTAAGGCGGTGCGATTGTCACTAGCCAATGAATAATGAAGCACAAAGATCTAAAAAAAATTCTAGACCAACTATTTAATTGACGCATGTGACAGTAAAGCATTGACAACAGTTACGATAGGAAGAAGTTCAATGCCTCTTTTCGCGCCACTACGTTTTGCTATAAAGCTATCCAATTTACCTTTATCTCATTCTCAGGTCTCACTCTCTTCTTCTTTTCTATCTCTCCTTCTTTTCTTTCTATCTCTCCATCTATCTCTCTCACTCTCTCTCTCACTCAAATTTGTTTCTTTTTGCAGTTTATGACAATTAATTTCACATAAGACAAACTGTAAATTGCCAGAATTGTTGTAAAACACGAACTTACATGCAATATCCAGCGTTGCGTTGTTGCTGTATGCAACTCCAAGCCGATTTGTTGCGACGCACTGGTACACGCCAATATCTATCCTTGGGATGACACGAAGAAAGAAGAGCGCCCCCGTACTCAGCGCAGTCAGGTGTTCATCGCCTTTCATCTCCAATGGCTGTCCATCTTTCAGCCACTAAGTTTGAAAAGGAAAGTGTAAAGAAACACTGTTTAGAAAAAAGAGACGGGTGACTTGACAGAGATGAAGGCATCTTTATCTGTTTGTGGAATAGGTCCAGACACTGTGATCAAGAATAATGTGTGACATTCAAGTTGACTATCTTTTTTCTTTTCAAATCATTCACAAATTGTAAGGGAAATAAGGACTAAGAAATGGGCACACACAAAAAAAAACAACTAAAGTATTAAAGATTTCATTTATTTATTTATATTTATTTCATTTTTTTTTTTTTGGGGGGGGGGGGGAGTTTAGCCCTCTCTGCTTAAACCAATTATCACATGTGAACTATTCAATTTTATTCACTATGAATCAAAACCCTAGACTGCCACATTAAACAAAAGTATACACTATACTGTATACACTGTACATGTGACAAAAGTTGACTGCGACCATCCACTGTTTGTTCATTAGTCGACCAAAGCCAGTTAAGAGTAAAGTACTGGCATGGCATAGATTGACCTAAAACTCGGGGGAACATGCCATGACCCCACTTTCGGACTGGTATTGCCCCAGTCCATGGCCAAAAAACTGACAAAAGCCGACAAGAGGTTGAAGAAGTTTGCTGTTTTTCATGACAACGGAATCTATCAAGACCGGGGCCAAGTGAGATACCAGCTTGTCAGCGCGCACCTTTCATTACCCCTCTCCCGATCTCTAAGCCCCGCCAACACTCCACTTCACACCTTCTAATCTAGGAAGCGGCGGCCGACAGGGGCGAAAGAGATACATACCAAAGGGGGGGGGGGGAGGGGGTAAAGAGATGACAAAATTAGAGAGAGAGAGAGAGAGAGAGAGAGAGAGAGAGAGATGGGTAAGGGTGAGTGGGAGACAAGTGGAGTGCTAGCTCGCCCCAGAGAAATCAAACGCCGAAAAACAATCGCACACCTTTTCAGTGACAAGGTTTACCAGCTTGGGGCACCATCTTTGGGACGTCTTTCACACCTCCGCTGACATCATTGCCCTGTTCACATTCTCTGCTCATCTTTTTCCCCCTGTTTCTCTCTCCCCCTGTCTCTCTTTCTCTCTCTCTATCTACCCCCTCTCTCCATCTCTACTTCTCTCTACCTCTCTACTTCTCTTTACCTCTCTCTCTCTACATGTATATCTATTTCACCCTCCCTATATCTCTATCTACATCTCTCTATTGTTCTCTCTGTCATTCTTTCTTTCTCTTTTTCGCTACTGATACATTCTCTCTCACTCTCTCTCTCTCTCTCTCTCTCTCTCTCACTTTCTTGATAGGTTTGGATGTTTGGAAAGGGATGTGGTTAAGACAATGTCACGGCTGGCCTAGTTATACAATCTTTTTATCCGCTGTAATCAAAGAAGATGGCTTCACGATAAGCTTGAGGAGTCATTTATAACTTATGGTGAAAAATGGCCAAAATCTTGGTGCTTGTTTCCTTCCTATTATTATGAGCAAATGCACATAAAATTGCAAGGAAATCTGACAAGGTAGAAAACACCAGCTTCTAGGAAATAACAAAAGGAAATTATGTTTTGGTATCTAAAGATGAAATGAACAGGAAGTGGTGAAATGAAAACTGTAAGGCTGTAAATTTGATTGTAGTGTAGTATGTATAGAAGAATGAACTGACTGATAGACAGACAAGAAGAGGAAAAGAGCAAAGAACAGAGAGAGAGAGAGAGAGAGAGAGAGAGAGAGAGAGAGAGAGGGTGCAAAGTAAAACCATTGGAACTAAGCAATGGAGGGTTTCAGAGTTGGAAAGAATCGGAGAGTGTAATGTGAGGTCATCTGAAAAGAACAAGTACATGGGCATCAGTAAACACCAAATTAAAACTGATTTGGTCACATGTCCAGCACTTCTGACCTACGTTACCCACCCCTTAGTAAGGTTCACACGGAGCGAGCTAAACCTAAAGTTTAGCTTGTAGTTTCAGAATCACAAGTGAGCTTGTAGCTAACGCCGAAACCACAAGCAGCGGGGTAGGGTCCTCCATTGTAGTTATGAACCGTGTAAACAGAATAAACTTTAATTTTAGCGAACTCGTTGTTAACGATGACCTCTCAGTTCACGTTAAATGACGATGGCTCGACTTGTAATCTCAGAACGACAAGCGTCAATGTTTCAGGCCAATGTGAACCCTTGTTGTTGTTAGTGAGTTGTTGTGTCGTTAAATTACAGTTTCAAAATCACAAGTCCCGTAAGAACGTAGCTATTGTCTGTTATAGCCAGAAGGGCATTAACTCGATGTAAAGTTCTATTAGCTACTGCCCTTGTGGCTCTCAGCATATGGCACAATGATCATGCTATAATGGCTAATGAGCTTCCAATGACATAATTATCTTTCTACCTATGTCAAACCATCTTTACAAATTGTTCCAGTGATTTGGTTGGCATATCACTAATACTGCCCTAAATTTAGAATCCTTGGAGGATTGTTAAGCTCAAATCACTAAACTCAACCAGCTCTCTCTCTCTCGTTTTTTCAACCATCCAGCTAGGCTTACACTGCACAGAGCAACACATCAATCCTGACTTTATGCATTTGTTATCCAAATTACTCCCTGGGCAAGAAACCAAATTGGACCACTTTCTTTCAGCTTTGCCTACTTTGCAGCCGCAGTAGATGAGCTACGTACAACACCCCTTCATCGTAATGAGCGCAAATTTCAGCAAGGTAGGCCATATATCATGCTGCATTACAGAATGTTAGGAGCCAATCTGGCTGCGCTTGAAGCTAGCCGCCGTTTTCAAACGAGTAAAATCTGGTCCAATTTGGCAGACTAAATTACATTGTGAGGTGTGAAGGTTTCCAAATCAAGTCGATAACATCATATCTGTACCAGGAGATCTTGAGAGAGATGCGGTTGTCTTTTCTCATTTTATTAAGCATTCAAAATGAAGGAACTTACAGTGATCTCGTTCGCTGCAAAAAGAATCCCCGAAACAGACAAGCAAAATGGGAAAGAACATTGCCCCAAAATACTTATCTAATGATCCTGATAACAGAAAACAGTATAGAAAAGAAGTGCAAATCAATCAACTAAGTATTCATGAGTATTCATCTAATTCTCATACTGCAAAGGGGTAACTTCTCAAAGTTCCACCATGAATTAGTTTGATGGGGCCATGAATTAGATAATAAAGGCCACAGACATTTGATTAGGATAATTAAAAAGATATGGCGGAAGGGCACTTGCTCAAGTTATTAGAATGACAGTGTGTGCTCTCATGTTGGGGTCCCTTGTTGTGTGATGCATAGAACGATGCGCAGGAAAGATATCAAAGAATTAAAGGGTTAAAACAATGCCCCGTCAAAAGGTCAAAATAACCCTCTTTTAGCCTTTTTCCAACACAGTAGCAGGTTTGTTCATGATGTTCACCTCTTGCTAAATTGGCCCATAAAAAGCTCATTCAAAACCAATTTGGTCCACTACGCCTGGAGCCATCATCTAACTTACTACAGGTCATCGAAGAGCAATGTGTCCAAATTCGATTGATTTTTACCCCGAAAATAAAAAAAACGTTCAGTGCAGATAAAGTCAGCCCTCAGAGCCCCCCAAACCGACCCCCTCACCTAAAAGAAAAGATGGAAAGAAAGTTTTTGAACTCTCGCAATTCCTTTTTTTCTATCGGTGATGTGAGATGAAGATGTTATTTGGTCCAAGCCCTCGTTAGTTATAAGTCTATCATTGACATCATCCACCTATCGACTGATCGAAGCTTGGGTGCTTGATTTAAGCATAGTTTGAGTGGAGATGAAGTTAAGTTCAACTTGGAATACACTCTTTCCATACAGTTCTGTTCGCACAGTGCCAGTAGAGGGTATGCACAAAGTAACCATAACACAGCAATTAATACGTTGACTACTAACTTAGCTCATTCACATAGGCTTGATACAAGAAACATTGGGTTCCCATAAGCAATGGGTTAAAAATTTCCCCCCTGCTGGTCCCCCCCCCCAGTTTGTTTATACCAGCAAAAAAAAAAACATAATTAAAAAAATAAAAAATAAAAATAGCATTTAATAGACTAACTCTTGACAGCTCCATAAGAGCTCTACAAATATCATGTCAAACTAAATATTTCTGTTCTTCTATTTTAATGAGAAAATTTCAGGAGTTTTTTCTTCACATTACCAGTTGTAACCCCTCCCTCTCCCCTTTCCCTCCCTCCCTCCCTCCCTCCCGAGTCCCTACCTCTCCCCCCCTTTCTCCCTCCCTCATGCGCTTTACTTTATCTCTCTCCCGATCAAAAATTTATTCAAATTTCTCTGAAATATAAGTAGGTCCTGCAAGAAGAAACAATAAAATGTAATGCCCAAAATTATCTTTTTTTCCTTTCTGTATTATATGTCCCTACTGCAATCTTTAGGGACTATTAGAAGAAAAAAGTTAAAATTAATTTAGCCTCATAATAATTCAAATCTATGTCCCTTTCTATACTTCATACACTCCACTTCATGCCATCTTTAGGGAGCATTTTAGAAATGATTAGCCCGAGGCAAAGCAATCCTTGACGCCTTGTAACATGATAAATGGAATATAATGACATTGGCTACATCCTAGGCTTGGGGTCCGTCTTGATTTAGAGTTGATTGGACTTCATCACTAATGACATATTGTCCAATGGCAGACCGCAATGCTGCTCTTTTATAAATGCAGATGGGAGATGAGATGAGGAGAGGGGGAGGGAGAGGGAGAGAGGGAGACAGAGAGGGGGGGGACAGAGACATAGAGAGAGACAGACAGAAAGCGAAAAAAAAGGAAAGAGAGAGATACGGAGAGACAGAAAGTTATAAGAGACACAGAAAGAGGGAAAAGGAAAGAAGCAAGAAAGAGAGAGGGCAGGGTGGGGGTCAAACATGAGAGAAAAAAATGAGAGAAATGGAGAGAGAGAGAGAGAGAGAGACTGAAGTATAAAGAGATTAATGAAGAGAGAGAAAGAAAGCAAGCGAGAGAGCAGGATTGCAAGATAAAAGTAAGAGATGCAAAGCAAGAAACTATCAGAGAAGAGTGGAAGGATAAGACATTGAGTAAATTAGAAAAAGAAAGCATGAGAAAGATACATTTTGATAGAGATAGAAAGATAGGCAGAGAGAGAAGAGAAAAAATGCAAATGAAATAGTGATTCCTGCTCTGCCCAAGGTCTTTGCATACTTTAAGCAATCATTAATATGACAGACACCATTAACAATAACAGCTCTAAATATATTTCAGTTTAACCCATAGACTACGGGAACCGGATGGCTCCTGTATTAAGCCTATGAGAGTTAAAGAATTCAGTAGTCAACGGGTTAATACAAAAAGGAGTCAGCTTCTCTCTATTCATGGGACAGGAATGGCTATAATTTTGGAGTCTGGTGACTGATTTATTTTGTCTCAATTCATATTCTCTCCTAGGATATTTTGACTCCCAGTAATAAACATTTCTGACTTGATGTTTTTAGAATGTTGGCTTTGCATATCAAATTAGAGCAAGTTTAGCATCCATTTACCCCCTCTGATCCAGACATATTTATAAAAAAAAACAATTTTTTTTTAGAAGGGGGGGGGGGGGGTGTTTTCTGCCTGAGTCATTCAAAAATTCAAGCGCTCACCGCTCTGTGGAATCGAAAATCACTTTCAGACCTTGTACAGCAGCAAACCAGCTTAATTTTCATTCCAGTCTATAACCAATTTCAACCACCTCCCATTTTGTTATTGACATGAATTCAAAACATTCAAAATACATTTATAAAAGTACAGAAAAACACAAAGGGACTGTTCTACCTCCTTTTTTTTCACTGACAAGAATTCATAACATTCAAAAATAGCAAAGAACACGATACACAAAGGGAGCTTTGTTATTATTTCATTAACCCATTTTGGACAAGATGAAGAAATAGGCATGGATGTGCTTGAAATTTTCCTCAAATATGTAGGTCACAAACCCATAACTTCATTGTATTTTGCTTTCTTCTGCCTCTTTCGGGTTAAAACAAAATTTGAGACTTGTTAGGAGCAGCCCGAAACTTTTTTTGAACTCTAAACAGAAGACATATGGTGTTGTGTGCTTCCCTATTATTTCAATGCATCCAATGACATGGGACACTAAAATACAGAACTCTTTCTACAGCCTGGTGTTTACATGTTCATCGGCAGGATGTTATTCCCTTGTGATGACATATCATGGAGAGCTCTGTTACATTGGTGGGTCGGGTGTGTTAACACTGAGCGTTAACATGCTTTCATTGAATGTTAACCCATGAGAGAGAGAGGGGGGGGGGAGGGAGGATGAGACAGAAGGAAGAGAGAGAGAGAGAGAGAGAGAGAGAAGAGAAGAGAAGAGAGAGAGAGAGAGAAGAGAAGAGAAGAGAAGAGAAGAGAGAGAGAGAGAGAAGAGAAGAGAGACAAAATAGAGTTCATGTTAACCTACAGCAGAGAGAAAGCAAGATATTAAAAAGAGAGAGAGGGAGGAAGACAGGAGAAAGAAAGAGAAAAATAAAAAAGGACAGATCAAGAGATAAGAAAGGAAAGGGAGAAAAGAGAAAGAGAAATCAGAAAAAAGAATAATCAAGAGTGAGAATGAGAGAGAGAGAGAGAGAGAGAGAGAGATATCAACAATATTCTGTCACACCATTGTATGTTTGCATTAACCCTTTCGAGACAACTGACCACATTTTGTGGTTTGGCTCAATAACTTTTGATTCAGAGCCCTGAAAAATATACCAGATACATGAGTAGAAAAAGCAAAAATTTCTGCACACACTATGTCCATTTTTGTTACATGACCATATTGCATTTGATCCCAGGAATTTTAAAAAGGAGAATAAGATTTAAAATCCTTAAATTGGCAACACATTGAGAGGTTCAAAATCATTGTTTTTATCAAAATTGGCAACTTTTTCAACTTTTTGCCAATTCTTTTAACCATGTATATTGTTTTCAAAGACATTACCCCTTATTACAATCTTGTAGTACTAAAAGAAAAATATTATTGTTGCCAATTTGAAGAACAAAATGTGATCAATTTAGCCCTGAAATAATTCCTGTCCTGAAAGGGTTAATGTAAATAGTTTTTCAACAATGGCAACCCCTTTTATTTGACACATCTGCAATGTCTCCCTACAATGGCTGGCCCTGTACCTGTTCCAATCTTTAACTCTTTCATTTCCCTAGTCAGAACATTCTAACCATAGAGTTACACAGTTCAGATGAGTTGATACACCAGTTACATGGGTGTACAACAGATATTGAGGAAGAATAGCACATTTTTCTTAATACTATTTTAATGTGTAGTTAACAAGGCAACTATCAACAATGGTCCTAAATGCTTGGTAACTGCTGTTGCAAGGGTCACAAGAAGATATGCAACTTCTTACTAGGTATTCCTGTAAACAAAGCAATCATCAATCATCAAAGTATTCATCCCAAAAAATCCCATTCATTCATAATTTTCAAGTGTTGAATGCAGATATTTAAAGTAATATTCAGGGTGTACATTCCGAGACAGCTATTTGAAACTAACAGCGTAATCTACACACCGAATGATTACATGCCAGCAGTATCATCCGGCAACGACATACATCCTCAAATTAACTTCACTCTCATTCCGTACACTATCCCCGAGCACTTCCCCGTTATCTCATGAACTGCTGAGATGTGTTACGCCTCTGATCGTGGAATGCGTTACAGCTCGGTTCATGAAAGGTAAAACTTGTCGTCAATGTGGGATCACATGAGGGCCACCTGATCGGAATATAGCAAACGAAATGGCATTGGTAGTCACATTACATCCCCTGCAGACTCCAAAAATGTCAGTTTATTAGTATTCCCTAAGTTTAATCTCAAGAAAGTGAACTAGTTTAGAAACTGGGGTGCAAACTTGTAATTTCTTCCGCCAAATCGAACCACTGAAAGATACTTCACTGGATCTTTTACTAATCCACCTGCACAGCTTCTCTCATTTATCTAATTTAACCCTAAAGCTACCACGAGCAGAAAGTTTTCCCCACTGAAATACCTTCACTTACATTTTACAAAGTGCCATATGTCAACACCTAATCGACAATTAGAGCTAACTATTCTGTTTACTGGAGAAATAGCAAACAAGTGACAATGATCTGGTGGATCAGTTCCAACTTTGTTTTGATTTGAAATTCAATTTCTTTTTATAATTCTGAAACAAAACATCAATATCATTTTCCTTTCTGTTATTACAATAAAGTGAAATATTTGTAATCAGGTGAAATGCTCAGTTAGGAAAACTATCTTTCCTCGCAAGAGTGTTGTCGATTTTAAATCTGAACTCTTATATCTGCTACAGATCAAAACACTAGACAGCCATATTGTCTGAACACATACATTGTACATGTGACAATAGTTCCATTGTTTGACAAAAGCATGTAAAGAATAAAACTGTCAGTTTCATGAAAGGAAAAAGCTTTTGTATTAATCCAACACTGAGTTTATTGCACACGTAGCTAACGTTTCCGATATAGGACTCAGCTAGCCAAAGGCGACAGCTGAGAATCAAATTTGAGTAAATCTTACACATGAACCAACACTGTTCTCTTTCTCACTGTCACCTGTATGCCTTTGGGAATTAAGGTTATAGGGCACAAATTTCTAGATGCTTCTGAAGTAATTGAGAGGTTTTTAGATGCAAGTGGGAACTTCGCAGAATTTCAAGAGTAATGTAACGATGTAACGGATTAATGGGTAGCTTTCATTCTTTTGTTGAATTTTTCCTAGATTCCATTGGTCCTACACCCCATCAGTGAGGATGTCATCAGACCATTATACAACAGGACAAAAAGATGTGATGTGGGACATAGGACCAACTGGACACAGGACCAAAGGGACACAGGACCAATGGGAAACAGGACCCAATGGCACAAAGGACCAATAGGACACAGGACCAAAGGAACACAGGACCAATTTGGCACAGGACCAATGGGATACAGAACCAGTGAAACATAGAATCGACCAGATGCATGGGATATGGACCAACGGAACTTCCATGTAGGACCATAGGGACATTGGACCACTAGGATACAGGAACAAAGGTACCTGGAACGTAAGGGACATTGGATCAATGAGATGTTGCACCAATGGGACAACGGTCCAAAGAAATATAGGAATACAAAGCACCAACTTCTAGATCATACTTACATGGAGGTCTGGTGTGGGATATCCTTCAGCCCTGCAGTTCAGTGTAGCAGGACTGTTCCTCCTGACAGACTGACCTGACGGATGTTCGGTGATTCTTGGGGGTGATTCCTCATTGCGTCTTGCATCAGCCCCAACAGCTGAATGGATGAAAAAGAAAATATACAACATTGTAATGAGGGTGGAAATGACCAAGAAAGAATTATGACAAAAAAACATCACACACAAATATGCTTTTACTGCTTTCTTAACTGAGAAAATATGTTAATTGTTGTCAGTTATGAAATAATTGTTTCATCTGATAGAGACAATTAGATTTTCAGATGCATTTCTAGAGAGTGTCACCTTAAATATTTTCAGTTTGAAATGGTGGTAAGTAAATCTTGATTGATTTTTTGATAAATGTCCATAAAGACTACTTCTGTTGGATGTGAACATAACAAGGAGATAGCAAAGAGGCACATACAGGTAGCACAATGAGGAACACATTGTGCGGTAATAACTACTCGATATAAACCCTTACCGAACAATTAAACGCAAATTAAACGGAAAATGCATAGCACAGAATCCCAGTGCAAAGCAACTGCACCAGAACAACACAAAACGGAAACGCTGTCCCACCAACTTCTCATGTTGTAGAAATCATAAGAACAGAAATAATCCTTGGGCCATCAGAACAGGTAGAATCATCATCATCCAGATTGCAGGTGAATGTACTTTCACCTCGATGATGCCAATTGAAGATGCAAGGAAGGTAATGATCCCTCCCTAATCCCATAAATAAATCATCTCCAATGAACATGTACATATATAGCCCTGGTAATGATTATATATGTCCAAGTGAGAGAAATGCGTCTGGAATCACATGATAATGAGGAATGATTGTGCATAAATGGTAGCCTATACAGTTCTATTAGCCAAGGTTAAAGAGAACGTTTAGGTATGTGAACACTAAAAAAAAAATATTAGTCTTAGACAGAAAATAAACCCTGTCTCATGCAAGCTACTATGTATAGGATCCCTCAGCACATACATGTATTATTTCAACAGATATATGATAAATTTCAAAGTACTTACTTTAGTTCATATTACTTTTGGTAACTAGTCCCATATGGAAATATTTGTGTTTTTGTCATCCCAGTATATGTCATTTTCAGTGGAATTTCATTACAGAATTATAAATTAACGGTTCAAACAAAACAACCTGATAAATGATTCGCCCATTTATTTCATAATCACTTAATCATAACAGCTATATTACGCAGTTCTCTCAGAAAACATTTTCAAAGCATCGGTACATCTCACTGCACCAGATCACTGTTAAACTACAGTGCTTACAGCTTCATTTAGTAGTAATGAGCGGACATATCATATTCCTTAACACTAATTCAAGACATGTCTAAAACAGAAATTTTGCAATTTAGCAAATGATTGGATATTACTACAGACTACAGCAAACAACTTATAAGCCCTTACCCAATTTTAAACCAAACTTGAAGTTAAGGAATAGATACATAACATCGAGTGATCTAAATTCCCCTTCTGGTTGGCTGAGTTCATGTCTTTTAGAAAGTTGATTGCATAACTTTGATATTTACTTCTTACTTTCCTGTATGATAGACATGCTATTCAGTTTAGTTTCAAATTACATGTACATGGAAAATGGAAAATACGGTATCATGAACTTTCCAAGTATTTTTTTTAGTTATTATTCACAGTAAACATTGAGAAAAATCAGCTCTATTGTACAATCACAATATCAGAATAAACATTCCATATTGAGTTGACAAAGAATCAGACTCTTCCTGCCTATTTTCTCTTTAAAATGCACTTTTTTCTGAAGTACCTTTAGACTCTAGCAACCATGCATCAAAACAAACCTGTGACGCAGCAGCGGTACAGAGAGGTGCCCAAATTGGCAAAGCGCTAAAGCGATTTACCACACCATCGCAGCACTTGCTTAAAGTCACTGTTTAAGGTCCATCTGCCTAAATCAATTAAAGGGCATGAATTCAAAGGCTCTTTCATATAGCGTGCTAGGGACACAATTCAGTTCTTGATCCTTTGGGGGACTAAAATGGAGGTCCTGTTAGTGATTTGGAGAAATCTTTGTATTGAAGTCAATTTGGGAGTATGAAATAGCTGTTTTATATGAAATTCTGCACATTTTTTGTACCTTGCAAAAAAGCCTTTTTGCCTAATAAAGCTTGTATCGGAAAATGGCTGGACCATATTCAGAATTGAATTATAAGTGGTATGCAAACTCGTGTTATAACTGGAAATTTATAAATGCTTGTCCTAAGAAAATTTTCTCATGAACAAGCCTCTCCTGTTCAAAATGGTGGGGAAAATATATTTTTTTCAAAAATTTGTTGGAGTATAGACAAAGGAAAAGGACAGAGACACTGATTTTATTGTCTGAATGGTGTTGGGGAAAAAAAGTTTTTCAATACATACATGCTTTCTTCATGTTTTGTATGTCTACATCTAGGTATAAACATTGTTAACAGCTTGGAACAAATGAAGCATGTCATGAATGGTCCAGTAATCTATGATACAGCGCATTTCTTTTTTTGACAAATCATTCACCCTTTGAGATATATATATATTCTGTTGAGACCTAGAAGGGCATTACTAACAAATGAAGTAATATGAGTTAACATCCTGTGGGCTATCAGCATTAGATAGGAAAGAAAAAAAACACAAAGCTGCTTCCAAAATGATCATTTGTGGTTTGAACATTAACACTACTCTTCTGAAACAAAACAAACAAAATACAAAGTTCTAAAGTTGAAGATTTTCAGACCAATCAAATAGAAATTTCCCAGTATCACTCCAAACTCTATGATTGCACAAGCAATTTTAATGATGCTTTGCTGGCAATAAGGCAACAAAAAATGTCTACTTTTGATTTTTTTCTTTCCTCAAATCAAAGGCAAAAATTACAATCTTAGCCTTTTGTAAACTTGGCGGCACCATAAAGGTTAAAGATGACATCATCTGCTTAGAGCTAGAAAGCTGCTAATATTCATATAATTTCACATGGAGTTAACCTCTTCTGACTCTCAGCTGATAACATATCATTTTATTCTAGTCCAACTGTAACGATGGATGGGGCGGTGCTCCTTTAAGAGTAGAACTCGTCCAGGTTGCCATCTGGTGTTGGGGAGACGAACATGCGTTGAATTGTTCTGGACAAAATGTTCGACAAATTAGAATAAACAGGACTCATCAGATGGACTCCCATCAAAGCCAGATGTGTGTGAAGGTTCTAGAGGTGTGTTACCACTCAGAGCATTTAATCTGTTTTTGCTCTGAGAATAAAGTTCATCATGATCTACTGGAGGGATTTTACATTATTATGATTTTTTAATGTAATTCTTCATTATCAATCTGCCTTTGCCCCCCCCCCCCCCCCCCCAGAATCAGAATTTTTCCTGAACTGCTGTGTGGGGTATACATTTTTGAATAAAAACTCTAAACCAATTTTTGCTTCATGAACAAATTAACCAATGGAAGGGGAATGCTCTGTGATATACATTAATAATCAGCGTACTTATAATAACCGATAATCCTAAGTTTTGACAATGATATTCTCTCTGCTGAGATGAAGAAGGGCATTAACACCATGTACAGTACATAACAACCTTAATGCTCTTAACATACAATTTCCAACAAAAAGAGTGCAATTTGATAGTATTACCCTTATGTTTATTATTTGCAGAAAAAAGTTGGTCTTTTAAAATAGCTCGAGATTACTTTTTCAATTTTTGATGTCCCTATTTGGGCTATGTTGTACAAAAGTGATCATCAAACATGTACCGGTAATATGATATAACTGTATTACGTAATGGAACAGAGAAATCTTTATCAGCGCACAGAGAACATGGAACAATCAGCCATGTGTGAATGTCCCCACTACTGAAGGACAGTGGAAACACATTCTGTTCAATTCACACATGTTTGGCGGCTCAGTATTGATATGTCTGTCCATATATCATCAAATCTACTTCAAAAGCGCAGCATCTGTACTTCATATAAGCCCCATCGCATTATGACAATAGTAATATACCTCTACCAGGACTCCGGGAGGAAATGGCATGGCATGTATTTATACATTAGACCACACTTCTGGTGTTTGTCGAACAATGTAGACCACCCTGTTCACATGGGGAAAGAACAACCGCAACAGCGTTTTAAACCACGTTCTGATCTTAACCTAGAGAATACGAAGCTCAAGATATCTCAGCCTGGGATTTATAGATCAAAATCAAATTGTATCCAACAGTATAAAGACATAAGTAAATGATTTCCAAGATATGTTGCTTCTGTCATAATGCATTAATATTTATAGCACATTATGCTAAGCACTGATTCAAAACATGTTATGATCTTATGAAGATAATCTTGAATTCACACATTACTTGTAGTAAATTCCTTATAATTGCATCTCAAAGACTACATTTGATTCTTTAAAATCTTTACATAATACTTCCACTAGTAATAAAATAAAATCTAAAAAGAGATTAGGGCTATTTGAAAAAAATGCCAAATTCTTAGATTTAGGTTGGAAGATACCAACATTATGATATGACAAAAGTTTATTGCAAGATATCCAATCCTAGAAATGCAAGTCTACATCCCACATCAACGTTTCTGAAAAAATGTTCACTTTACATTCCACTGAAAATATTATTCTTACTCTGAAATATATTTCAGTGCTTTAGGAGTACATAGATATATATATATATATATACCCCAATATTGCTTTTCATCGCTTTTCCAAGCTCGCAACATTGAACTCCCAGAGCTAAAAACAGTTCCTCTTTAAAATGACATCTTGTTATTGAGTAGCCCGCTCTTATTTCATCCATACTTGGGCTGTTGACATTTTTCACTTATGTCCCATCTCATAAGATAGTTGTATATATAACAACGTTGGAAGGAAGCAATAAGAGTCTGTTTTTCTCTCATCCCACTCTCACCCCGGCTAAATTTATTTCCCTACGATATTGGATGTGTCTATATTGCAATATGAGGGGAATGCTTAGCTGATCGCGACCGCTGCCGGACCGCCTAGCCGATTGCGTGGGCAATATTGGTATATGGAAGGGATAAAAAATGCATGGACCTATGTAAGAGATGACAAATGCTCATTATGGACAATAGATGAATTTGCTATTAAAAGCAAGCAATGAATAACAAATGTCATCTTCCATTATGCAAGCATCATTATCAAAATTGTGCTGAGAAATTATGGAATGATAAATGTTTCATTTTGGTTGTTTAGTTTCACAAAGGATAGGAAAAGAACAGTTTATCATGGGGGGGGGGGGGGGTTTCAAGTACATATTTGTGAAAGTGAATAATATGTATTAGATCCCATTTCTCTAAACATGGTATTAATTTTATACATGGCATTTCTGTCAATAATACTTCTTAGGTTAAATGCTGTTAACTTCTTGGTATTACTGGTTATCCATTACATACTTGAATGCTTTTCACCTTACACATTTCTGTTTATGGTAAGCCTACTTTAAAGCAGGGAAAAGTGTCCTTCGTTTTTTTTAAACATGACAGTTCTGACTATGTACATACATATACAAGGATAACTGATATAGACTTTATTATTTTGAAAGAATTAATTACATGTTAAGAATACACTGCATTTCCACCTAACTACAAAAATTATTTCCATTCAATTCATACTGGAAATTTCAGCTGATGGTTCTGAGAGGGTTAAAGCATTTAAACGTTTTGAATGTAAGCTGACCACACAGAATCCCATGTGGTCCCCCATGTATCCCACAGAGAGACTGGTACTCCCATTACGCCAGTGTCATCACACCTCTTCTCCATAGGTGTCACAGTTTGGAGTCCTTTGAAATCTGATCACCAGCCCACCCCAAACATGGAAAGTTCAGTGCTTTGTACTTACTGAGAAAAAAAAATTCTGACTCATTAAAATAAAATTAGGGGCGTGTTTTTATAGTCATAGTTGAGGAATTTTACCATGACATTTTGATTTTGAATAAGAATGAAATATCTCTCAATTTCGGCATGGTGGGTACATTTCAATTTTCATTTTGTTCATCAACTTTTTACAAATGTTTAAAAAAGAACTTGAAATTAGGGTAATTATACATACTACTATCTTCAAGTAATCATATTTTATAGCTTTGTGTGAGGACATTATTTGTTCAACCTGAATTATGTAACATGCCCGACATAGCATCAGCTCAACAGCATAGAGTGGAGTTTGAGAAAGAGATCAATATGGAGACAAAATGAGAAGAGAGAAAAGAGAGAGCGAGAGGGAGGTGGCTCAATTGAAATGACTGCTGCAAAATCCATTTCAGAGAAATGAATTTAGATAGGAGAGGAAAAGAAATACATACGTGAGAAGTTTAAAGAAATGTACGATAAGGAATTGCAGCACACTTGTGAACCATGCAGTAAAAATACCAATATGCACTTCCCTCATTAGCGATTCATAGATGTACAAGTGAGGGCAGATTTTGAACAAAGGGCAGCTATGGCTTGTTCAAGCAAACCCAAGAAAAGTACTATTTAAGTTAGAATTGATGAGTGCCATAACCAAGAATGAAGGCTAGTTCAAATTAACGCTAATTCTGGAGAAATTTTGCGTGATTAGGTGCGAACTGAGAGAGGGCACGGCTCGGCACTAACGAGGTGTGAATTAGACACCAACGACAAAAACACTCGCGGAATTAACTCCGCTAAGTTTGCTCACGATAACGGGGCAGAACAAAAGAAGGACGTACGTCATCAAAGCAACTTCAAACCTGGCATGACAACGGGAGCGAAGGGTGGTGGTATAAGGAGAGGGAAAGAAAAGGAGAGAGAAAGAGAGAGAGAGAGAGAGAGAGACAGAACATTCTTATAGATGTTGGAGATTTTGTGGAGAATGGGGGAAAGTGAGAGGTGAGGGGAGAGAGAGGAGATGAAAAAGAGAGGAAGAGAGAGTGAAAGAGAAATGAGCGAAAGAGGGGACAGAGGGAGAGGAGGTAGAGGACAGATGGATCGAGGAAGGGAGTGAGAGAGAGACACACAGAAGGAGAGAATAAAAGACTAGAAGATATTTGAAAAGAGAGCAGTAAGAGGGAAGGGAAAATAAGAGACAAGAAAAAGAAGAGACCAGAGAAAGAGATGAGGAAGAGACAAGGAAGAGGTGTAGAATGGAAGATGGAGAGTCATCTACAGAGATGGGGAAAGAGGGAAAGAGAAAGTGTGACAAAAAGAGACTGACAGTGAAAGAGAGAGAGAGAGAGGAGATATATAGCAGAGAAAGAGAGACATATGAAGAAGGAAATACAACTAAAGAACATTCTTCTAGATGGCTAGAATATGATGCATTATTTCAGTTAATCTTTCAACACAATCCAAGATGACCTTGAGAAAACACCAAGCATGCTTTAAATTTGATTGGCATGTAATCAAAATTGCTGGTATTTATGAACAGGTAATTGAGAGAAAAGCAGATAAAAGAGCAAAGAGGAAAAGGCAATAGTATAATTTTGTTAGATCTTTAGGTCTGATAAAGTTGATGACATATTGGAGTAGGAATATCACGTACACAATGTCTGCTCAAAATGTCTCAGTGGTCGAATGCACTACTGGTGTATACACACAACCAAAGATTAGAAAAATGTAAAAATTGCCATGCAGCTAACAACAACAACAACAAAATCAAAGAAATTCTTACATCATAAATGAGCTTATGAAACAATTTCTCACAACCATTTCTACCAAGATAGTAAATACTGCTCTATCAAAAAAAATAAAAAAAAAAAATAAAACATTGAAATTGAAGGAATGGATATTTGATGTATGATAAATGCTTTGTACACAAATTTTTATGCTCCAAATATTTCAATCTCCCTGCAAACCACGCTAATAAATCAGCAAACTTATTATATCTCAATATTCTGGGATATTTAGACCATATGGGCATTGGTGAAATACAATGGTCAGTGTTGGAGTTTTTATGTGTTTATATCACTGTCATGACTGACCTGTAGAGAAATGATTTAAAGTGTGGACTAGACTCTCTTTTCAGGTCTCTTTAATCATCATCCCTGAAAACAATTTCTGTGGTATACGTCACTTCATTGTGCCATGCAGGTTCATATATTTATCAACCTTAAAAAAAAAATCTAAAAATCAGAGCATTTTGAGCATAAACGAAACGTCAAATCCACTGCCAGAAACTCATGACAGGATACTTCTTTTCGCAAAAAAGCAAAATGAATGATCATCTAACAAAATAAAAGTTAACAGGACATCCATCTGTCACAGAACCCATTAAATAGCTATCATAAATTTCTGTTTATTTTCTCAAAATCTGTGGATTAAACAGATATTCCTGGAACCATGTCGACACACGAAGACACATGCCACTGATGCTCCTTACAGGCTCTAAACAGAGGTGGACCACCAGCGAAAAAGAAGACAAAAACTGGAGCAAATTCTCTTTGTAGGTAGTATGAAAACTTGTTTGTTATTTCAAGAAACCGTCGCATGATTTCAAAGCTAGGTACTAATGCAAAGCTGGGGAGAAGAAGCGGTACAAAGGATGAGAAAGGAATGAAAAAAAGGAGATGTTTCTCTGAATAGTTATGTCTGGGGGAAGTCTCGCTTTACGCTGGGCCCCCATGTCGATAGTGCCAATCAGGGATGTTTATGTGACAATTACATGTGGTGTGGGGAGCAGCGTGATGCAAGGATCGGCAAGGACAGAGGCTTGGGTAGGTAAAGAAAGTCTTTGGGGGGAAGGAGGAAATCTGTTTGTTTCTCAAACATCCAAGTGTTTGTCATGGTGCATTCTTGTTTTCATTATATTACTCATCATACATATGTATGTCGACTAACCTGTTAAGCATGCGGATATAATCATTTCAAACAAGGAAAATACAAAATGAATGAAAAGACCTCCACAAATTTCTACTTTTTCAGAGTTGGAGTCACATTTTGGTCATTTAAATCATTTATTACACATGTACGTTGATCCTAAAGCAATTAACCTATTGTCTACCACAATTAAAATGTTCCTTTATTAAGCGTAGGGTAAAAAAAGAATTCAGTAGTCAAGATGTTAAATACCAAGAATAAATGAAACTCACATAGTGAAATAGGTCTTTAAAAAGATATATACTACTATTCTGGGCATTAAGCATATTTACCACACAGTCTCATACATTTTTTCCCCATTTTTTTCTTCCTCCAAGGAGTAAGCATTAATGCCCATCAAGAAAGGATGTTCAGACAATTTTTCATCCCTTTCTTGTACACCGAAAAGTGCTTTGGTTTTCGTCACCACATAATTTCACAATTCACTTGAGAAATAGAAAACAAACACATTATTACATGCGGAATGGAAATGGGTATTTAGCAACCAGCGGGGAACAACAAGCAGTGCCGTCATCAGGAAAACAGTTCACACTTGAAACAGGCCCCAAGCACTTTAATAGCACCCAAACAGGTTCATAAAACAGCTCAGATCTGTCCTGTTTTCCATCACGTATTAACTCATGTTGTTATATTGGCATACAAGGCATTTCGTAATTGATCAAACGTCAGGTTGGTTTAGGGCTAAACGGCTCCAAACATCCAAGAACTGTTCTGTTAACCATCAAGTTGTCCCGACCACGTCTGAGAATGTCTTGGTATGTATTGTATGCTAAGTGCCAAAAGGACATTAAATCTTATCCTCTAAGATGGAGTTAACGCCCTTCTGGCTCTTATATACAGTATGAAGGTGATTTTCGTTGATCCCAAGTTTCCGGACTGGGCATCTAAATACATGTTTTCTACCCAACTGGACTCACAGACATTATCAGATTATGGGAGTCAACAAAAACCAATTGGTACGATCATTATAAAAATGATCATTAAAATAAGCCTTCTTTACTGTAAAGCCATTTCTACATTCTGAGACCAACAGCTCTGTGGGGATAATCCTGTAACAAACCTGATAATTTTCTTCCTTTCTTCACAAGTAAATAAATCACTAAACAGGACAGAAGTGTAACATTCAGTTCATTAGAAGCATGGCCTTTTATCAAACTTAATTTTCCTTTATAGTCATTTTCCAAGAGAAACACAAACATCTTCACACAGGCTGTCGTGAGAAGTACAGTGGCTTATCATTCAATCCATCGTTTTCCCAAAAATACAAAGGCATCTTCCTTTAATTTTTCCACCCACCTTGTTGAAATATGTGGCATACAGCATCAATTATATATCTTCGTCTTTACTAACATACCGCAGAAGGTCTGGTGAAACAGACTACACATTCTACCAACACATCTGGCTAAAAACAATGGCAAGGTCTGAAGCCCAAGACTACACCAAGGAGACAGGCTGCTGCAAGTTCAAGTGTACAATGTAATTGGCACCCTGGGTTAACCAATATCAAAGCAATTTGTCACTCACTGCCGCAATCTATTCCAACATTTTTTTTTTTCTTCTCCGCCCTACTGTAGAGATATGGGCATACTTCTTTTTTAATACCCACAGGGGTTACTGTAAGTCAGGACCATACGATAAAAATATGAATCACGGCTTTGGACTTAAGCCTTTGTTGTGGTCAGTTCAGTGTTTTATGTGACAGGCTTTGGGGTAATAGTCCAGTGGCAGTTGTGTGCACTGTCCATAGTCATGTTGGAAGATATCTTTTTGAGTGTAAAGGAAGTTTATTTGTGGTTTGTAAGCTCCTCAGAGAGAGATCTGCAATATGGCTCCATAATTTACTGAGAGTAATGTCAGTGGCCTTAAAGGGAAAATAAAATATCTTGATTTGAATTATAAAGAAAGTGAGAATATGAAAATAAGAAAATGGAAATAATTATGATAATAATTTTACACATTTCCATAACAAGCAAAGTATAAAGGTTTCAAGTTGGCAACTTAAGTCAAATTTCTAAATTAAATGTAATTGCTTGGGTTATAGAAGAAAGTAAGTGTAATTTTACAGTGTTTTATCAATTAAATGTAACTCAGTGTATTGTAACATATTTGTTTTACAATGGGTTTAAAGGTTCACAACTCTAAACACCGCACAGGACATTTATACTTCCAAAGCTGCCTGTACAAGACAGTGCAGCATCAGCCTTTCATGTATATTTCTGATGAAAATATAAATAAATTTGATTTAACTTTTCTGATACTAGTTTCAAAACACCATATTCTACCTTTAAAGTGTTTAATCCCTGAGATTGGAAACATAAAGGGTTTGGGGGTAAGTACTGCCACATTCTCCTGGAATGTTTTACAGCAATAAAGACCTCTAGATCTGTTGAGAGATCCAGTAAAACTTTATGGGACTCTATAGCACTCTATCCATATGTCTCCTGGTTTGCTGGTAAATAACTTTCAAGTCATCGTGAAATTGCTCTTTGTTCAAACTTGCCAAAAGTTGTAGATTCCTCTCGGATGGGTACTAGAAGACTGCATTTAATCATCTGCCATGGGACACCCACCGCCCCCCCCCCCCCCCAAAAAAAAAAAAAAAAAAAAAAAAAAAAAAAAAAGAAAAAATAAAAAAAAGGGGGGAGAATAATAAGAAGAAAAATAAAAGGAAATCCAGGTGGCAGGGCGAGGTGGAAGGTAGAATAACTTTAATATGTTATAATTTGAAGATTCTCAAATTCTGCCTGAGTATTACATGAGTCAATTATTTAAATTATTTGAATGAAACAGCACCTGTAAATAAACAACCACAGTGTTTCAACAACAGCAAAATCAAATCTACATTGTTCATAAGCCTTACTGTACAACATCTATGTTGTCCCCCCTTTCACAAGTGCACCTTTATTGGGCTATCAGAATTATTCCTCTAAAGCTATTATCATCATTACTTGCTGACTTGTTTATGCTTTCAATGCTTTACATTCTAAATGCTTTTATGACTTTTTAACCAATAAAATCTTTAATCTGGAATACATAATATTCTTCTCTGCTTGCTTCATTTTATTTCATTATGAAATTTAAGAGTAAAACCTGTGGTATACATACTTGTTCTTTGTCCATGCCAATGTTTTATTGGTAGTAGTTAATCCTCTGAAGAAGGCCTTCCAATGAAGGAGTTTAGAAGGACATTTGTATATTAGCACCTATGCTCCTAGGTCATTCCAGTTTTATGTGAAATTACATTAGCAGTGCCGGTTACCAACAAGGACATTTTGCTTTGAATTCATAGGAAAAGGAAAAAATCTATCTTCACTTTCAATCATTCCTTCATTTTTCCTTCATTTTGAGAGGGACTGAGATAAAGGTACATTTATTCCATACATATAAAGAAAGACTGATATTACTCTTATTTCTTTATAATTGTTTCTAGAATTGAACTTCACTACTTCCTTGAATTACACATCTAATTCATCAGTCTTTTATATACAAAAGATTTGTTAGATTCA
Organism: Heliocidaris tuberculata; assembly: GCA_025618425.1. NCBI lineage: Eukaryota > Metazoa > Echinodermata > Echinoidea > Camarodonta > Echinometridae > Heliocidaris > Heliocidaris tuberculata. Next base: position 36,015,726 of record CM046833.1, read on the forward strand.
TCTTTTTATCTGAAACAAAAAAATACTTTGTTTAATATCTATAAACAGGAAAGATGAAATAGAAAGAAAGAGGGGCAGAGAGTGAAAAAGAGAAAGGGCAATAAATGAGAAAGAGAAAGAGAGAGAGAGAGAGAGAGAGAGAGAGAGAGGGGGTGGGTAAACTTCAAGATATTGGAAAAGAGGGAAAGAGGGAAAGTGTTTGAGAAAAGCCCAATTGAACAGCCTCTAAAAATATAACCGTGAGTAACTCACCAGGAATCTACAAAGATGGCAGTGCTAACAATTCGGAGTGTGTACATACAGACAGGTTATATGTAAATTGACCTGCTTGGTAATGAGAAATGTACACATTATTAAAATACCAATCACTGTCCCTTTGGTTGGGTCATGTTCAGTCAATGCAAACAAGTCTCTTGATACTTCACTTTACCTTACTCTCTCACTCTTTCTCTCTTTCACTTTTATATTTATCCCCCCCCCCTTTTTTCTCTCTCCCTCACTCTCTCTCCCTCTCTCTCTCTCTCTCTCTCTCTCTCCTTCTTGCTATCATTTTTGTTTTTCCTAAGCTCACAAAGAGCTGGTCACACACTCTCTTTCTCTCTACCACTCCTTTCTCTGTGTCTCTCTCTTTCTCCCCTTTTCTTCCATCTTTATCTATCTTTCCATGCAGTGACCTATTCAGGAAGGTTTCCGTTTAATTCACAGCAATTTTCAAATAATTCCCGTTTAAAGCTCTCCATAATTTAACCTGTTGTGTGATTTCCATAATATTTTCACAGATTAAAAATCATTCATATACGCTCAAAATCATTACAGTGTTCTTTCTCTCTCTCTCTCTCTCTCTCTACCTCCTTGAAGTCCAATCTGTTACAGACCTGTTCAAACATAAGAGCCAGTCTGCTTTGTGTCTAGACTAATTACAGTTTGGTCAACTTCAAAGTGGGCACTCAAATTAGACCCAAATATTTGCTATTTAAGTAAGAAAATTTGATAACAGTCACTAATGAGACCGAGGGAGTTTCTCCAGAGCCTAAAATGACGTGAAATATTTCGCCTCTGAAAGATATTTGCTACTTTTCTCCGACAGGGTGATGGATTGATTTTTCCGAGCAAATTAATTTCTGGCACAGACTGACAGATAGTTTGTACAATGAAGTATGAGAGACTGTACAAACATAATGTAAGAAAAGTAGAGAGTAGAAGGCTGGAACATTATTGGAAAAGGTTTGGAAAGGAAAAAAAAAACTTTCAAAAATGATGTACTGGATGTTATGTGTCATATAATAAGATAATGATTTCTGAATACCAAGCGGGTTTAAAGGAAGTGGTTATCGATCATATTAAGAGAAGTCTGTGCCATGGAAAAATACATACTGAAGAGATCAACAGGGGAAGGGCCTGGACTGAGAACAAAATAGAGGACTGAAAAGAAAAAGGATGTATGCTTTATGACAAAAAGAGGATGAAACAGAAGGAAGGAAAGAAAAATAGGACAGTGACAAACAAACAGACAGAGAAAGAAAGTGAGACAGAAATAGACAGCAAGACACATAGAGACATACACAGAATGTATATGTGAGAGAGAGGGAGAGACAGATAGCCATGATGTGTATGAATGTGCATGAGAGAGAGAGAAAGAGAGAGAGAAAGAGAAGACAGAGCACGAATGACAGAGAGATAGAGACAGATAGAGAAAGAATGAGAGAGATAGAGAGACAAATAGAGAGACAGATAGAGAGACAGATAGAGACACACACACAGATAGAGAGATAAAGAGAAAGAATGAATGAGAGAGATAGAGAGAGATAAAATGAGAAAGAGAAAAAGAGACAGAGACAGAGATAGATAGAGAGAGAGAGAGAGAGAGAGAGAGAGAGAGAGTAATAGAGAGAGTGAGAGCTGGTGCCAGTGGTGGCAGACACAAGGACATCTAACCTTACTCTGTTTTACCAATCAAATTTCTCTGGATATCAATTTACTATTAATAATCAAAACCTGATTGATTCAGAAGACTGAGAATGAATCAAAAGCTAATATAAAATGAAATGAATATCTATGCTCCCAAAACTAATTTCATCCTGGCATTCCGCTGTTCACATACAAACGCTGTAACTCTACGGCAAAGACAAAAACAAATCCCCATTCTTCTTGCTCAGCAAGTCGAAAGATTGCAGAAACAAATCCATAAATCAATACTCAGGGATTGCGGCTATCAAAGCTTAAAAAAAGAATCGGCTTATAACAATTCTGTTTTGGCTGTCATTCTCATCCAGTGTTCTTTCCAGCTCAAAAGTTGAATTAAGTATCTACTCACCAATCCGCTTTGCATGCTCATGCAATATTCAAAAGGTAATACATGCATAGTGATGTCTTATGTCTGGTGTAATTTGACCATGTTTCGATGATTTCTAACGTGATCATAAGATTAGGAGCGCATGTGCATAAGTATACGTACAAATCATTAGGCTTGTCTCGTCAATGGAAGGTAATTCTAGCAAACTGTGCGTCAGGTCTCCTGGAAACGATATTGATTTTCCTCCATTTTTTTATTTGCTGTTATGAAGATTTGTCAAAAGCAGGACTGACAAAAAGCAGAGCTGATTTCACCTGCGCTCTCTTGGAAAAAGGTGTAAACACCTCCAACCACTTTGAAGATGAAAATACACTAAAACGTACACGGATACTGAAGACATAATGGCGAGGTATAATAATGATATCTGGAGTGCTTCGATTGAATGTTGCGCAGTAGACATTGCTGTGCCATAGGCAGAATACATTATCAGGAACTGAAAATTGTTTGGAACCTTGCAACTTCCAACCATCAAGGATAAGTATCGTCTACAGGGGTGAATAAATCTGTTTGTCTTCCCCATATTGGCAACATTTTTTCGTTTACAACTCCTTAAAAAAAAAAAGGTGAATATTCACTCTTTTTTTCACTCCCCTGGGAGTCACATCATAGATCATATGTTTAGGAGTGAATCGAGTGCTCTCAACCCCCCCCCCCCACTAATTTGTCAAGAAAGATGATGATCATGCATATTAATTTGTGTTTCCAATCTGAAGAATTCAAAGAATTGTATAGGCCTACCATCTTGTAGAGAAGTGATATCACAATCATGTGACCTTAGATATTCCAAAATGCAAATTGTAATGAAAGCGAAAAGGATCGACTACATTGAAAAAAATACTGCCTTACACATTAAGGTAGAAGCAATGACAACACAAACTATGCTTTTATTTTTAGTTCTAGCACAACCACATACCAGCAAGTTTTGAAACAGCATTTGGAAATAAACCTCAACATCATTCATAATTCATACAATAAATTAGAATGAAGGAATATTGCATTATGTGGAATCCAAGATGTGAGAACTGTGGAACAAAAAATATTGCTTGATTTAAAATACCAATAAATAATGCAGTTATACTCACCTAGTATTATCAGAAGACTAGTATATATCCAGAATGATTTCGATTTCCTCTTGAAAGCCATTGCTTTCCAGAGTGAGTTATATCCACAAAATAGTTTCTCCAAAAACATCACAAATGAATACTCCTTGTACCTTGGTGGCAGGTTTTCGTCTAATATAAATCAAATTGATGCAATGAACATCTTTAAGTAGATGTAGAGAACTGCAGCTCCAGCACGCTGATGTCGATCCATAAAATGACTTGGCATGGACTACCAAGAAATGCTTCCTTGCATTCTAGTATGACAATATATCATCAAACTGGATGTATCTTTGAATAAGACAACAAACTATTCCGGGCTGCAAGCAAATTTTTTTGAATGATTGATGATGTACGAATTCCCTCGCAAATGTGACCAATATTTAAGAAATGCGATCACAAGTTGTCCCAACAAGGTTCTGTCCTGTGTTTTCCTATAGACATAATTCTTCGGCGAACGAGCGAGCAGAGTTCCAGAACCGAGATTCGGTTACTGCCTCATCATCTGGAGTTGCAATCGTAGCGGCGTACTGACGGACAAGGGCAAGTCAATTGGCCGAAACGTTCTAGAGCGCCGCCAGGCCGAGAGTTCACCACGCAGGCAAGTCGGAGGTCCTTGTGTTGGTAAATGTATACCTGTAAGGGTATGAGGGCGACGAGTGATGCCCGATTTGGAAGGTGGGGATAGGAACGTGCCACTAAGCCCCAGTGGAAGTATCCCACACAGATGCTAAGGTGCTTGGCTGGCAAGGGGTTAAGGAGCTTGAGAGTCCCTTGAGAGGAAGATGATCGTTGCACTCTGCCTCTCGTTGTGACTTCTGTAACCGTCCCCCTCGAGACACCTACTTGCCACTGTTATGGTAATCAGTTCCACTCCGAGATTCACCACTTTTCACCACACAAAAAACTGGTAACGGGGGCGGAAACAGCCTCCAAAATAGACTCCTCATAAACAGAAACCAAACCAGCGTTGAGTTCCTTCACTCTCCTCGCTCCTCTTGAAAACCCAATTTCGCGTATATCCGGTTTGTTCAAATCCTCATATCATATCAACATCAGTTTACAGTATAATTTTGTATGCACACACAGCGCAAATATGCCTGTAACTGATACACGGCAGGACGTGGTTTGCACTGTCAAGTACTTTTTAAAAGCAATTTGGGGGAGGAAAGAGAAAAATGATGCATGGAATTGATGCTGTCATGCCATTCCTTCAATGCTGGTTGATGGAGTGTTGCAGCTTTACCCCGCATATGATCTCCAATCGTCTTGAAAGTAATAGAGCGAAGAGTACTTGGGATCTTATGTCCTGATATGTCCCTGGTAGAACAGAAGCCAGAAAGAGAGTTCGACTCAACACTGCAGTAAGTGAGATGCTGGGCTGCCAACACTGTCAGTGCCCTAAGTCTCAAAATAACATAAAATATCCTCGAAAATCCAGGGCATTAGGAAACTTAGGTTGAACTGCAATGTTCGGTCTCTACGTACTTCCACTCCGAAGCTACAAACCATGTCCTGAAGCTGGATTTGAGAGGGTTAATGCCCTGACAGAGGAGTCCCAACGATACTTGATGAGCGGTTAGTATCCCACTTGACACAGAGATAAATATCACCGTTGAGCTCTGTCGACTGTTGGTTTAAGCGGTCGTTACCGATTTGCCTCTCCAAATTGTCCCCTCATTAACATTCTTACAGAGTCACTCTGTATTTCTGCTCTTCTTCATATGCTTCATCCAAAATCTAAATAACTTCTTCAATCAAAATCCTGATTTAAAGCTTTGCTGGAGACAAAGTGCAGCCTAGTTGGCAATGGAAATAACTGCAGTTGATTTATATAAACTCTTCTTCATAAATATCTCTTGATGGTGCAATACAAATAGTATTCCAGGTTATCACGTTCCTCTTTAAACACAGAACTGTGTTACAGCACGAGCGATATAGTCTCCCTTGGGGCTTGGTAAATTCGGATCAGCTGAAAGTTCACCACTAGAAGATGGAAGACACTATCTCATCCCTTGCTAATTGATCAATCACAGGTTTTCCATGACTGTTTTGACACTGCTTTAAACTTCCTCAACAGTTACTGCCAATTTTAGTGCATAAATGACTGTCTGAATTTTTATTTTGTCCTACAACTAACTGCCTTTCTTTCACACTCTTTAGTAAATCTCTTTACACTTTGCAGGTTTCTCTCTTAAAACAAGCTTCAATGCATCCAGCCTATATTTAAGTCTTCCTCTTCTCAAACATACAGATTGAAAAGGGTTACACAATCCTCTCTTTTTGTTGCCGTCGCTGTCAAGAATGTTCCAAGATCTCTTGCAGGGTTTCAAGCGAAACTTCTCCAGACTCTCCAAAACTTTTTCTGTACGACTTCTTGTCTTCTCAATAGGTAGCTGTCACTCTAAATCAAATGCAGAACGTAATCCCTGAAAATCCAATGACACGAAATGTGAAGGCCTACTTACAAGACAGTGTCACTGCTGGCTTGATCAGAGAAATGTTTTGAATGTCTCCCAAGTAGCCGGCCTCATCGGAATCTTGGCAAATGAAGGCGGCTCATTTAGTTAAATTAAAGAGAAGAGCCATTACAAAAGAAAGAGCATATATCCAGCCCTCCTCAGCCGTTTGAGTATACAATGCAATGACTGAGACTGTATGGGATCGAGAGTGCAATGGGATGAATGGATGTGAAGGGATTTTCACGATCAGCCTGAGCGAAGAGCTCTTCTCATTCGCCGAGCTGTGTGAGAGATGGGAAAGTAGGAGGCGGACTTTGCCAAGCACTGTTAGCCAGTCACAGCGCAGCGTTTTGTTGGTGTGTGTGCGCTGAGCTGCGAAGCAAGCACAGAGCATAGCAGAGAGAGAGGAGGAGAGAGAGAGACACACATGCATAGCAGTGTAGAGCATAATGATGCACTGTTGGTGTGTGTTTTAGCTCTCTTTACCTGAGCGCTCAGCCAAATCGGAAGCGAACACTTTTCATTTTATCAGTCTACTTGTCGCTTCGTGGTCGATTTCAGCATACATTTTCTCACTCTTCGCCAAGGAAGGTTATCTAAAATTACCCTTGATGTATACACAGTAAAATCCTTTAATATCCCATTAGACTGCATGAATATCATTTCATCCAACGAGATTATAGCCATCGAATACTCCAGACCTTCTAACATAATGTCTCAATGACATAGGGAATGCACAGAGATTAAAAATGACATTGTATCTTCGTTGAACGGATGCCTTGTTTTCCTTGAAACAAGATTTTTATGCCATCAACAAGGATTAAGCTTTACCACAATGTAAGGTATCAGTGAAGTCCATACTGATAATCAGGAAAGAAAAAAGACAAATGGGCAACAAATTGATTTTGCTTTTCTTCTCATAATTCATAAACATATCTACATGAACAGTATAAGGCAATTAACCTGTTCGATACTAAGCCCAAGATATTACTTTGGATGGAGTCTATAGGAAATGCATGTTATACCGATATCAAATCATACCTAATGGGTAACTTATGGCTGTGAATTTTAGCATCAAGAAGAATGTTTACTATATGTATGTGAGTAATATACATATTATACAGATAGGCATATATACACCATAAGAGGGTGAATTACAGTTAACTTTGCATAAATCGAATCTGTTGGGACCACAAAATATAGTTTGAGTAATGCAAAGTTTGACTTAGAAAATGTAAATGACACATGTTTTGAATAGTTTGTTCAAAAAATTGATTCGACCCAAGGAAAGTTTGACAGTGAGTTAAAAATGCAGAGCTAACAGTACATCTTGTGAGTGCAGTAAGCACTCAATCTACTGAGAGTCAGAAAGGTATCAAAACTTCATTAAAGGATAGGAGTTAACACCTGGTACTCAAAGACAATATGTCCGTTAGAATAGAATAATAAAACATATAAAATGTAGACAACAATACTTCCTATATATTTAACAATTCAACTTTAATCTTTAAATTGTTGATTGTGAGTCAGTATATTATGCTTTTAGTCGATGACTTCATAATTTTCCTATGTCTTTGGATTATCTTACACTGCTTTTGAAAGGAAATTTCCTCCTCTTATAAAGTTGTTGGCCTATATGTACTATACATTTGCCCTGGTGCACAGAAAATCATATATATTTTTTCAAACATGGTATCAATAACAGAACCCATTTAGTTTCTACTTATTTCACAAAAAGATGCAAGTTATGGCAGACTTAAATTACATATCTGTATCTCTACAAACTTCTCAGTCAGGAAATAAAAAGTGACGATGCAGGACAAAAATGTAAATGGACGGAATAGGCAATCAAAATAGAAAACAAACAATTCCAAGAGGAATTCAGGACTAAGGTTTCGAGTAAGGTCTCCAGACCACATATGAACACTTCGTAATGAAACGTTGTCTAGTTGTGAATGGGAACACACCCAGGTTACAAATCTATTTAGGATTCTTCCAACACTATACCATTAGTTAGTTTGCGCTGCCCCAGGCTGACTCCTATTGTTAGGGAATTAGGGGGTGCAACCGTCAGAGGCATGCGGGATGTGTTCAGGCAAAGGGAAGCCGAAAGGCTCGCCAGGCGAACGAGAACGATAAGAAAGGATCGGTTTGGCGCTGGCTAAGAACGGAGATTTGTATATTCTTTCCACCTCAGATACACTGCTGAAAAGAAAGAAAAATATAGGTTTGCCGCCTGTTTCTTTTGGAGGGGGAAAAACGGGAGCAGTTGTACTTTGAGGGGAAAACAAACAAATGAAGGCCAACAGGACAGCAAATGAAAGAAGAAACAGAGAGAAAGAGAGAAGTGGAGAGAGAGAGAGAGGGAGAAAGAATGAGAGGGGGAGAGATAAGGCATATGAAATGTACAAGCATAGCACTGTGAGAGGGAAAGAGAAGAGGGAGAGAAAGATAGAGAAAGAGAGAGAGAGAGAGGGACAAAAGTGGGACAAAACAAGGAAAGACTCCAAGATTAGAGATCAGAGGGAGAAAGAGAGAGAAAGAGAGAGAGAGAAAGAGAGAAAGAGAAAGAGAGAGAGAAAGAGAGAGAGAAAGAGAGAAAGATACATTTGGGAAGATTGATAGAGCAAGGAGACAGGGAGATACAATGAGAAAGAGAAAGAGAGAGAGAGAGAGAGAGGGGGGGGGGGGAGAGCATGGATAGTTATCAACTGATCATATTGCCTCCATAAAAACAGACTTGAAAACTTCTGAGCAAGCCCCATGCTCATAATAAATAAAACAAGTCAAGGAGAAATTGGAAAGAAGACATAGGAAGACAGATACAGAGAAAGTATACAGGTACTGAAATATACTTTTCACTAATTAGCCCTTCCCAACATTGTTGAAATGAGAAAAAAATGAAAGTGTAATTCGCAAACCACCACGGATAAACCATCATCATTTTCAATAGATAGTACAAAATGTACAGATCTTGCAAATGTTCAATACATTTCTCCTCCAAAATGCCAAGAATGTTGACTTTCCCCCTAAATACTTCCAAGGAATCCCTTTACATTAGAGATAACAGCAACCAAATACCACAAGGATTCTGACATTTAAGAAATATTTTTGTTATAATGATTATTTTCAATGCAGACGTAATAATCACTACTAGATGCGCATAAATGTCATTCCACTAGAAACATAACAGAATTGCGCTACTATTGACTCGACAGTGAGTTATTGATGGAAACTGTTTGCATTCTAAATCGTTTGAGATGCAATACATGCAATAAAAATAACCATTAAACTCATCCTCAAAGACTTTGTAAAAACCTAATCCTATAACCGACACAAAACGCTTTGCAATTGTATCACAATTGCGCAATTCCATGGGGACACATTAAGCATAAAGGGGGGTTGGTATGAATGAAGGACATTGTGGCTAATCCCGACTGTCAGTCTAATAGAATCTTTGATGAATGGGTAAAAAACCCTTGGATGGAAATTGATCCTGTGGTAACGGTTGAATGGGAATTGTCCATCATATTGTTTGAAAATGACTGCCCTGTCCAAGAAATTGCAATGCATCATTTAGTGGATATGCAACCATTTTAATGTTAACCCATTGACTAATGGATGTACCTATTAAAATAAGGTTAGAAATAGTATCTATTGTAGGGCCAAGTATAATAACTGTTTCATAAAATCACCCTATGCTTCATGAGTTGAATAATCACTATCTTATGGATTTTCATAAAACGCTATTACACTTTGTGAAAATAAACCATAAGCTGTCAGTTGTTTTAACGGCAAAAACGACTGCTTATAAGCCATGAGAAGTATTTTAAATATGTTCTGTGAGGACTTCAATTCAATTGCATCTTGAAATTCTGAAAGAAGCTGTATTTTTCCCCCGAGAGATCCAAACTTTACTTTGGATGTGGACTAGGAATAAAAGTCCATTCCCTTCTAAATATTCTGAAGGTTTTCTTGTTTTGTTTTGTTTTTTTCATTCAGTATTTAATTCTTCCTGCTTGCATAAGTGGGGTAAATTTCAACGTAGTAAAAAAAACAACAACAACAAAATGTATGCATCAATGAAGGCACCTTCAATGCACCCAATTTTTGACCTACATGTTGTTAGATTTAAGCTCTGATCTATTACCCAGTCGGACTTGACTTGTAATACACACCTGTCTTGTTCATCAGGGCATAGGGATGTCAATTCTTGTACATTCTGTTTCATATCAACAGAAATTTACACCTGTTTTCCCCTCATTTTCTACTACATTGGTAGCATACATGCAGGTAGAATAGCCAATAATCCACAAGCAGTTGTTTGCTTGCTTCATAGATTTTAACGCAGTGTAAACATTAATACATAGAAAAAGTTTGTTTCTTCTTTTTCTACTTCTTTATGTGTATCGTAATTGTATGTGCAAAGTTTCCCAATTAATCAATCAGTTTGATAGGCACCAATTTGGAGTAATAGAATCCAAAGCATTTAAGAATCACACAGCTGAATTGTTACAGAAGTAATACCTCTGATACAAAAGCAAGAATATTGCACTCACTATGTATGATGTGGTTCAGAACTTCAGAGATGTTTCTATAGTTATATGGAAAGATAAGAGGAAGCAGTATGGCTATTCACTTAGTTTAAAAGCTGGAAATGAAGACGAATTGTGGTGCATTCATCCCCCCCCCCCCCTCTGAAACAAATATATTGTCTGTTTGGAGACAGAAGGGTGTTAACTCATATAATTTGACAGCGTTACTGCCCTTCTGTCTGTCTGTCTGTCTCTCTCTCTAAAGATGGTACATATGTTAATCCATCTTGGAATATATGCCTCACGTTTATGATATATCGTAAGGAAATATTCCAAAGACATTCTGTAGTTATCATTTTTCTTCTTTCCTTCAAATGTTCATGACCTTACACAGACCTGGAAGCGTATTAAAGCTCATAGACAGTCTCGGTAGCAAAAATCATACTGGCAAGAAACTTATCTAACATAGTCACATACTATTCTCCTTTTATCATAAGACACATGTACGAGATTATTTAACATTCCATTCACGATTTCGAACAAATTTTAGTGTAAATATCTGTAAGAAACGCTTGGTAACGGCTTTTCACTGCCTCACGCTGAGACCATATCCACCCGAAGGTTCCCCACACAATAAACCCAGCGCTTCGCACTATGTGTAGCGTATTCTATAACACACAGCAATCCTCATGTGAGTAATGCGTGTGGCCGTTGTTCGAATTTACATCCCCTCTTATTTGGGCCAGGGATTTTTATTCTTTTCACCTCTAATTCGATAAATATTTCACTTGAGGAGGAAAAAATTTCACAGCATCTTAGTTATGTTAGTACCCTGCTATTTATTAAGTAAAATCAAAGAAATCTCACGAAAAGTTTTTGAGGGCTTCCCAAAACTATCTAATACCTTTAAATTCTCTTCTTGTATTCCTCATCTGGAGGTATTTTCAAACATGAATGATAAACAAGCGGAGGAAGACTTAAGACATCTCACATTAATGATCTTCGTTATCTCCTTCTCCGGCTGAGGAGTGTTTTTCATTCACTGTTTAAGCGCTCGCTTTACCGCTCCAGGATATTGCTCCTGTCTTTACGGGAGAATGACATTCAGCTACGGTTGAGTGATAGAACAACAGATCGTAAATCCCGAAGCAGAATGCGATGGGTTAAAAAAAAGAGTGTTTTGCGATCCTGTAGGCTTTAATAAGATAAGAACATTACGGAAACCAAAAGGTTGGGGAGAGAGAGGGGGAGGATATACATATTTTTTTCAAAGCTATTTTGGAGCGGTTTTAGAAATAATACTCTTTGAGCATCTAGCATAGGCAACAGACTTGCCCTTGATAATGCAAAGCTCTGCATGATTTCTTCTTATAATCTAAGCTATCTGTGCTACTAGATTAGATAATGTAAATAACACATTGCTATATGACCATAGAGTAATTTCAGATATCCTTTTCTTGGTAGTTGGAAAAGGGCTTGTGATAATGCAAAGCTTTGGATAAATTCCACCTTTAACATAGCAAATTTGTTGTACTAAATTAAATACTTTACACACCTTATTCACTATTTTCATTTACGACAAAGATGATCGGAATTTCCCGAAATAAAAATCGACATCTAGGCATCATCTGTACAATCATCCTCTAACACCGGTTAACAACGCCTAATTAAGATGCGGCAAACACGCAATCTAGACTTTCGGTTTGAAGAAGAAAAAAAAAAGGAAGAGATAGAACACCCACGTCCCGGAGCTACGGTATGTAAATCGTAGTCTGACAAACAGCATTTCATTCAGGTACCATAGATTTATTAATCATCCCCCAATCCTGATCGCCCCGGGCTTTTGATTTCATTGCACCCGAGCTCGTAAAGAGGGAGAAAGGGGGAGTGCTTCCCAAAATGCCGTCGTTTGATCAGGGCACCTCGGGCGGATCGACCAAGTTTTCTGTCTTGAGCTCTAGACGTCACTCTTACTCAGGATCTCTTTACCTTTCCTCGTTTACGCCGAATAATGTTCTTGAGCTGTTTAATGCTTTCTAACCGTTAACCATTTCCCCCTGAATCCTGTTGTAAGAACGCATGTAAATGAGTGTTAAACATTTCAAGGGAAAGCTCGATGATACTGCCTCAGAACTGACAATCAAACTCGATCAGGCCAGTTTCATGTTCAACATGACTGTTATCATGATATCTGTTGTTCTACTTTTATAGATTTCGGGTTTTGAAGCTGGGAACTCTTTGCAGCTGTAATCTAAGATTTAACACATGAATAAAATACTTTGTCCATAATTATGTGGGGGGACATTTGAGACATACATGTAGATGAAATACAATGAAATGCAACTGCATGTTTTTCCTCTCTTTCAACAAATGTACATTTATCCCTACAAATAGCCCCAAATGCTGTTCCCTTAATTCATATCTTTGCACTTGGTAGTGAAAGAGTCTAATTTAGGCCCTTAGCAATACTGCCCCCCCCCCAACCTTGGGGCTCTGTCCCCTCCTCCACTCCAACAAATCCGAAAGTGATATTTTTCATTGATTTTTTGGTTAAACTAATCGATACCAAAGTTCTAGCTCAATATCTTAAATGCTTCCCACTTTTTCACTCCAACAATCGGACTATGTAGGACACATTGTAAAACAGTACCACTGGCCACGAGTTTGCTTAAGGGTGGAAAGCAGATTTTTCCATTTGAAATAGAAAGTAAGAAATGAAAGCTACTCATTTATCCTCAAGACATTGAATAATCAATCCCATTTTTATCCCGAAACCACCTACCAACGAAAATCGCAGCTTTCAAGGGGTGGAAAAATCAATCCAAGGGGCAAAAAGGGCATACCTGTGCTAACTACTCAACATTCATCGTATGCTAATTCATGCTAATTTATGCAAACATTTGTCTGAGTTGTCATTGGTGGGTAGTGAGTCACGGCCAGCGCGTGTGCAACGTGGGTGAGGCAAGATCGACGCAACTCATCATGGTGTCCTTCAAATTTCTGCTGTCTTTTGGTTCGTTTTGGTGATTTTTTTTGTGGCGGACAGTATTGCGTGTCACTCCATGTAGTCAGGGATCATATGTACTATGGGTTTCATGAGTAAGGGATTATTAACACTGACTGGTTCCCTCCCTCTTTTGTGATTCTTTGTTGGGGTGATCCCCCAAGATGGTTTCATTATGCCATCGTCATCTGCTATCCAGGAAGAAACATAAATCTTTTAAGGTTGATTAAACGCTTCCTCGGTCTCCTGAGCGCTTCGGCCCCTGAGCTCCCAGTACATAGTCCATTAATACGACCATGGGGCAAGTGGGTTATCTGAGGGTATGACAATCGTTGTTTTTAATCGCTGGAAGGTGGTAACCACCTGAGTTTTAACCTTCTTAGTAGGAACTACAAGAGTCATTGGCTGGCTCTTTGTAAAACAGGAAAGGCTGCATATTCCCTGCCATAAAACTCTAAAATGTAGGTAGCCCTCAGCATTTTACGGAGAAAATTGCCTCTTAATGTTCAATGCTTATTGGTCATTCATCCATATCATTATTTTGGAATCACTAGATATATGTAATACAAGAACTCTTGTAAATATCAAAGGATTTTCTACGGAAAAACCCATGATCGAAATCTGAGATAAGAAAGGACAATATTGTTAATCTATCCATGTATTCATAAATTTGTTGCGCCATATGCCAAAAACGGATTGATGCCAAACTTAATCTTATCATCAAATTTAATTACGCATTCAATTCTTAGACTACCAAAGGGTTAATGGTCTTTCACTTTGAAGTTTACCAGATCCTCCAAAGACCACTCTTCTAGTCAGCATCAGTCTGGTCCTCTCATCCTTCATCACCCCTTGGAGTGATTTTCTTGGCGTTTTGTACCGACAGGCCAAATAAATCTTCCCCACATTTTCTATCAAATATATATCTGCTCCAACCAGTTACCTGGCAGCTTAGTCCCACATGCTGACAAGTTTGTCTAGTGCTTGTGACAAGTTTGAGTCTGCAGAAGATGTTCCTGCATCGTTGAAAACGCTTCAACGGCAGCTGTTTCTGCCAAGATGATTCAGAGGGCATTGTTTCTACGTGGGATGCGTATACAAACACATGCTTTCTACCAGGATCTGTTTTTTTTTTCGTTGGGGGGTCTGAATTCCCATGCAATGAAAGAGGGGGTTATGATAGGATGCGGGTGCTAATTCACTCTCATTCACAAATTATCAGCTGCTTATTGCTTTCTCAGAAGGAACCCTCCATCTCGACCGCACAGCATCATCTTCCAATGACGAGGAACCCAGAGATGCAGGATGGAGAAGAGTTTAGTCCATTATTCTTCATTCTTAATTATTATCCCATTGCAAAGTCAATGTTTTGTGGATCTTATAGGGGAAGCAAAAAGAGCAGCTGTCTTTCTGAGGATGTCTCAGAACCATTCTTATGCTCGTGTGTGAATGAAAATACTTGTATTTTCAAAACCAGTCCAAACAAAGAATATAAATTGGTTTTACTTCTATAAGAGGTTAATGAAAAATGTTAGATTTTTCATTTGGAACATGTTTAGGAAACCAATACAGCCATATTCAGACAAAATAATTTAGACGCACTTTACATGAAAGATTGGTATCACTTTCAAAACATATTCTATATTTGGTCCATATATCCTTTTTTTCTACTTTAAAGATGTTTTAATGATTTGGAGAAAAAATATCATTTTTTTTTAGATTGAGAAGGCTTTACAGTCAAGCTACAAAAAGATCCTGATTACATAAATGATAAAAGAGGGGCAAATTGTCAGCTTCAGCAAAAAATGGTACAGCAATGAGATGACTGAAAGTCCCTTTAACAAGAATAATAGGTGATTGAAAGTCATCTTCAATCAGCCTGAATCTTTCAGATTTTCTGTCAGTAGAAGAGCTGCCCATCAGAGATCCTAAGAAAGAAAGACAGAGAGGGAGAGAGAGAGAGAGAGTGGAGGGAAGACAGGAGAAAAACACAGAGACAGACAGATAGAGAGAGCGACATATGTTATTATTATCTAACAAAGATGAGCAAGTTCAAATGCTCATCTTTCTCTATTTCCCCTTTTTATTCATTGATATTCACAAGGGTTTTTTATTTAAAACCCTAAGTTTTCGATACAGATTGACTCTATCAAATTTCCGAAGCTTTAAAGAGCTTGCTCTCAATAGCAGATCTGAAGAGAATGAGAAAGATACTGAGAGAGAGAAAAGGAGAGTGAGAGCTAACATGTTAACATCTAACACAGATGCACAGAGCTGAGAAATACTTACAATGACCACACTCATCTACCCACTCCAAGTCTCTCTTTTTCTCTCTCTCTCTCTTTCTCTCTCTCTACATTTCTCATTTCCATCTATTCTGATGACCTCACATGTTTAGCAACGGTCAGCTGGCTACGATACGAGGAAATCCCTCCAGCCGTCCGACCGTCTATAAATAGGTAACGGCGTAAGGTATGCGTCACGGTGCCCGGTGAGACCTTGTAGCACTTCCAGTCGAGAACATCGACGGGAAATGTGTCGATGTTGGAACGACCGGGAAAGTACAGCGCATGAGAGAGGGGATTTAAACGGTGACACGCTTGTTTCTAACACCTCATCGTTTGCTGTAATTTCAAAATAATTACTCATACCTTAGTCCGTTGCATTCCAAGACGCTTGGCCAAGAAATTGATCATGTTTCATCACTTATGCCTCATCAGATTGGATCACTCTTGACTGGTAAAAAAGTGCATATCATCATTTTTTACTCCACTGCTGCCTAGCTGTTAAAAGATTTCCCTTTAAAGGAGAGCAACTTATTTCCAAGGTTATGGTAAATTTATGACTTGTATGTTTCAGAGTTGAAGTAAATACATATAATAATGATTTCTCATCGCTTGAACATTTTATACTTAATTGTATAATGTAGTTCTGAGGTTGTTAAGAGATTAATAACTTTCTTTAAAAAACACTTAAATACATATAGAATGTCTTATTTTATAAAATGGGAGAGTAATGAATAATACAAAAGTTACATCATCAATTGCAATATAATACAATACCTCAATCATACACCCCAATAAACTTTTGATTTGATAATACTTCTGAATTTGAATTTTTCGATTTGCTGAAAGGATTTTCAGCTAACACTTGACAAATCTGATTCTTCTTCTCAGATATTGTATCTCTGATTGTATGAGTCACATTTCAGCAGTGGTTTACATACCACTGCACATGTAATGGTCATCATAAAATCATCTGACCTTGAATGAGGGAATCCTACACTTTCTCCACCCTATTTTTTTTCTTCTTAAATTCTTATTTTCCCCTCTACTACGTACTCTGCATCCACATGAATCTTTATCTCCCTGAATACCCATCTCTCGCTCATTGTAAATCTTTCACCCTCTTTTCCTGTCTGTCTGTCTGCGTCTCTTCCTCTCTCCATTTCTCTTTCTCTCTCTCTTTTTCTCTTGCTCTCTCTTTCTCTATCTCTCTCTTGCTCTCTCTCTCTCTCTCTCTCAATATTTTCTCTCCCTTCTCCCTGCATCTCTAATCTTCTTTATCTTTTTTTTAATCTCATTCATCCCACTTATTCCCCCTTTCTCTTTTTCTATCTCTCTCTCCCTCCCTCTCTCTCTCTCTCTCTCTCTCTCTAACTTCCTCATTCCATCTTTCTTTTTACCTACTTTATCATCCTCAATTAAATCCATTGTAACTGATACAACAGATGTCATTGGATCTCTGAAGAGAATCCACTCCTTAATTCTTTAATTCCTAAAAAATCCAGTTGGTATTAGGGTACTGTTACCACTCACGAAAAAGCTTAAAGATATTATCAACCCTCACCTTCTACCGATTATCCCTTTAAAGATAAAGGAGAGTTCTGGTCAGGTAATGACATTGTGAAAGAAACTGTCTCAAAGCAATTGGGAAAGGTTGCTGTGTCTACATAAGAACTGGTGTATACTGTGAGGTCCTGGAATCATCAAATGATAAGAAATTGACCCAATCACGCTGAAAAGCACATGTACTGCATACAGAAATGGGTATATGGGGCTGCACACACATGAATATTGGGCCCGAACATTTCAACTACATCTCGTCATATTTTGAATATGAGGGCAGCTGAGGAGCAATCCTTTTCAGGGGACATTTCTACTAGGATGTACTTCCAAACTGACATAAAATGAATAAGAAAGCTCACAAATGATTTTTCACCTTTCCCAGAACTCAACTTACTCTTTAACTTACTCTCATTTGTTACTTAATCATTCATTTGCCAGTAAACTATCCTATTCTGTTCTATGTCTAGCATTGATTGCTTCTCTGGCTATTACTTAGAATTATGATTCTAACTTTGGTTCCTTGCAGTATTGCTTAATTGTTTAACCTTTGAGGTGTTACACATCATAATTTCTCTCAAATGAGATGATGTTGTATATCAAAACGTCATGAAGAAATCAATAATATTACCGTCTGTTTGGAGCCAGAAGGGTTTTAACTCATATACTTTAACACAGAGTTAACGCCCTTCTTGCTCTCAGATAGTATGCCAATGAAGATATGAAGTCAACCATAAAATTATTCCCCATATTCATCTACCACAAGCAAGACAGAGAACAAACCACCTCAAAGCACCTACATCAATTGAACAAAAAGTGACCACATTCTGACAAAGAAATCAAGCTTGAAAGGGCATTTGATTGAAAGATGGCTGAGATGACTTTGTGTAGGTTTTGAGATGCCCAGCAACCTAAGAGACGATGTCAACTCGATCTGATCCCTGTTTGAATCATATCTCTTGTCATTTATGCTCTCCTTCCCTATCTCCCCTTCCTTCACCCTCCAGCGTTTGGCCGACAATCACTCAGCACACCCCCTAGGGGTAAAGTGCAGGATTTCTGTGAGAGATTGAGCAAACTGCGAGTATGAAATGCAGGCTAGCAACAGCCGAAATGTCCACATCCCTCTCCTTTGTATTTAGTTTAGGAGCATGGATCTCCTTTTCACAATGTCACTCGAGACCGACAAATAAAGTCTTGGAGAATACCAATGATTCTTAAGCACATGCTTTAAGTACAGAAGCATTTCAAACCAAAAATTTACTACTCAAAGTAAAAAAGAAATGCAATGATGATTTATACCTGATGTTTTACTGTTCATTCTGTCAATTTTCAGGCAGAAAAATCCCTTTGAAATAAGGGTACTTGTACAATATTAATTGATGAATCTTATTGTGTTAATGTGTTATAAGTTTCTTCTTTATGTTTCTATTTTCAACCAGGTCTAATTTCTTTTTTTCAATGAAAGGTTTAAGCCAAAAAAGTACATGTACTCCTCCTTCTCCATACCCTTTCATTTCTTTAATTCCCCAGCTCCATCAAAACATTCGTGTTAGAATAACAGTCAGGACTGGTATCTGGTGGAGAAGCGAGAAGTGCCTATCGGGACAAAGATCAGCATCTAGTTTGAATGTCCAGTGGGAGAAGGAACATGGACAACGCATCTCTGCCGAGATCTCCATGTGTTACTTTGATTAACACTTACTCTGCCACTCAGTCAAAGGTGATGGCCAGGCAATTCCATACAAAGAAACCATCTAAAATCAATTCTGAATGTTCTATCATGTAGGCTACTATATGGAAATGATCATGTATTTTCAGGTTTTGGAATCATCAAAAAATGGGTATAAATCTTGCTAAGAATCACAAACAGAGAAAAGCACTGAACACAGATAAACATAATATGAGTAGTCTGTCTGGAACTGCATGCACATGTGTCATCAGAAATCAGTCTGAAGTTTTAAAAACTTTATTAGTCATATTTGAAATATGAGAGCATTAAAAATATATCCTTTCAAGATATACTGTACTACAAATATTTTGTTCTTCACCTGACCAGGCCCCCCTCCCTGTTTCATAAAAATTGTTATCAATAAAAAGTTACGATAATTGATATAAGCTACTGAAATTGTTACATTTGATTGGTTGTGAGCAAATTTGTCATAGAAATGTGGCAGTTGTTATTGATAGCAAGCTTTATGAAACCAGGCCCTGCAGAACTTTTCAAGATATGATGATAGCAAGGTTATATGTGCAGTATTCAGGACCCAAACAAATTTTAGACCATTAAACCAAAGGATAATGCATAGTTTTATGGCTCACTCTAGATTTGTGGGACACCGTAATAATTTGAAGAGGGAAAATTATCAGCAGACGAAGACTGAAGGGAGATGCGTTCGTCTGGAGTAAGACAACAATATTTACAAGCAGAGTGTACACTCACACGTAAGAGTGCGAAGATGACAAGACACTTGGCGATTCCTCTTAATAATCGTGAATCACAACTGAGCTGGCGCTTCCCACTCGAGCGCAGACAATGCGCCCTGACATCACACCTTCGTACAACCCCCCTGACATCGTTTGTCCGAGTCTGGATGACCTCTCGTTCCCTCTTTCAAGTTCTCTAGAAGGCCTATATCTCCTTCACAACATCCCTTTCTCTTTTTTTGTAATCATCTTTTTTTTTCTTTATGCTCTCTTTATCTCCAATGTTATTCTCACATTCAATTTCTTTTTATTTAGTCCCCTCTTAATTTCAAATAATCTGTGCCAATAAGTGGTAATTTTTTTTCACTTCTTCCTTCATAATTTCTTTCTCTATTGTGCTCTCTCCATTATTTTCCTTTCTCTCTCCCTATCTTTCATTGTCTTTTTCTCTGTAAGTTGGTCACATTCTGATACAAGTATTTCTTACATTTATTTGTTTTCTATCCCTCAGCCCCCCCCCCCCGCCCCCCCCTCTCTCTCTCTCTATGTTCAACATTGTGTTAAAAGCAATTTGTATGTTTGCACTCTTTCTTCTCTCTTTCAAAAGCAAAGTTACTATCTTCTCTCTTTCAATTTCATCTACACCCACTCTAATGCACTTTCTATCCCTCCTCAACATCCTTCCTCTCATCAAAAAATTATGTAACACTAAAAATTATATCAGCAATTTCTAGGTATTTCCAGTACAGTCCTCCCACAGGGAATCACACAATGGACAGATTTCTTTGAAGAAGATATAGGATACATTCAGAAGAGATTACGATGATATTCTATTGTAATAATGAACTGAAGGGAAAGAGGCAGACGGCGTAAAAAGGGGGGCGGAATCGGATAATGGAAAGAAATCATGAATGAACATCTAGATAAAGAGAAAGAGAGCAGTACAGAATAAGACAATCGCACATATATATATACATATATACATATATACATACATATATGTGTGTGTCTGTAACAAGCAAAAGGGAGAGTATGAAATAAAGGGAAACATAACATATAAATAAGGATAAATAGAAAGAGAGAAAGCAAGAGAGAAAAAGAGAAAGGGTGAAAGAGAAAGTGATAAAGAGAAAGAGAGAAGGAATAGGAAGGAAAAAGACAGAAAACAGTGTTTGAAGATGACACTCAGATTGAGGAATACATGAGAGACAAAAAGAAATGAAGAATGATATATAATAAGACTCAAGCAAAGAAAACACATAGCAGCTAATAATATACTGAATTTAAATCCACATAAAGCAAATAATCAAACATATATCGACGGTGGGTTGACAAAGCCTTGTAACTCAATAATGTTAGATTTTCAGGAGAGCAAAAAAACTTTCACTATTAACACAGGATGTGCATTGGTATCCTTCCTTTTACAGATCTCTTGTGGCATTTTTTTTTTTCAGATATGTGTTACATGGGTTAATCAAAACATGAAATTAATCCTAAGCTACAAAATTATGAAGAAAAAAAAAAAATTCACAAAAAAATGAGTTAAGAGGTTTTATCACCCCACTGACAATATATAAGTCAGTGATAGAAGGCAGTGATTTGAAATAAGAAACACCATCATATATAAAGAAATATAACACAAAAATTTTGCTGGGGAACACTATACACATATAGTAGATGTACATGTACATACATGTAAGTCTCCTGTATGCTAATAGGCAAACCACACTGAATATCAATATTGAATGCATTTATGTATAGAGCTGAATGCACAGTATGCCCACATCAATAATGCAATTGTATACCTCCCTATCCTATTCATATAGGTCTTTCCCCTTCATCTTTTCATGAGGTTTATACCCATGGATCCTTCAACGGTTCATTAACCGTGATTTCTTACAAAAACATTAGCCGAAATATGGTCTCAAGACTGTCTAGCACCAGATTACGAACCCCATGCTGGGCGTTAGCGCCGGGCGTGCGAAAATGACATGCAAATTTATGCCTTTCAATTTATCGCGAGTGGCAGGGCTGTGCAGAAACGGGGAGAAATTGTGCATTTTTCTCATCCTTCCCTCTCTGACCAACCTTAATAGTAAGGAGGAGCGCTGCGTGGTCTGGTAGTGGTATCGCCGTGGCGATGAGCAATTAAGGGCGGTGCACACTAACCAGGCGTAATTAACAAGCGGAAATCATCTTGTATTATGAGTCATATGACACAAGAAAGGGGGATGGTTACTAAAATTCGAGCCTCGTCATGTTCTCCATCACACTCTTCATCTCCCCTCCACCCCCATCCAATGTTTTAGATCTGAGGGACCGTGATGGAAAGCGTTTTGCGACCCCAATTTGGACTTTTTCCTCCAAACATACTTAACCCAAGCCACAAACTCATAAATGTCCCTCTGTATAACACATCCCCCCCCCCCCCCACTTTCTACAAACCAAGCCATCATAGTTCATATGATTTACAATGATTTTTACACCTTCAATGAGATATCAATCATACAGATTTGAATAAAAAATAAATTTTAAAATTTTCTTTTTTCAATTACACCAAATCCAAATGACAGCCTCCCTATGTCCCTTACTATAAAAGTCCTCCTCCTCACCTGAATCAATACCAGCTTTTAACCCCTATATCTAACCTTTTATCCTTTGGATTTAAATAAAAAGTAGCTTGGAATTTTTCTAACATACTATTCGACAAAGAGCCACTACATGCAAAAGTCCAACTCTCCCCTTCAGAACTGATCCTCCATGTTTAATACTCGGCCCTTACACCACAGCAGAATAATTAATCATATCCTCTGCTGAGAGCTGAAAGGGTGTTAACTCATATCATCTTATATACAGTTATCACCCTTCTGACTCTCACCAGTAAAATCTGATCACATTGCAAGGCGTTACAAGATCAATCATTCTTCAAGGTACTGAAATATAGCCTGGTCAGTCGCAGCAACCGCTCCAGACTAAACCCTGAGAGAAACATCAACTAAAACCTTCCCCCGATAGTCCTATAGTCCAATCCCTGCATCCTTAGTCTGCGGCATATCCCAAACAATTAACCACGCAGCAAGTTCCGAGTGAGCGGTCACTCCTTCTTGCGCCTCCTCCCCGACAGACAGGCTAGCCGGCATTGCGATCGTCTAAAGGACAGGGAAACAGTACAATTAGGTGGCAATACCAATATCGGTTCTCCGTTTCATTTAGGTGTAATTTGATTTCCGTCTGTAGCCACTAGCTCTACGCAAGAGGGTCGATCCTGGGTCATTTTGCAAATATTGCCTGCAGGCCATAAGAAAATTTGCCAGTTTTTCATCGTGTAAATCGGAAATGAAAAGGAGGGGGAGAGGGGGAAATACTGGATGTTGTTGACCCCATTTTTGCTCAAAAACCACACAATTGCGTACTTTGTGGGTAAATTATGTGATGCGGAACAAAAATTCATTAAGTGTTCTGTTTTTAGGGTATTAACAAAATCAGAGCGAGAAATGCCTAAATCTTCTCTCTGATGCCGAAAGTGCCCAGTTTTTGCTGGACAAATTATTGGACAAGGAATTTGAGGTTTCCCCAAAGGCATATATGTCTTGTTTAAAGTAGGAAATATTCAATCAAAATGTATGAGATTTCTTATATTATGTCCCAAACCTCAAATTTGACTAAATTCATACCTTCCTTTTTACTCTGTGGTTTTTGGTATTTTACGTGAACTGTTATTTTCATCTTATTTTAATATATCCATTAGCAAAAATATGATTCTATTCCTTTAATTACAGTTTGTTTAAGTTTACTTCTCTCTTTTTCAGATATACGTATGGTCATTCTTGCTATGTCGGCATTCTTTCTGTCAATTAGAATGTTAATTTTTGAAGCTCATATTAGCAATTTGAACAGAAATAGTATATTTTGGTATTCAAGATTTTTAAATATCTTTCTCTGTTACAAGTTAAATCAGTGAAAAACCACAATAATTTCTGGGTCCCTGGTCATTCTTGTGGTGTCCGCTTTTCCTCTTTCAACTAGAGTGCTCATTTAGTAAGAACTCACATTAGCAATTAAAAAAGTAATTACTTATGGTCAAGATTAATTCTAAATCTCTATGTCAGCTTCTCAAGTATAGTAAGATGAAAACCACAATCACTTTGCTTAAGAATCAAAGATAAACTTGTTTTTTTTAGTTCTACGGGTATTTGATTATCTTATTAAAACGGAGGCCGATTATTAATCAGTGACTCACTATTGTGAAAAAGCAGTATTTACATCAAAAGGATATCAAGAATAAAAACAGAAAGCAAATCAATAACCTGCTATATGGTCCAAACACTGAATATCTGGTTTAAACTTGTTTGGGACATGATAACATAAACAATATCTGGGCCTTCCCAAATCAATTCATCTCTTTCCCCTGCATGTATCACCCCACCCAACGACCACATTTAATACCTATATTGGTTATGACATCAAAATCAATACACGCTTGTCACTAGGTAAGCCCTCCATGATGTAATCGTTCAGCGTCCGGCCAACAAACTAGCGTGCAATTTACGGATACGGGAATGTCGCTCCTTATTGAACCAAGCTGCTCAATCAGCGAATCAATCGGACGCTTCACGGAGCATCATCGCTCCTCCCATCATCATTTCTTTCATATCCCCACTTTTTTTTTTTACCATTTTTCCGCTCTTGGGTGAAGTTTACGAAGGAGACATGATCGCTTGTGACGTCCGGCAAACAACCATGTTATCTGGAGACATATTTTTGTCATATTATGTCAGGATGAATGTCAAGAACGAGATTGATGCTTCGTAAGTTTGGAAAGAGAAAAGAAGATATACATGCAAGAGTATATCAGACCCTATCTTGGATTCAGATTACGAACACTATATTATGTACTAGGGGCTAGAAGGGTGTCGTCTCACATCTTTTGCAACGAGCTAATGCTCTTATAGCTCTGAGATGACAATATTTTTGTGTCGTTTTACCCGAGCAGACACAGACTTATTGATTTCAAGTTTCACATGAGTTATTTCAAGAATTCTACCTCTATTGTAACTTAGTATTTAAGGTTCAAAACATGCAAATGATGCTGCTTTTCATTCCTTTCATACCTTTTAGACAGAAAGTAATGTATATTTCTTGACAGGAAATATATTTGTACTATTGCTAACTGGAAATGTATTCTATGCTAAATAGCATTCACTATTTACTTTATCTTTTAAAAAAGATACATATTAAGATGCACATATACATTTAATCAATTCTGATTTATGAAGGTATAAAAAAGAGATTTCATCTGTCTGAATTTATAGTTAAATAAGTATTGAGTCTTTGTCTATTATGAGAACAAAAAGACAGGAAAAAGGGTGAACACAGAAACACCAGGGGTGGTATTAAGAGCACCATTTTATCTCTAAAATATTCTATTTTATCTTTTTGTATTCTGAGACCGCATTTTATCTCGGATTTTATCTCATATTTTATCTCATGCTCTTACCTCTTGTGTAACTTGCACTTTGATACGCGTGATACGTGGACAGCAGTGTCACTTTAACCCCCTCTTCCAGTGCTTGCATCAAAAAGGTGTTTTGCGCTTTAACACATTTTGCGCTTTGAAACACGAGTTATGAAGGTAATACGCAATAATAATAATAATAACAATAATGGTGGCTTCTTATTAAGCGCTTAAGTCCATCACGCATGATGCTCATGGCGCTTTACAAAATGCACATATACAAAATAGAGTACAACAATATATACAACAGTTACTTATCATTAAACGAAGAGCATAATATAACATACTAAATCTGAATTATTGTTACTACGACAGCTTTATGAAATCAGAGATTAACTTGAGGAACAAAAGAAAATTAACATAAGATAAAGAACAAATAGAATTAAATTGATTATAATCCTAGTGAGATTAAAGAGGTTGACTTAAGGGAGCAAAATCAAGGTACAAGGAAAATAGGGAGCAAATTGCAATTTAATGATTTGAATTACTTGCGATTAACTTAAGGCTTATTTAAGATTAACTGTAAAGATACAAGGGTAAATTAACGTAAGATACAGAACAAATTTCATTTCAATGAATCAGAATAACTAAGAGAACAGATATGTTTTGAGTAGTTATTTAAATGAAGAAGTTTAAATGAAGTAGCAATACGCTCTGTACCAAGGAGAGAGATTCTATTGCTTGAGTATGCTAAAGGTGAGAACTAACAACAGTTTTTATTGGATAACATATATAAAATGGGGGGGGGGGGGGGGGTCCTAATGAGATAAAATGCCCCTAAAAAAAAAAATTATGCGCATTTTATCTTACCGATATAAAATAATTTTTTTTATTTGAGATAAAATGAATCTCAGAATACCACCCCCGGTCTGTTGTGAGGGCTTTAAGCTTTCTATGAATCCATATTTGCAAAATGATACCCAAAGTAGAAAAAAAAAATTATATACTTGGGAGAAGCCCAGATAGATATATTGCTGAATGAGAAGTATAGATATTAGAATGTTCTCTGTAACATGATGCATTAAAATACACTTCATTTGTTGGAATCACAGATTTCCTTAGCCCATTCGATGAATTTAAAAACCTATACAACAAAGTGAATCTTGAATTTCTATTTTCCATGCTGATGGTATATGTCATTTAAGAATTTTCCAAGCAAGTAGAATCAGAGAAGAATATATTTTGCAGTATAATCAAGCATTATGGATTTTTTTTCTATTTCAACAAAAGCTGGCAAAAGCGATAAAATATATGATTCTTTGTAGTGAATTCGATTCATTTCATAAGGTGTTTCTAGCTGAAAGGGCGTTATTGATGAATTTCAGCTTGGATGGATACTTGAAGGAATTTGTTGAATAGAAATTTGACAGGGAAAGAAGGGAAAAGGTGATGGGGTAGAGATGGAGAGAGGCAAAAGTAGGGTAGAGACAGAGAAAGACACAGAGAGACACAGAGAGACACAGAGAGACTGAGAGAGACACAGAGAGACTGAGAGAGACAGAGAGAGACAGAGAGAGACAGAGAGAGACAGAGAGACTGAGAGAGACACACAGAGAGACACAGAGAGACACAGAGAGACACAGAGAGACACAGAGAGACACAGAGAGAGACAGAGAGACACAGAGAGACACAGAGAGACACAGAGAGACACAGAGAGACACAGAGAGACACAGAGAGACACAGAGAGGATAGATCTACCGGGATTCTGACATAGACAGCAAGAGACCTAGAGCATGAGAAAGAGAGAGAGTAGGAGGGAGAGGGAATTAGGAGAGACAGGGATAGAGAGAAAAAAAGAAAGA
Source organism: Heliocidaris tuberculata (assembly GCA_025618425.1). Classification (NCBI taxonomy): domain Eukaryota; kingdom Metazoa; phylum Echinodermata; class Echinoidea; order Camarodonta; family Echinometridae; genus Heliocidaris; species Heliocidaris tuberculata. The sequence continues at coordinate 36,042,769 of CM046833.1, forward strand.
AAAGGAGAAATGGGTAGAAAGGAGAAAAGTAGAGGGGAAATAGAGAGAATGACAGAGAGTAAGAGAAAGAAAAAGAGAAAGAGAAAGAGAGACAGAGGGGGAAGAGGGGAAGAGGTGGAAAGACTGAGACAGTAAAGAGACTATAGAAAGTGGAAGAGAATTTGAGAGGAGAGAGATGAGAAAAAGAGAAAGAGAGAAGAAAGAGATGGATAGACTGAGAGACAGTAAAGAGACAATACAAAGTGGATGATTTGAGAGAGAGAGAGAGAGAGAGAGAGGAAGACAGAAAGAGAAAGAGAGAGGGAAGAGAGGAAGAGTTGGCTAGACTGAGAGACAGTAAAGCGACAATACAAAGTGGAAGAGGATTTGAGAGAAGAGAGAGAGAGAGAAAAGGGAGAGAGAAACAGAGAGAGATGAGGAGATAGGGGGAGGGGGTATACAAAACATGTGCAAAGAGAGTGGAAAAGGGAAGAGACCAGAAGAGAGAGAGAGAGAGAGAAAGGGGTGGAGGTGAAAGGGAAATACAGCAATGAGAGAAGAAATAAAGAGTAAGGAGTAGAAATATATGCACAAGAAACTACATTATAAAGCATTAACAGAAATAGATAAAATAATATTCCCATCCATGTTATTAAAAAGATCCATTTCCGCAGGGTTGAAAATTACCACAATATAATACACCAAGTAGTCATGGCTGTTTTAACAATCAACCCAGCCATTTATATCCAAGCTAATTAATTTGAGGAGAGGAAACGAACAAGATGAATTTTAAAGTATTACAGTCTAATGAAAATGGAAGAGACAAGGTCAGAGGGTAAACGATAGAGATTAACTGATTAGAGAAAGAATACAGATTATAACTTTTAACAACAATTCATGGTTGGAAATGTGATTAGTGTTGCTATGGTTTCCATTGACATATTGGTATGTCCATGCTCTGATTATTATTACTATAAATGCTGAAATGAATGTGTTTGTCACTGTGCTACATATCTGTGTCATGGTAAGAGAAAAAGAAAAGGAGAATTAAAAATTTTTTTATTTAGATCGGGAAATACATGTTTATCACTATACTGCAGAATATTGCTCTTTATCCCTTCAATAGCAGTAATAATCACTTTCAGTTTGATTATATTCATGAAAAAAAAAATCATTTGTTTTAGGACAGTTCCAGACAATAAAAGAGTATTCAAAGAAGTTAATTCAATTCCATACTGTACTGTTCTAAAGCATTTTTCACTTTTACATGGTACAAAAACTGTCAAAAATCAATCAAAACCTTTCTCATTCTCAGCACAGGTTTGGGTGCATGTACAAGTACATGTATATACGTCATATACTCAGCTACCTAACTCTGGGTACAACAGAAGTTAGTGAAGTGTGATACATGTAATATATAATAGACTGCTAAGAGGATTTTAATAGCACCTAAGTGGTAATTACACTCAAAGAGGCAGGTTATAAAAGGTCGTGTCTATTACAATAGAACTGTTCTCCATATAACAGTTTGGGGTGAAGTGAGGCTACTCCAAGAAGGTGACTGTGGGAAGAAAAGTTTACTTTGAATTTTCACAGAAAAGGGTGGTTATTAGTAGCGTATTTACCTGTTATAACAATAGTTTTATACCCTTGCTACTGATTCTAACCTTTAGAGGTACTATCCAACTTCAAATACTTGGCTTTTCAAGCTACCCTACCCTTTAAAAATCTTTAAATTGTAGATAATTAGACAGTTGTTGTAAATGCACTTTAAATCTAAACTTCAAAGTCAAATTCTTTTTCTCACAGACTGACAAATTGAAATGTCTGCTATGTTATTTTTTTTTTTCAAACATTTTTGAACAGATACATAGACATTTCCAAACTCTTTCATCTCCACTTAGATATATTAAATAGTAATTTTGATCAAGAAAGGCTCTGATAACCATGGAATGCATTCAAATAAGATGCATATAAATTCTTAACATATTTATCGTCTTTCATGTTGTGTAAAGCAGAGTATGAACCCTATGGAGTGGGCGAGCTGAAATGTTGTGTCAAACTGCCACACCAGTCCGAAAGGTCAAAAATTCTGGCCAGTTGATGGCCAGATGCTGTCCAGTCTAATCGAACCAGAGAATCTTTCACATGTCTGTCTGTGTGTCCATCTGCCTGTCATGGCATTTCTAACCAGAGGTATCCCCAAGGTTACAACAGGACACTCATGTTCACACTCAAACCCAATGCAAATCAACATAATTTGAACATAATCATACATAAGGGTGCATTCACAACAATCAATATACTAGAAAAAAATCAGAAATTATGACACTTGATTTTCTAACAAAAATTGTTCATGCTTGAAACCGTTTTTCGAGAAATAAAAAAAAAAAAAAATCTTAAAGGAGAATGAAACCCTGGGGAAAAATCAATTTTAATGAAAAGAGAGGATAGAGTGAAGCAATTTAAAAGAAGTTCCATCAAAATCGGTTACGAAATGAGAAAGGTATGAAAGTTTGAAAAGTCTCAATTTACTTTCTATGGCAATCCTCAAATTGGCAATGTTGCTTCAAAGTGACAGGTTTAGTAGTACAACTCTCCATATGTTTTGTACACAAAATTTCATATTTTCCCCATTATCTCTCAAGGTGCAGCTTGTCTCCTTCTTAGCTCAAGATATATCATGGGAAAATGTATTTGACACAACATATGTTGAGTTCACAAAAAGAGAAGCATTTTTTTTCTTGAAATGTTTATCAGCTGGATATGCATCCATTAACACCCTTCTGCAGGGCACCAGATGAAATGATAGGTGTCACATCTTTCAGCAAGCTAAAGAAAGCTTGGAAGCATTTTTTTCTTGCCAAACCTAAAACGGTTCTATTTACAAGAGTATGAACACACCTACTGACTGACCAGTCCAAGGCATTTTCCAGCTGATTCTGACCACTGCATCACATCATCACCAGTTTGCTATCCAGGGTGTTTATACTGTGTCAACCAAACACTGACCAAGCTCGAAATAGGTCAACCGCCCCCAAAGAAAAGTACAGGAAACAAGAAACAACACTAATCCAACTGGAATTAATACACCCCTTATAGAAAACATATTGCTATGTGAAAGCAAGAAGGCCATATCAACATCCCCAAAGAAAAGTAGACTTAACGAAAGACCTCAATACAACAAGAAGTGATACAGACCCTATAGAAAACATATTGCTTTGTGAGAGCAAAAAGGCCATATTAACAACCCCTGAGAAAAGTAGAATAAACAAAAGACCTAAATACAACAAGAAGTGATTCAGACCCTATTCAAAACATATTGCTTCTTGAAAGCAAGAGGGCCATAAAGACCTTTACTTCCTTAAGTGAACATCCTCTAAGAAAAGTAGCATAAAGGAACAACACAAATACAACCAGAACTGATACAGGCAATGAGGAGGAAAAAATGGCCATCTGAGAGCAAGGTGTCTATATAAATTGTCTCTACCTGAAGGACCTTTCAGCGCTTAACTAAAAAGAGACATTTCTGGCCAGTAAGTCTTCATCTGCAGTAGATAGCAGGAGAGTGCATCAATATATATATAGACTCTGTAGAATTGTTACTTTAGAGCCAAAAAGATTTTCGGCACATTATATCTGGCTTGATAACATTTTGGCTCTGAGATGATGATAGAGTAGCTTTAGGCTACCAATTCATAAAGTCTAGTAGATAACAGGAAAGGAGATCAACAATATTGCTACTTTTTAAGTCAGAAGGATTTCTATTACATTGCATCATGTTTCACAGCCTTTTTGGCTTTGTCTTTGGTAAATAGATAGCAGGCAAGGGAATTAGCATAAGTTTCATCAAATATTGTTTAATGTATGTTTTTTTTTATTACAGGCAGAAACTTTCCATACCTTGCATTTGGCTTATGAAACTTCTTGAATGGAACAGAAAATAGTTCCATTTGTGGCTTAACATGTCTTTATTTTCAGACGGTAGCAGGAAGGTATGAGGCCTAATGTAAAAAAGTTTTAAGAAATAAAAGTTTATGTGAAATAAAGGGACATTCATAACCACCCTTTCTCCTCTGACAAGCCTGTATGGTACTTGCTTTTTTGATAATCATTTCCTTAATTTTGTACCTTTGAGATGTCTCTACATCAAAGGTGAAAGAAAATGAAAATCAGCAAAGAAGAGCAGGGAGATGGGAGTGAAAAAGGAAATAAAGATGTTTACTAATCTTCACCTCGGAGATGCTTCATATCAAACAGGAAGCAAACAACAATCAGCAAAGGAGTACAGAGAAAGAAAGAGAGAGAGAGAGAGAAGAGAAAGAAAGAGAGAGAGAGAGAAAGAGAAAGAAAGAGAGAGAGAGAGATGGGAGTGAAAAGACACACTAGAGGGAATTCCTTCTGTCATACTGTCAATTGTTACCATGTCACTGAAACACCTTTATCACCCTAAACACTCAGAATCAGAGGGAAGAGTGAATGGGATGGCTAGGCTTAGGGGAATAGGGGGAGGTCTGCGGCATCACATGACCTTTCTAGCACAGGTTCATCGAGCCCCTCGACTTTCTTACAAATGTTGAATAATTCCAGCATAATGTTTGATTTCTGACGGGCTCGAGGTGGTGTTGTGTTTTTAAGAATGAAAACGTGAGTCGAAGAGGATGGGAAGGATCGAGATGGACGCACTCGAGCTGAAAGTTGAATATACGACTGCGACATCCCAGAGTAAACTCTTCCGTTTGGAAGCCGCTGGAAAAGAGAAGTCTCTATTACAATCATCAGCTGGCACTAGATTTCTTCTAGCGTTTGTCTTTCTAAAGTTTTCATAAAGATGACAATCTGCTTTTTTCCTCTATCAGAAAGGATGGCATTCCTTCCCAGGGCAACACACTAAGCTAAAAATGTACCTCTCTTCAGATAATTTTGGTGCAAATTTGCTATTATCCTTTATCAACTTGATAGTATTTTTCTCTCCATTTATTCACTATTATTCAACATTTTCTGTTCGATTTCATTATTACTTAGCTGCTGTCATGTTTAATTCCTAGTACAATATTTCATTTTATTTTTCTCCACCCAACCTCAAATGTATTTTCTACCTCATACTACCCCCCTCCCCTGCTCAATTCCTCCTCAAAACTCTCTCAAAACTTTGAATCTTTCCAGTCTCTCTTCTCTCTGACTACCTTTCTTTCTCTCTATCTTTGTCTTTCTTTTACTTTCTCTCTCTTGACATGCCACTCCTCTCTCTCTATCTCTAGTCTACATTCTTCTTTCAAACTCTCTTAATCCATCTTGACCCCTCTTAATCTCTCCCTCTCTGCCTTTATCACCCTCTCTTGCTGTCTTCATATTTCTGTCTTCTTTCTCTCTCCCTCTTTCTTCAACTCTAACTCTCTCTCTCTCTCTCTCTCTCTCTCTCTCTCTCTCTTCTCTCTCTCTCTCACCTCATTTCCCCCAACCGGCAGCACCTCAGTGCTATGCTCCTAATTAAAAGGTGTCCTCAATTTGTCTAAATTACTCTACTTGGTAAACAAGCTATCCAGGGCCTCACAGAATTCATTAGCTATCCCATCATGAAAATATGATTCAATATCAACTCATTAACCGTAAACTCCGGAGGAGCTCCGAGATAACATGAAAACCATCTGGTCTTAATCTCGACAGTATTAAAGAGAAGGACGAGTTCTGGTTCGGGTGTAAAAAAAATAATTTGTGAGCTTTCTCTGGGCTTTTTCATTCCTATGCAGGAGGATAACATAGAAGCCATGTTCCATTGAAAGGATTGTTTTTGAAATTGTCTGTTTGGGAGCCAGAAGGGCTTTAAGACAAACAGACGAAATGCTCTCATATTTCAAATATGACAATATCATCATACCTCTCCACTAAGTTAAACACAAGCAGAAGTTACAAAGTCTGCCCAGTTGCATCAATGGTAACTCCCATGGAAACCTTGATTTTGATTGGCTGTTGAGTGATGTTACCATGGTAGTTACCATTGATAGCAGAGTTACCGTTAATGGTAAGTTTTATTCAATGGGGGCCAGGATAAAAATCATGATTTCCATGTTCCCCTAGCAACTATCAAGATCATCAATATTGGGGGGGGGGGGTTGACTTGTCCAACAAGATAATATGATTTTTACATTTAGTTTAATTTTGAAAGTTTAATGGAATAATTTTATATGTATTTTTTATGATGCTTTAGATTCTCTGCTTTCGACATACTTGAATGAAATTTTAGCACACTCTCTTCAACAAATCTATCAATATCTTTAGATGATTTTTACCATCATATCGGTTTGAAAGTCATTCCATTGGTCCAGCATCTTCTTAAGTTTATTTTTGCATAGCGTTTGATTAATTCATGTTGAAAAAAACATGGCACTTTAGTGTGTATATATATATATATATATATATATATATATATATATATATATATCCAACATGGCTGTCACATGTTGTTTTGAAACTCTACGAAGCAATAACATGTTCAATCAGTAAACCCTAGGTTGTAAGCTCATTAAAGGAGGGGGCAATAGAGGGGGCATGTTAAGAGGTCTCAATGGGGCTATACTCACCTTTCCTACACCCCCTAGGGGTGCGAATCACACCCCAGTCTGGGTCCTAGGTGAAACACAAAGAACTAGAACCCCTAAACAATTGGAAAGTTTCGGTTACGAAGAAAACAAGTGGTTCTCTGTATCTTCCCCATTTGCATACCTAAAAACACTGGGACGCACACCTCCATGTAGAAGAGCTCACAGTATTAACCTCTTTAAGTGAAATGAAAATGCAGTATGTTATCCCCCAAAATCATTTTCAGTTATTAATTTAGACAGAGAATAGTGTCTGCTATAAGCCTGAAGGAAGTTTGTTCGGTATTAACCTTTTCTCTTCTGCTTCCCCCTCTTCTTTCCTTACCCCTTTCTGCCCCCATCCCCTCTTATCTAAATCTAACCTCCTTTCTGCCCTAGATAATTTCTTTTTTGTTTATATCCCCCCCCCCCCCGCCCCCTCCTTCCCTCTATCTCATCTAACCCCTTCCTAACTACCCCTCCCTCTTCTACCCCCTCCTAAGCTAACCCAGAGGCGAAACTTTTCCTAAGCCCCCTGCATGGGGACTATCAGTGGTGGGGGCATGAATAGAGGGTAAACAGGGGCGAGGGGTGCTTAATGGGGGCACACAATGGGTGCGTGTACTACCCTTGTAACAGACCTCTATAATGCTCTGGTATCAGAGAGCCTTTGTATCACTCGGAACAACTCTGATACTTCTTCCAAGAGAGCACTTAAAATTATAAACATTATGTGTTGGAAATACATACAACCATACTACTAACACAGAAATTATTATACAATGCAATAATGCACACACAAAAAAAATCTTTTTAAATTATTACAAAAATAAACAGATTAATAATGCAATAGAGATTTTTGTTAAAGAAATTAAACATCTCCTTTGTACTTGTACTTAGAATTAGACAAATATATCACAAATCCTACTTTAAAATATAAAATAAAGACTATATAAATGTATTTTTTTAATAAATAAGATATTAAAAAGACACAAGGAATTTACCATTAGCACACACATTAATGGATATATTTATGATGAAAGGGTAAATTGCATGCAGTTTCAAAATTGCGCTGGAATCTGTAGGAACCACTACAAATCTTTAATTTATCATGTATTCCTCACATACACGCCACAGGCCTATAATGTCAATATTTTCTTCTTTGTGTTATTCATTCCAGAATATGTTTTAAGCCGCCATCATGCCAATACAGTGAGTAGCAACTTCAAATTGGTTCCTCCACTCATACACAACAACACAAAGGAAATTGAGTGATTTACCAGCAAGAACCCCATTTATGACAAGCTTTCCTGTCAATTCTACTACATTTGGGTGTCATTTCAAATAATGATTTAGAGTATTTTTTGTAATTGCTTTGGCCACCCATGGAGTGACTTGTCAGAATAATGATTGGGGTATGGGGGGGGGGGGGTGCTTTTATGGTGAAAACGGTTTGGTAAATGGGGGTTGAAGAGAATAGACAAAGGATGCAAAGATTTTTTTGGAAGAGCCTTGCGGCCAGGACAATGCTTTTAACCCCTTAAGTGCTGAAGATGTGATGAAGAGACAGAAAAACAAAAAAGCATTTGGAAAAGAGGTAAATTGAGAATAAAAACAAGTTCCATAATAAGTAAAACAAAGGTGTACATGACAAAAGAAAGCGAGAATGGGAAACTAAGAGAGATGTCGAAAAAGAAGGAAATATATAAAGAGAACAAAAAAGGAGAGGGGAGAGGAGAGAGGAGACAAAATTAAAAAAAATACTGTAGAAAATAATTGGACAAATTTAATGATGCATGAACATAGTAAAACTACTAGAATTTTCAAAATACAAAAGGGCAGGGAAACGAGACGTGGTGAGAGAGAGAGAGAGAGAGAGAGAGAGAGAGAGAAAAGACAATAGTAATAACAGCAACATGTCATCTTCTAATATGTATAAATTAACTGACAAAGGCATCTTAGAAGAGACAAGGTAAAAAAGAAGTAGAGCAAAAGTCAGAAGGGTATGCAGACAGACAAACAAAAACATACAACTACAAACAAAATTACGAGAAAGATTTTGAAGGCACAATGTATGTACTGGAAGGAGAAACGGAGACAAAACACTCAATATCTACTTTAGAACAAGTACCCCCCTCCAGTCATGTGTCGTAATGGCTCCGATCCCCACCGCCTCAGGATAAATTTGTTTCCTTTTTACCACAAAACACTTCATACACAACACGCAGACAATCTTCAACATGTGACAAATATTACATTCACCGACCTATGCCCTCTAAGCATAACGCAAAAAACCAAACGGGGAAATATCATCCCTTAAAAGCTTGCTAACGAGATGTAGTATCGGCAGCATTGGTCCTATTGTTTGCCCAGCTCGGCTGAGACAAGTAGCCCTCACCAAATTATTATGCAACATTGTTGTCTGTTTGCATAGACATGAATCATCTTCTATCCAAATCTTCATTTCGGGGGAGAGCAAAGAGAATTATTACCTAATAGTTTGTGCTGCATGATTTTGTCGGAAGAAGGATGGTCTTGAAAGCTCAGACCTAAAATTTTACTGCTTGAAATTATGACATATGAAATAAAGCCTGGATTTTTAACGAAGTCTGTAGAAGTTAGAATGAATAATTAGACTTTAGTTTCAAGAAAAATCTTAGATCTTTTTCCGGAACTCTTTTGAATTTCTACCAAGAAAAATGCACTCCAGCATATATGGTAATTAGCCTTTATCTGGTAGTGATAAATAATAACACTACCGATACTGCTACTACTGCAACTACCAAAATACATGTACAATATTATAATCACAAAAGTGCCGAATGGAAAATTATTTTCTAATTAGGATATCTTAATGAAGAAGAATATTTAATGTCGGAGTTGTAAAATGAGATTACTCTAAACAGATATTAGGACATTTTCAGGAAATGTCAAAACAAAACTGATAAAACCCAAGATCTACTCTAAAATGCATCGCACACATACAAATTTAGATTATTTCCACAAATTCTACCTAATGTTTAACCATAAAATTCTAAGTATGGAATAGGGTCTGAATGTCCAGACTACATAATGCGGGAATATTCATTATATCACACGTTCCATGCTAAAAATTGAGCAATGTTTACGCACTTATAATGACACGTTTTTTGTTTGCTCGGTGTCATCTTAATAAGGTGAAAAGCATGGCATCCCGGTGCTGAAACATAATTAGTCATTATTAGCACAGAGCTAGTCTGATGAATGGACTTCATTTGCCATATTGACGCTATGATGGTGTCAACCTCTTGCAAGGGAAATGTGTCGGTGTGGAAGCTAGACAAAGTGGGTTGATGGAAAATTAGGTTCCTTTAATACAGGCCAATATTTATGTTCAGTTTCTTACTTTGGAAAACATTCTGTGCCTAGTTTTACAGTGCAATAGAGAATGGCAACTCAAAATTTAGCTACCACAGCTTAAGTGAAAAAAAGGTTTAAAGACTGAAGGGTGTTGGATACATGTAATACAATTTCCCTTTTTTTTATATGAAACAAAGGGAGAAAGAAGATACCCCTTTCCTCTCACACTATCCTCCCTCTCCCTCCCCTATCCTCTCTCTCCCTCCCCTATCCTCCCCCCCCTCCCTCCTCCTTCCCCATCTCCTTCTATCTCCCCTCTCTCCCTCCCCCTCTCTCTCCCTCCCTCCCCTCTCTCTCTCCCTCCCCCCCCTCCCCCCCCCCCCCCCCTCTCTCTCTCCCTCCCCCTCTCTCTTTCTTTCACAATCCTTTCCAGTCTAGTATTCAATCAGGATGGACTAAGGAGGCTGGACAGGGCAACAATAGACCTGCCCATCGGGGACAATGCAGACCAATGTAAACACAGAGGGCCTACACATGCAAGGCAGCCCTCCCGCTAGGCCAATTTCCTCATTAAATGTTTAGCTGGACAGAAGGCAACTTATAGGCGTGTTCATACCCGAAGACTACAAACAAGATTAAAGATGAAATTAAAGATGATTGCATGGAGAGAAAAATTCCAATTGTAATTTATCTCAATTTGTTTCCTCTCTCTCTCTCTCCTTACCTACCTCCCCCTTTATAAATGTTTATTATTTTCATGCTTAAGTATTTTCTAAACTTGACACCCCCCCCCCCCCCCATTATGGTTGGCAAATGATTATAAACAAAACTATTCAAAATTGTAAGAAATTAAATAAAATTTTTAAACATTTCAGAGTCTACATTTCAAACCACATTTCAAACACTAATATAAGTAATGTATTGTTTCCTTTGAATATCTTTAACACCATGTAAAATTCAAAGAATATTATGATAGTGATGAGACGAACAATCTTTGATCAAAATATATTTTTGGGGCAGATTGAATATTTACATTTATCAAAAGTGCCATTTTGGAAGGAGAGTGAACAAGCCTCTATCAACAAGATGGGAGGGGCTATTTATTCCCTTGTTATTTGTTGGTATGCATTCTTCTTCTAATTTCACCGCTTTAGAAACAAACAGGAATCCAAAAAGTTCTAGAAATCGTACAAAGTTCTGACCACTTAACTTCCTTTAAATTATCTTCTTGAAAGTTATTGTTAAGCATTTTTTTCTTCACCAGAGCACATTCTTGTTCCAACCCACTTCTTCAGATGTACAAGGGAATCCAGAAAAATAAGAGAAAGCGTTTACCGAGCTGAATCCATTCAACTTCCTGCCCAGTCTCCCATGGTGCCTCAATTCATGGAAAGAAAAATATCCTAAGATTGCAACATTACAAAAGTTCGAAGACTTCGTCAAACTGAAAGGAAATGGGATTATGCGATTCTTAAGCTCTGAATCAGATAGTTCTTCAATAGGACCATGAAAAGACTCAAATGGTTCTATGTGATATCAATTATAGTTCCAAAAAGGATGGTTTACTGACTTATTTTATCCATAGGAAGCTCTATAGTTCAGTGGTGACAGCAGTCCTTGGGCAAGACAGTGATCCTCAAATATCTAGTCCCAAGGATAGGATGGGAAATCATGTGTACCTATTCAGCAAACTCTAAACCCCTAAAATATTTGTTCATCAAGAGCTGGCTAGTGAAATTATCTTTCATTTTCCTCATATGAAAACTGAAAAGATTTCAACACCGTGATTTTTGGAACTTTGCGTGTATCTGAATTCAAGAAGGTGATCGTGACTAGAGAAAAATCAACAAGATGAGCATATTGTTGCTCATTCAGCAAAATCTAAACCCCTAAAATATTTGTTCATCAAGAGCTGGCTAGTGAAACTAGCTTTCATTTTCCTCATATGAAACTGGAAAGATTTCAACACCGTGATTTTTGTAACTTTGCGTGTATCTGAATTCAAGAAGGTGATCGTGACTAGAGAAAAATCAACAAGATGAGCATATTGTTGCTCATTCAGCAAAATCTAAACCCCTAAAATATTTGTTCATCAAGAGCTGGCTAGTGAAACTAGCTTTCATTTTCCTCATATGAAACTGGAAAGATTTCAACACCGTGATTTTTGTAACTTTGCATGTATCTGAATTCAAGAAGGTGATCACGATTAGAGAAAAATCAACAAGATTAGCATATTGCTGCGGCCTATACAGTGACATTTTACTGCAGTATATGCCATTTATGGTCTTTTTTTATAAGAAAACTTTAATTCAAAGGTTTAATTTGATAACAAATCTGAATCACAGTTGCTATTCATTAACCTTTCCAAATATATGGTTCTGTTGATTAACTATTTCCAATCTTTGATTTAAATGGATTAATTAGATCAACTATTCCAAACCTTCAAAATTCTCAAATTCCCAAATGAAATGGTTCTTTTAATTTACCATTTCAAATTAAAATCCAATGATTCGCTCTAATGAATAACCATGCCACAACTTTAAATCACAGGATCGTTTTTGCTAAAACATCCTAACTTGGCCTACAACCCTGGTAACACCATCTAAGAATGGGGGCAAGTGGACCCCAATGAATTAGGCCAGCCCCCGAGCCAATGGGTGTCTTTGTACCCCCCTGACCCAAATACTAACCAGCAATCTCTCATCGCAGGACCCACTGCATCAACTTTACACACGTCTGCTAATTCGGGTCATTGAGTGTTGTGACAGGGATAGTTATACTGTATCTACTTTGAGTTCCATTTTGGGATTTTCCTTTTTCTGTCTTTTTCTGTTCAATCGACTCTATGAAGAGATGAAAAGTCTATTAAAAGATGCAAATTAAAACACATAAAATTGAGGAACAAGGAGCAATGAAAATGATTTCCTGATTAACTTATGCACTACTTATACATCATATGAAGGAGGAATTTCTACTTATGCCTTTTCCTTATGAATCTTTCCATCCGAATGGTTGATTTCAACATTGCGACAATGGTATTTTCTTTATTCACATTCAACGTTCAATCAAAGTATGTTGTTTAGCATTTGAATGTAGGCTGTACTAGAGCCAGGTTCTAACAAGTTTTTGGAAGGGGGAGGGGGTGGAGGTCCAGTTAAAAAAAAAAAAAAAACATCAAATAATTTTTTTTAAAGATCTGATGCGCAACAAAGCTACATTTCTATTTGTATGTTTATTATTCGCATTAACATTTGAATTCAAAATTTGTTCTTGACTTTGCTTTTAGGAGGTGATTGGGGGCTTTCTCAGTATTACCTATCAACTCCCCTTTTGATAAAGAAGGTTTAAACAGCTGTTGCATCATTCAGCTTCATTGTAACTCCTCTTAATACCCCCTATTTACAAGAAACAATCGGAGGTTCACAATCGAATTTCATCTACCTGAATGATCGCCCCTTAAAGCACTATCTGTCGGTTTCCTTTTGAAACGCTCTCACGCGACAATCTGCTTGGCATAAATTCTACTGGAGCGACATCATTGCCAAAATAAGGGGACGCTTGAAAGAGTGACCCGTGTAAACTTTCCTCAATTTCGTCGCCACTCTCTGGGTGTTTAATCGCAACAGCTTTTAACGCAAACATCCATCGGCCATTTGGACTATTAGGTTCTCACCCCCCTTTCGTCTTTGGTAGTATTTATCAAAGTAACAAAGCAAATTGGAGCAGTTCCCTGTCTCTCTTCCTCTTCCTCCCTCTCTCCTCTTTTCCCCCTCTCCCTTTCTCTCTCTCACTCTTTCCCCTCTCTCTCTCATCTATTCCTCTCTCCCTCCTCTCTCTTTTCCTTTTTCCCTCTATCTTTATCTTTCTATCATTCTCTCTCTCTCTCTCTCTCTCTCTCTCTCCCTCCTTATTTTTCTCTCTCAACTCCTCCCTCTCTTCCCCATTCCCCCCCCCCAGTTCTTTGTCTCTCTGTCTCTGTCTCCCTCTCTCTCTCTCTCTCTCTCTCTCTCTCTCTCTCTCAGCCTGCTTTCTTTTTCTTTCCTTGTTTTACTGTTCTCTCTTGGATGTGCAGGATCTGAGAAAGATCCTCAGGCTAAGATAAAGAGAAACACACGCTACCTGGTTCTTGTTACATCTGTGTAAGAATGCGGGGAAAGGTATTGATAGGACCAGGTGAAAATACAAATAGGCGCCTAATGTATCACAACCCAGAGAAAATAAAACACGAGTTAGAGAAGAGAAAATCAAACGAGAGGGAGAGAAGAGAAAAGGAGAGAGATAGACGGAGAAGTCTGTTAAATTCATGGCAGAGTGTATTTCAGCATGAACATAAACTGTTACATCCTGTCAGAACTGTCTAACATTTTTTAAAGCCCTCTCCAGTGTTTCTGTTGTAAAGAAATACATTCCAAAACATTTAGATAAAAAAAACACGAAACTTTCAAGCAAAAATTCTGATTGATTCATGTGTAACTTGTCAGACTTTTCTAATACATTTACTTTGACATTTATCTACAAATTATTGAAATGTGGAGAAACATTGTATGTGTTTAATATTTGCTCTCTTGGTTATTTCTTAAAACACATATTTGAATGAATTTTCCTCAAAATATTACATAGTATGTTTCATAAGTACAAAGGAGTCATTTCCTTTGATTAATGATTAGTCATGAGAGATGAAGTAATTTTATAAAAAGACATTCTTACTCTGAGAAAAAAAAAAAAAAAATCAGTGATCCATATCCTTTCTTATAGTCAGAAATCCCAAGATGTGATCTTACATAAAGAATGACTTTCTTTCAAATCAATTAATGCTTTCTCTTCAAGTTGAAAAAAAAATATTTTTGTTAATTCCGATTTTTATCTCTGCCCAAGTTGAATGACAAGACATAGGAGTCAATCTGTATTAAAAGAAAACAAAATTCTAGTCTACATGACAAATTAAGTTATAATAGTTTGTGTTTGTGCTGTACATGTAGGTGGATAGAGACAGGTCCTACCAGAACCATCTATACACAGAGTTTGGCTAACTCGGTTTCAGTTGGACACAATAGGATGCATATTCTCTTGTTACTGTATATGCTTGGCCAACATTGCAACATGCGCCATGGCATTACCTGCTGGAGCCAAGTTGGCCAAACTCTGTGTACATTGATGGCTCTGGGTCCTACCACTTCCCACCTCCTAATGAATTATTCCACTATTCTAATGAGTTTAACTAGACTAGTGCCCTCTTGTGTCTGAAGTATGACAGGAGTTGCCACTCCAAGTGCACAGTGCAGAGATCACAATAGAAGAATTCATTTGGCCTTATTAATATCTCTTAAAATAAGTATTAAAAAGTGACTTATTTGAAAGCTAGGAGTGCCGAAGAGGACAACAGTGAAGAAAAGTTATGAATCTGTAAGATTCATATGTTGTCTCCAATCTTTAATTATTATTTTGCAAAGTTATATATGCTACAGGGTCTGTCAACACGATCACAAAGACTTTCAAGAAATCAACTAAAAGGCAATTTCAATACACTATTGTATTGCTTACAGAAGTCATGTTCAGATTATGCAATAAGATGAGGTTTGCACTTTCCGAAGGTGATGCCCCAGCTGGGTCGATTTATCAAGTCTTTGAAATCATGTTCTTTTCATTTTTTCAAAACAATAACTGTATCTATTAAAGCAACATCAATCACGACAGCATCTAATTTCCTTCAAAACAGTTTTGTCACCCAAGAAAAGAATCTAATATGAAAATATATACCCATTAGATACATATATGTTTCACCAGAAGAAAATTCTGTATAGAGCATTAAAAAGTGCATATCGCATTAAAACATAGACAGTGGGCTAGAAATAGGTTGCGACATCCACGCATTATATCCCGTGAGAATTTTGCAGATGCCCTCTCCTTGGGTCATCGTTTTTTAATCCCCCGCGCTGTATCGTGATTGCAGACAAAGATTGCGATATCAACACAAGGTGAGTCAAGACCCCAGTCGTCCCTTGCGCGTCTTGGCTCATAGATCCTTGCACCTGATAAGCCTGGGATCTGATACATGCCTTTTGTTTATATTTGTATTTTATTCTGTCATTTCATAATTTCTTTCAATTTTCTTTAAATTTCTCTACACATTCTCACAGTCCCGGTGCACTTTCAATGCGGTGCAAAACCCTGTGTTTGTGCATTGGTTTTGTCCTCAGTTACGATGTACAGGATTGCAGTTTTGATACACTTCCATTGTTAATTAGCGATAAATGATGTATAGTGATCTGAGGAAGTTGCTTTCAGCATGGGACAAACATGCCTAAAATGTTGACATTTATTTCAAATTGTCAATGTCTTAGCTTTCCTACGAATATCATCAAATTACTAGAATGATTTTCTTACAAGAATATTTCTAATGCTAGGACAAGTATTTCTACTACTACTACTTCTATAATGCTTTTCCAATGCAGCTACTGCTCTATTGTTGTTGCGGCTGCTCTTGTTGTTGCTGCTGCTGCTATTGTTGTTGCTGCTGCTAATATTACTAATACTGTGACAACTACTTTTGCAATTTTCATATTACAAATTCTGCTGCTAATATTTCTAGCATTATTGACAAATTATAAACTTCATACTTAACTAATCTTTACATCAGATTAAATCTTAAGGTTTTCTATAAAATGCATGAAGAAAAATATTTAATCTTACCTGCTTCTCTCACTTTTAGTCCACCTGTAGAATATAATGAGAAATACAGAAAAGGAACATGAATTATATAAGTCAGGAATATAAAATCATGAAAAAAGTTCCCCAAAATGTTCATATTAAAAAATATGAAAATATCAATGTCCTGATATGCTTTTAATATGAAATTCATGTGGAATCCTTCAATATACATCATTAAACCATTTAAAAGTGAAGAAATAGGTTGACTTTAATGCACATATTCACCACTCATAACAAATGCACAATCCCTGAAATTGGGGCATATACAAAAATAAGTCGGCTGGGTCGGTCTGAACATATGCGCTGGTGAGATCAGGCTTTTAAAAGCTGCCATTCTACTTCCATTGAGGAGAGAAATCACCTTTAAAATTCTACCACATCTATTGATTCTGCATTAGCCATTTGGGGCATGGTGTTCTCTATTGATCTGTAAATGGGAATATTATTTTTGAGAATGCCACTTGCATTCCAACCTGCCTGTAATCGACGAGGGGTGAAGTGTACATGAGGTAAGTGTCGGGATATGGGGGAAAGTGCGGGCGACCCCCCGGATCTGTTATTGACTGGAATAATTTGCTGCGTATAACAGGCAGGGTAGTGTGTAAAAATATGATTAGAGGTAATTTTGCCGACATAAGTTAAGGTTGAAGTGAGCTTTTGAGTTATTCTAGTCGGGCGGGGTGAGAGCATGGTGTTACTAAAAAAAATCTAGATTGGAATTGGGTATGTAGACTTAACAAGTGGGAAAGAGATGGGAGGAGAGAAGATGGATTAAACAAGTGATGGGTATTACAGATGAGGATGAGGAGGACAGGGAAAGGGGGAAATAATGAGAGAGAGAGAGAGACAGACAGACAGACAGAGAGGGGATAGAGAGAGAGAGAGGGGGGGGGGATAGAGAGAGAGAGAGAGGGATAGATAGTGTCTGCATGAGAGAGCATCTGCATAAACCAAAGAGAATACAAGACAGAATACAAGAGAGAGAGAGAGAGAGAGTACAGGGGAGAGAGAGAGAGTTTAATGGAGAGTAAGTGAGAGAGACAGGGAAAGGACAGAGAGAGTAGAGAGAGAGAGGGAGAGAGATATGCTAATATTTCACTTTACAAAATAGATAAAAGTATGATACTGGGAACTGCTGAGGAAGCACGAAAGACTAAAATGCCAAAGAAAATTCAAGAATCAACAAGATATGATTGCAGAGATACTGTAGATAGATGTGACAAACGATGAAATATTAGGGAGAACGAGAAAGAGAGACAGAAACAGAAAGACAGGGAGAAAGAGAGAGAGAGAATACCGATATTTGTGTAGGAATAAGTTTATAAAGAGCTGTATAAAAAGTTGAAAACAAAAACAAAAATATTAGGAATATGGAAAAAATTATAGAAAGTCCACTCATGATAACACAGAATTCTAAGAATAAAAATAAAAATACTTGTATGGTTTCAGGGAAAATGAAGAGTATAATAAGACATTCGCTGTCACTGTCCGATATGTTAAAATCCCTTCCCATGAGTCTTTGCAATTGAAAGCCCCGAAGAATAGTGCAGGAATTCTCCGACGGAACTTCTGAAAATACACCTAGGCGTGAAAACAGATCGAAATACAGCTTCCTCACGCCAAGACAACATCATGAAAATAATCTCTAAAGCTTGGGAAATCCAAAAGAAAATGTTATGGCTGGAATTAGATACCTTTTCTATGTATCGTCTCCTAAACACCACAAGGGCATTAACTGATATAGCATAACATTGAGTAACGCCCTTTTGGCTCTTCGCAGACAGTATCATGTCTGTATGTGACCCAGTTTCATTTCACAGGTAGATAAGACAGGAGAAGGGAGAGAAGGTAATATAATCGCCTAAGAGCCATAGGGGCGTTAACTCATATACCTCAACAGTAACATCCTTCTGCTTCTCAGCAGAGAGTATCATGTCTGTATGTGACCCAGTTTCATTTCACAGGTAGATAAGACAGAAGAAGGTAGAGAAGGTAATATAATCGCTAGAGAATCATAAGGGCATTAATTCATATACCTCAACATTGTGTAATGCCCTTCTGACTCTCAGCAGAGGGTATCATTTGTGTATGTGACCCAGCTCCTTTTGAGAAAACAGGACATTGACTGAGAGCCAAAAGGGCATTAACTCCATGTTAAATGATATGAGTTAATGCCCTTCTAGCTTTCAACAGACAAGGAAAAGGAAAAGACGGTAATATCGTCTGCAGAGAGCCAAAAGGGTGCTACAACTCATATACTTTTACAGAAGTTAACACCCTTCTGGCACTCAGCAAATGGTGAACAATTTTACACTGGTGAGGAAGAACGAAAGGAGGATGAATATGAGGGATATGAACATCAAGATGGGTATATGTAATTCTTCTTTATTTCTTTTGAAGGCTTACTTTTAATAATATAAATTCTCTATGTCTATGATGGAATGTTGCTGAATGTCACTGGTATTTTTTCATGAGCTTTTATCTGTTATCTTCCATTTTTCAATTGGTGTCCAGAAAGACTCTTTCCTTTTTTTCACCCGCATCTTTCTTGATCTTCAACTTTTATTTTCCTCTTAATTTAGATACTGACTGTTACTAATCTTCTTATCATCCTCCTTCTAATTCTGCTTCTTTTCTCTCCTTTTTTACTTCTCTTCTTCTTGAACATTGTCATCATCATCTTCTTCTTCTTCCTCTTCTTCTTTCTCTCCTTATTTACCACTTGTAAATTTTGATTTTTTTTTTCTTCTGTGTATCATCTGAAAGCGAACTCACTCCTTCTAACGTACCAGACTCACACGTCCTTGCTAATTTATATTCTTGCCAAATACATCCAAACTGAAATTAAATATTTCATATTCGTCTTATCCATGAATTACTAACTCTTATTAGCAAAATCAACTTGCACTTAGAATTTCCAATATGCCACAGGGCATAGGCTGTCTGAAGAAGGAGTATATCTTACTCAAGTCTTCTTGAATCTTTGATGCCCTGGACCACAAACACTTTCACTCTCCAAGATGCTAACCATAACAGATAGACAGAAAGAAGAAATAATCCCCAGACCTCAAAGACATGTATTATTAGATAACCACACAATCCACCACTTTCCCCCAACGCACAAAGGTTTCGCGCCCCACCGCACACGCCACTCAAAATTAATTCGTAATAAATATGACAGCTGCTCTGGACGAAAGCGGGCCGTGGGATTCAACGACCACGTTACTTCTCTCACGACGATTACTCCGCGACAACGCATCTCAAAATCTACCACCTCCAAAACACATTCCTTATGTCTTTGACGGAATGTCACTGAACTATTCATATTTGATGGAGATGATAATATTCATTTTCTTTCTTAATTTTCCCCTTGTTTTCACGCATGCATGGAAGAATGAAGTGTGCGCCAAGCTTTCATGCATATCATTTGGTGAAATCAAGCAAGCCATAATGAAAGCGTGATATTTCCCTGTAATTGGTGTTGGAACTCAATTAGCATACAGAAAATGAGACAGTTCAAAGAAACGCTTGATCAAAATAACAGTTACTGGATGTAATTTCCACCTCAATGAACCCCTGCCCTTCCTCCCTCCCCGACCCCTTCGATTTCAAACACGCTTGGTTCTTCAACTGATCAATCTATGTTTATCACACAATATGACACATAAAGATATTCCTCCCACCATGTTTAACCCCTCGAGTGCTAAGCAAGAGATATAACAGGGTGGAGTCTATAGTAAATGAATGATATCAAAATCATATTGTATTCAATGAGTTACTTGTATGCTAGTAACGCAACAGACAAATGGTACTGCTTTCTGATAGACTGATATGAACTGGCACAGATTATCCAGTGAATTTGGGCAGGAGAACTTACAATTTTAAAGCTCATAGACAGTCTCGGTAGCAAAAATCGTACTGGCAAGAAACTTATCTGAAATAGTCACATACTATTCTCCTTTTATCATGACATATGTACAAGATTATCTAACATTCCATTCACGATTTCGAACAAATTTTAGTGTAAATATCTATAAGAAACGCTTGGTAACGGCTTTTCACTGCCTCACGCTAAGACCATATCCACCCGAAGGTTCCCCGCACAATAAACCCAGCGCTTCGCATTATGTGTAGCGTATTCTACACACACTGCAATCCTCATGTAAGTAGTGTGTGTGTGGCCATTGTTTGAATTTACATCCCCTCTTTTTGGGGCCAGGGATTTTTATTACTTTTCACTTCTCATTCGATAAATATTTCACTTGACGAGGAAAAAAACTTCACAGCATCTTAGTTATGTTAGTACCCTGTTGTTTATTAAGTAAAATTAAAGAAATCTCACGAAAAGTTTTTGAGGGCTTCCCAAAGCTATATAATACCTTTAAAGAAAAGGTTGAGTTCGGGAAAGGTGAAGAATTATTTGGAAGCTTTCTCATTCCTTTTACATCAGTTTAGAAGAACATTGTAGTAGAAATGTCCCCTGAAAAAGAATGCTGTTCAAATTACCTCATATTTGAAATATGATGAGAAATAGATGAAGTGTTCGGGCCGAACATTCATGCTACATGTGTGTGCAGTCCCACATACCCATTTATGTGTGCAGTGCATGAGCTTTTCATCAAGATTTGGTGAATTTTCCTATCATTTTGACGATTCCAAAACCTCACAGTATACACCACTTTTTATGTAGACATGATCAACCTTTCCAAATTGCTTTGAAACAGTTTCTTTCGCAATGTAATCGCACGACCAGAACTCGACTTTATCTTTAACATGTTTCATTTCTTCATATAGCCTGTTGAGAGGCAGAAAGGCATTAGTTCAGTGTTAACGAATAACAGTTAAATCCCTTCTGGCTCCCAGTTGATAAAACTTGAGTAACATTCCAGGAGAGCTAGAAGGTCATTTGTCACAATGAAATGCTTTCTGAAAATGTGGCAGAGTGCAGCTGCAAGGAGTGCATAAAGCAAAAACGTAATTGCACTCTCTGAACTGAGTTAACATAGTGCAAGTTAACAGTTACAAAGATCGTTAATGCATTAATCCCTGTTCTATCATTTTTAATGTCTGTTATTTATTTATGTTCTTGGTTGGTATTTTTTCATGCATATTTCTAAATGAACACGTCATTGTGTCTCACGGCTTAGTTTTGGGTGAAGAAAGTGCAATTTTAGGGACAAAATAACAGAGGTACAGACAAGATATAATAAGAGTCACACCATTGGTGCCACATTTTTCCCTCTATCTCCCACTCTCTCTCTCTCTCTCTCTCTCTCTCCCTCTATCTCTCCTCTCTCCCTCTATCTCTCCTCTCTCTCTCTCTCTCTGTGACTCTGTTTCTTAATGTCTGAATCACTATTACATTTCCTGCCTGGCCTCTCTCTCTCTCTCTCTTCAACTTCCTTTTCTTATTTCCATCTCCTCCTCCTCTCTCTCTCTCTCTGTCTCTCTCTGAAGAAATGTTAGTCATACAAACGATTGGTGTACCTTCATTGCTTCCCTGCTGAGAAATTATGTTTGCTTGATCTCATTCCACGCATACCTTAATGTCATTAATGCTTGAAATGTACAATCAAGAATACTGTCTGCTTTTCAAGGTCCACAAGTTTCTTCTTTCTTTTTACTTTTCCCTCATCATCATTATCATCCTCTCAATATTTTTTTGTCTTCTCTTTGCAGTGATAAATTTGAAATGAAATTGACAAGGCTTTAGTAATTTGATTAATCTCAGATATTTCATGACACCTATGTTCTTGCCATGCCTCCTCTTTTATGTTCACATTTTGAAAAATAACAGTTCTGGGCGCATTTATCTCCTTTTCTCACAATCTCAGGTCTGAGAATCCACTATGACTAACTGTAATGTGAGTCAGTTTTTAAAAAAAGGAAATTCACCAAATTTTGATCAGTCTGTAGTAAAAATATGTTCATTACTTACAGGCTCAACACTGGTCACTTTCATGAATTTGTCACAATTATTACAAAAATTAAACTGTTGAAAAAACATAATAACATTCACTTTTAATGCAATGAACAAAATCATTCCCAAACCATCATTTTAATACAAATGGATTAAAAGGGCAGCCTCTTCTTCTATTTTTTTTTTTTGTTCTTGATAATTCTTTTCTTTTAATCCATCAGATGATAGGCAAGAGGGTCTAAACTTATATACATTTATACAGAGTTTAAAAAAAACTTTCAGCTCTCAACAGATAAAATGTTACACAGACTCTCAGACTGCTATCAGACTGATGCCTGGTTGAATTATATTTTGTTGCAGTTGTTTTAGTTGTTCTTATGGGTGCTGACAACAAGTAACATTCATTTTCGTTGTACTTGATTGCAATTTGATAGAATAGTTTCAAAAATTCAAAGCTTCTATAAATGTCTTGAGGAAAAATAAAGGATAAAATAGAAATAGCAAAGAAAGGAAAAGAAGAGCAGTGAGATAGAGAGGTGGGTTTTGACAAAATAAAAGAATCTTTCTATAAAGACAGAATTGGCTTTATTTCTCACACTCTACAGCCGCACCAATTACACTAAGGTTTCCGATTGATACGTCTAAATCTACAGGTGGATGAGGTTTACCTCAGAGTTGCTCAGGTCTCGAATGAGGTTTAAACGGTTTCAATAAATAAAAAACCTTGATCAATATTCCATGTGAAGCGGGGTCGCTGCCTTGTCAGACAAGGCCATACTTTCTCCTTGCCGTTGGATTGAGAGATCATGCAAGGAAGTTCATGTTTCTAGTGCTTTTGTTTCATCTTGTCTCAATGTACTTTTGTTTTATCTTGTCTGGTTCGTTTGTATGTCTTTCACAAAAAGATGAATACAGGCATTTAATAAATATTGCAAAAGTAATTTCAAATGTTCAAAGTTTGGAACATATCTTGCAGCTGTCAGCTATCAAAGCTTTCATAATATGCATAATATCATAGTGATAATGCAAAATGTGTGTGTGTGTGGGGGGGGGGGTACTCTAATATTTTATAACTAGAAAAGAGATAAAAATGATTAGAGAGTGACTTCGACACAAATGGATATATCATGGGGGATAGCGTGTAAGGTGATGAAATAAAGAAATAGAAATAGAAAGGGAGAAAGAGGGATTTTAAAATCTTCATTTTATTTACCGTAAGTACTTTACTTTTTCTCAGTTATTATCATCCGAGAGGTCCACAATTTACAAGCCCTGCTTGCAATTGGACCTCTCCATTTTCCACAGAATATGAATCAAGTTTCATACGTAATTATTCCACTTTTCTTTTAAAAGGTATTAATTATTGTATTGATCTGTCATAGTTTCAAATGTAATGTTTTGTATACAATCTAGATTGTATTTTTTATGTTTATGAAAACTGTATTTTGTTGGAAATTAAAAAAATAAAATATGAAATATAAATTATATATGATAGAGAGAAAGGGAGGAAGCAAGACTGACAGGAGAAATAGAGAAAAACACAGAGAGACAATATAAGAAACACGTATACAGTGACAAATAGGTGCCTAGTGATAGATAGATGAGAAAGGAAAAGCAGAAATAAAGAGAGAAAGACAGAGAATGAAAGAAATAAAATTTTTGGTTAAAATTCACTGTCTAAAATTACATCATTTTCTTTCATCCAATGTACAAATAATCATTGTAAAGAAAAAATATATTCATGATTTTACAAAGTTTAGCATTCTGGATTGCAACCTCCTACAAATTAACTCCCACTTTTCTCTCTGTATGCCCAAGAGAGGGCAGTATTTTACTTGTCAACATACACAAACCAAGGTGTTATCACATAACTACATACAGTGCTTGTACTGTACTAAAAGAATAACAAACCTACACCAAGGGTTTTTATTTTTGATTATATAACTATTATTTCAGCACACTAATGGATTATTCACATTATTCACTACATCTATATTCAGTAGCTACTTTCATTTCATAGCTGAAATATTTGTTTTTGAAGAGCTCATAACGGCTTGCTACATCAGTTTCTTGCAACACAGTTCTGGTGTGAATCCAATTTATTGCATCAACCGTCCCTCACACAGTATTTACACTACACACCCCTTGTAAATCTAATGTAGCACTCCAAAGACTTCCCTTTCCAATCACAATGGAGTGTATTGAACAGCCCTTAGCTGACTGGTTGAATCTGCGTGCTAGCTCAGCCAATTAAAAAGTGTGATTCATACTCACACACTGAATGACCAATCACAAATGAGGATGCATACATGTAAGAGCTTCTCTGCCTAGACTGCTGTGTGTGTGTATTGTTAGTGCAGAGTGTGTGTGGGTGCACAAGAATACACTAGTGCAGACACTAGTAGTGCTCAGTGTTTCACAACCAGTAAATTACAGCAGCGAGTGTATATCTATTTCTCTCTATCTATTTCAATGTAACTTCAATGGTTTTATAAATAGTATTTGTAATTAAAAATAGTAGCATATGCACCCCACAAAATAACATTTTGATACAAAAATAAACTATACAGATCACATGAATGATGCATTATAAACCAAAGACTTTAAGCTAGGATTTACTATAAATGTAATGTACAAATGCTATCCAAAGGAAATGGAAAATGTTATTTTCACTATCATGCATATGAGGTATAGTTCTTCAAGATATGGAAGAAAACAAATATTTTCAATGAGAAATATTTATCCCAGCTTTACAAAAGATGATTAAAGTCTTATCATTTGTAGTATACCAATACGTTACAAAATTGCTTATGTGATGTAACAATTTAACCTTCATGGACCCTATTATGTCAAATGTAACAAATGCATCTTTAATTTGATGACATTTCAATTTGCGTTGTACTGAGGATTCCTAATGACTTGCTGTGATGTTTAGGCATGAACTTCAACAGTAATTCCTTTTATTCCTCTGGGCTGAAGTTCATCATTGCATCTTTCCATTTTTTTTTCCTACCCTGTTCTGTCTGTTTCTATGTCTCTTTGCTCTTTACCTCAAATGATTTAATCAGAAACAGCTTTCAAATGGGTCTGTGATCTTTCAAATCTCCAAAGGTTTTCCCCTCTTTCTCTTCCTGTTCTCCCCCCCCCCCCCCTCTTCTCTTTCTCTCTTTTATTTCTTTGAATTAATGATGCTTGTATGTCTGTCTATCCAAAAGAATATGTCTCTCCTTTCATACCTCCCTCTCTATCTCTCTCTCTCTCTCTCTCTCTCTTTACCCATTCAACTCTATATTTGATACATGTATACATTTCTCTCTCACACACAATCATTTTCTTTTGTTCTCTCTCTTCTCTCTTTCCCCTCTAAACTCTATATACATGTATTTCCCTCTCACACAATCACTCTCTCTCATTCTCTCTCTCTCTCTCTGTCTCTGTCTGTCTCTTTCTCTCATTCTTATTTTCTATATCAACCTCCTTCCCAATACCATTCCTTCTACAGAGGAGGAATAAAGATCCTCCCATGAACAATTTCCATGTGTCCATACATGCATACAATATCATATAACTCAAACCTTCAGATAAAAAGAATTAAAAGACAATCGCAGAGATGCCCTCTAAATAACAACCTTCAAATAAATCAAACAAATGGGGGTACCAGACAATCACATAGTGACATCCACTCTGCGTTTGATGCTCAAGACTAATTGCACAGAGGGATTCAGATCACTCACTGTAGCACAAATGGTGTACTTAAAATGAATTGTGTTCAGAATGACAATCACAAATTTCAAGGTGAAATTTAATCCTATTTGAATATTTTTTCTGGCAAAATCATCACAGATTGTTATTCCCAATAGACTTAGAATACCATCAGAATATTGTTTTAAAGGTCATATTAGAATGTCATGAGCCCAACCCAGTTATAATGCACATTGTTACCCCCAAAGTCGATACTCATTTTTTTTTAGCAAATCATTATATTTAGTATTCCCAGAAGGTATTAGAATTACATTGGAATTATTACTATAACTCATTATTGACTGTCAGCTGCTGATAATGCATAAGGGCAACATATGAATTGTAAAAATCAAAAATTCGGTCTATATTTGTATATCATGAGAATAGCATCAACGTGAACTTCTCACCAACCGATTAAAAAAAATAAAGTTTGATGTATTCCCACCTCTTTTTTTCTTTTCTTCTCCCCCCATTTTTTTTTTCTGGGGAGGGGGTATTAAGTGAGGCATCCTAACATAAGAAGCCATATACTTTCAGCCCTGTTCATATTCCAAAAGTATTCTGTCTGTGTATGAATGCCTTAACAAGGGCTTAACACAATGACAACTACATACATGAATATAATATTTCATTAACATTTAAATCTTCTACACTGGCCAACATTTCTTACATGTACAGTAACTTTCAACGTCATCTATTGTGCTCCAGGGCCCTGTTTCATAAAACTTGTTGTCAATAACAACTGCCACATTTCTATGACAAATTTGCTCTCAGCCAATCAGATGCAAGGATTTCAGTAGCTTATAAACAGTTATGGCAACTTGTTGTTGATAGCAAGTTTTATGAAATAGGGCCCAGAACTCACAGGCAGTAACATCAAGGCAGATATCAGTTAATGCTCTTCTGCCTCTCAACACATGCTACATTATTTCTGAATAACCCTGACTGTTCACATTCAAAAGGTTATTTTACAAATGAGATGAATCCAAATGCTTATAATTCATTTGATTTTTCACACATCTTCTTTTGAACACTTTTCTCATTTTATATGTGAGATCTACACCCAAGATAAAGCAACCATACTCACTGTATGACGACCTGGAGTTGCTGAATGTAATTACTTTCCAATTCATAAACGCTGGCACACGACGACGCAAAGCCAAGGACACGATACTTTTAGATTTATGTGTGGCTAGCCATTTACATACACCACAGGGTGTATTATTTATAGACTAATTCATTTTGCATAGCGTAATTGAGACATGATATATAGTAACGGAAGTCCTTCATGTTCGCATCCGGAATAAAATATTTGCATAGATATAAGAAGTGGCTTATATATAGTATCAAAAACGCACATGGATCACATTATATTACATACCTTCAGAAAGCGTTGAAGATAATTGAAACATCTGAAATACTTCCTTTTTGCATAAAACATTAATTTTATTATTAAAAAGTCATCCAGAACCAATGGGCATATAGTCATATGATCAATGTAAGTGCCTCTTTCACATAACTGTTGTTTAAAGATGATCCAGATTTAAAAAGCAGTGGGAACAAGGCTATTGATTTTGGCATAAAGTGTAGGTTACATCGCCCAAAGGCATGCATAGAGGTAATATCCTTAATTATGAAAAGTACCCCCCTTCTTATCCCTGCCACGCGAAATTCACATTGTATGTCAATTATGAGGGCTTGGGATGTAGGTTTGCGGTTAGTTTCACCTTAACCCTTAGGACGCCAGGAGGACAGTGGAATGTAGAAATGTACCCCTCCAAGCACTGCCCATGAATTTCATTATGTGGTTACTGTAAGTCTGGATACATTATCCCATGTAGGGAATGGTACAGGCAAAGGCCAGAAGTACAATATTGCATTCACTGGTGTAATGCTCAATGCACAGCATTACTGGTACACAGAATCACTACACTTTCTGCTAGGGTGCACAAGAAAGGTGGAAAAGGACTAGTTAATATTCTTAAAATGTACTAGATAAATTATTTTTACAAATTAATTAAATCAGTCCAAATGGTTATGGCAAGCAAGGTTACATCCATATGCTTTAATATGTATTATTCTATTTTTGTTTAAATAAAAAATTCAGTGCTAACAGTTATGGGAAGTAAGTTATAATTCATATGATTTAGTATGCCTCTCTTCAATGCTATTCTCCGATTTTGTAGTACCAGTCATCTTTTCATTTACTATTTACAATGCTTCAAAAGTTGAAAATCCAGTCTTTAGCAGTAAATACAAAGTAAGAATTAATTGGAGCTTCATGGATTTTTGTTATTTACTTCTGAAGTCTAGATTTTTATCTACTATTAGGATTCCTATTGAAAATGTATATTAATCTATTTTCTTTTGTTTCAAATACTAGATCTCTATGATTTTATTGAAAAACTTTCATGAATGTGTTTTCTTAGACTCAACAACAAATAAGTGAACAAATCATCAATTTCCATGACCCTTTTAATATTGTATGCACCATGCAAGTGTTTTCAATCATGGCAACTAACTTTGCTACTCATAAAGGATGAATAGAAGACAAGGAAAAGAAAACAATGTTGTAATAATGATCTTACTATCGGTGTATATACAGTGTATATTTTTTACAAATCTAAATATAGGAAAGGACAAAAGAGAAGAATAAGAACAAGAAGGAGAAAGATGGCCCCAAAATAGAGAACTATAAAGGACATAGAGCCTAAAAGTAGGAAAACTGTTGCCATCCAATTGAGACAGAAACTCATAGCAATGTGCTATATACACACAAACAGTTCCACCCCCTCCCCCCCCCCCCCCCCCCACTACCACCATCAATGAATTATAGTGCCTTTATCAAGCAACTTCCATCCCACAGACACCTCTGCTGCCCCCTGGTGGTGAATAGATAGCAAAGCTGCATTCCATGTGCATGTACAGTATATCAACAGGTTGTATTTAGTTTCTTCTGCAAGTGCATTTGCTTGCATGGATTTTGCTAATATAAGGTGGGCTTGCAGATAAATATCATATCGTGGTAGTATTTTTCCATCTCTCTCTTCTATTTTCATATACCCTTCCTCTATCCCAAACATAAATAACAAGAGTTTATAAATTGCTACCCTACATCGAATGTTCTATTATTCTAGTTCAGAATACTATACTCATACATGCGCCTATGCATCCACAAATGGAATATCAAACAATATCAAACAATCTACTGAACTTTCCTGTGTGTCTACTGTAATGATGAGTATCGTTATCTTATTTTCTTTCTGTTCCTCTCTGTCTCTCTGTTTCTTGCTTTCCTTTTTCTATCTTTCTCACTCTCTCTCTCTCTCTCTCTGTCACTGAGTGCATGTGTGTGTTGCCGTTGATCTTGCGCTATCTCTCTCTTTCTTTCTCTCTTTCCTTCTCTGCCAATGTCTGTCTCCTCATATCTCTCTCTCTCTCTCTATTTATATTTCCCACTCTTACTCTTTCCCTCGTGCATTACCTCAAAATGGTAAACACATGCACCCATTTTAACTTTCATATTAGAAAAATGCAATATC
The DNA here is from genome assembly GCA_025618425.1 of Heliocidaris tuberculata. Taxonomy (NCBI): domain Eukaryota; kingdom Metazoa; phylum Echinodermata; class Echinoidea; order Camarodonta; family Echinometridae; genus Heliocidaris; species Heliocidaris tuberculata. The sequence goes on from CM046833.1 coordinate 36,072,576, forward strand.
GCCCTAAACCTTGTTTGCAGAGGCCTAACAAATAAAGCCCCCAAAAGCTCATTTTCTTCCAACTCTCTTCCTCTCTCTCTCTCTCTCTCCTCTTAACCACAAGTCTCATACCTGTTAATGCGATAGGGGTGTCCCTTTCATGTTTTATTTGTTCCTGGTGTATCGCGGCAAGGATACGCTCCTCGTAAAATCGCCACAGGACGCGACGCTTGAGACGTAGGTACTTCAAGGTGTCGCCAGCGTAAGAGGTAGGCTGGACCAGTGTGTCAATAATACACAGGGATAATGAGAAGAAGGAGAGGGATAGCGAGGAGATTTGAGCAATTAACAAGAAAAAAAGAAAGATAACTACATAAGAGAAAGAGATAAAAAAGAAAAGGAAGAGTGGGAGTGCAAGATGAAAAGAACTGATGTTCAACGTTGAACGATTGAGCCCTCCGATATCGGCACTCAAACTAATAGGAAATGCATGTTGCATAAATATAGACAACTCTACTAGGCTAAGAGGATTCCATCAATTCTAAATTCTACGAAAATTAAAGTAGCATTAGCTCAATTGCATACATGAACTGACTGGTTTCTGTATTAAAGGGAAACTTGAGTTCTGGGAAAGGTAAAATATCATTTGTGAGCTTTCTCATTCTTTTTCTATTAGTTTGGAAGATTATCATAGTAGATATGTCCCCTGAAAAGGATTGCTCCTCAAATGCTCTCACATTCAAAATATGACAAGAAACAGCTGAAATGTTCGGGCCGAACATTTGTGTGTAGTCCCATATACACAATTCTGTGTGTAGTGCATGCGACTCTTAGCAGGACTGAGTCAATTTCTTATCATTTTGGTGATTCCAAAACCTTACAGAATACGCAAATTCTTATGTGCTATATAATCAACCTTTCCTAATTGCTTTCAAACAGTTTCTTTCACACTTCAATCTCATGACCAGAACTCAACTTTATCTTTATAAGATGATTCAGCAGTCAACGGGGAACATATTTACAGGAGTGTAATTATAAGTAAATTACACAATCACAGCTTCAATAAATATTGTATTTAGGTTCAGATTTGACAATTAATGCTTTCATTGATTCTATGATATAATGGGTTGGTCTTGAAATGTCAGTCAATGCAAATACTGCCGTTCTGTTCTAATCGACAGATTCAAAATAGATTCTTTTTCATTTAATCCATTATTTCCAATAAATTTTATCCGTATCTGTTAAAGGGGAAGTTCACCCTGAAGATTACTTGAGTTTAAAAAATGCAGAAAAAATAAAGAAAAATATTGGCGAAGGTTTGATGAAAATCGGTCAAATAATAAAAGAGTTATGAGTATTTAAAGTTTTGGATTCGTGACGTCACATGCGAGCAGCTGCCCATTGGTCATGTAATAATAATAATAATAATAATCAAACATTCTTATATAGCGCATTACACATAAGCAAAATTGCATGTCTCTATGCACTTTAGGAGAGGAAAGAAAGGAAAGATGCAATGTAATAAATATTCCATATATTCGCATTATTTTTAACATCCCACGATAAATTAATATTGTTTCTTTTCAGAATCTAGTACTGAATAACATTTCTGACAATATATCAAATGCACAGACGAAAATATTCCAAATTTTCTGAGAAAACTGTATTTTATGGAATATTTATCACATTACATAATGGAGGAGCTGCTCGCATGTGACGTCACAAAATCAAAACTTCAAAAGTCCATAACTCCGTTATTCTTTAACGGATTTTGTCCAAACTTTCGCCAATATTTTTCTTTATTTTTTCTGCATTTTTTAAACTCAAGTAATCTTCGGGGTGAACTTTCCCTTTAAGTGCATAATCTTCACCGTGCAATGTACTGGATTTACTCTTCAAAAAAACTTGATACGGATAAATTTTAAAGGCTTACACACAAACCTAAATAAAGATCGATGGAATAAGTCTCTATCCTACTTCTCCACTCTCAACCTATGCTCTAAAAGTTCACTTGTTGCAAACAGGCACCCACACAAAAAAAGTTTATAAAATTAACCTACATAGCCTTAATTCCCATCCAACCAAGGCATATAAGAATGACCCTGCAAAGCTATAATGGACATGTCTCTGTGAAATGTACTACATGTAGCTGTTGTGTTGAGATTGAGTACATTTCAGCCATTGATGTCATTCGATGTAGGTTACTGAACTTGTAAGTAGATTACATGCAAGTGGATGCTAGCCTGTCATTGACAAAATTGCTAAACAAGTTAGGAGATGCTCTCTCTCTCTGTCACTTACTTGCTATCTCTCTCTTCCATCAAACTACATTTTTCCACCTTTTCTTTATCTCTTCTGCAATTTGTACATCTTTTTATCCAAATATCTTTCTCTTTACTGCTTAATAATCCTCTCAAAATATCACTCTGCTTTTCTCCTCATCGCTGTTGACATCCCACCCTTCTTGTCTCTGTCTTCTTCTCTCCCTCTTTTTTTCTATCCACTTTCTTTCCCTCTCATTCTGTGTTTGTTTGTACACACTCTCACTCACTCATCTTTTTCTTCCGTCATCTACCTCTTTTAATCTCTCTCTGTATATCTGTCTCCTCTCCCTCTCTCTGTATATCTGTCCTCCTCTCTCTCTCTCTTTCTCCCTCTACATAAGCACCTTTTACTCTTTAATGCATCTACTTTCATCTGAGCATCTTAATTTTTCTCACACATTTAAACAATTCTGCCGATCTCTAGATTTCTTTTTTGCCTTCCTCCTACAATAAAAAAAGGAGATGTTTTGGAAGCATATTGTCGAACAAAAACTGCAGCACAAAGGTATAGGGAAAAAACATGATTGAGAGATGAAGTAAGAAAGGAAAGGGACAAAAAGAGGGAAAAAAGGAACTGGTGTAGAAATTCATGTGCCTAACATTTTAAGGAAATCTGAAAATCTAAACAAGGATGTTCCATTAGCAAAAATGTGCCAAGGTGATGGCTTTCTAACAAGAAATTATATTGCAAAGAGGAGGAAAAATGTAGAGGCAAAATTCTGAAGAAAAGTGAGTGGAATTTGTGATTTCATCTTCAGGTTGCCACGGCAATGCAAGTTGTGGAATGCTAGTAGATGTCATTGGAGACAGGCAAGCCTGGCTGGTGGAGGATGCGGATCGCGTTGCGTTGCCCCCGGCGATCAACCACTCAAACCCCGAAACGCATCTACGCCTGTTATTGAAACATTAGTTAACACGTGAAACCCAACCCGGCGATCGCTCCTCTGGTGGCGGGGCGGCCGTTTACTGCGCTATAACAGCCTAAACCGGATTCGGGGCGAATCCGGAGCAAACACGTCTATATTACTAAAGCAAACTCTCTCTCTCAATCTCCTTCTACTTCACCCATCCTCACATCCCCCCCCCCCCCCACACACCTCTTCATCTCATCTCCCTAAAAGTCCTAGGAGTTATTGAACCTTTACGATGAATAACACAGAGCAAGTGAACCCGAATAGAAATGATCAAGTGCTTTCGTAGACATTAACCCCCCCCCCCCTCCTTTTCTCTGTCCATTTTCATAATGTAATTAACACCTAAGTTACCCCAACTAGCATTCCAAGGTCTTGAAAGCCACCAAAAGAATTTCTAATCGTCAACGATTTTTGCCTTTTTCTTTGGCCTATTTCACTCGCAGGCATTGCATGTATGAATGGGTAATTGTCAGGTTATATCTTTAAGCCAGTTTGTATTGGCTGCCATGACTCATATTATTGATTTGTTTTATTAGGAGGTTCCCTGTCTTATTCCTAATTTCACTCTTTTCTCCCTCTTTTTTTTTTCTTCTTCTTCTTCTTCCTGTACTGAAGTAGAGGAATTCTTATCTCCAGGTGTATGGATTGCTGGGCGGTTGATTTCACTGAACTGGTGCAGGAAGATCTTGCAACAGGTCATCCTGTCTCACACTCTTTCTCTTTCTTTCTATCTCTCTCTCTTTCTGTCTCTCCTCCATCACTCTATCTTTTCCTGCCTGTATCCCCATCTTCTTCTCACTATGTGTTTAGCTCATTATCCCTCTCTCTCTCCCCCTCTGAAATTTCTTCATCACATCGTCTACATGTAATTGCATATTTCCAAAATTCTCTCTATTCCTTCTACATCTCTTTTTCCCCCATCTGTTTTATCCTCCTCTCTCTCTCCCTCTCCCCTCTCTCTCTCTTTTACTCTCTCCCTCTCCCTCTCCTCTCTCTCTCGCTTTCTCTCTCATTATTCATCTATTTCTCTTCTCTTCTCTCTCTCTCTCTCACAGATCTCACAGATCTCATAGTACCTGAAAATGATCTTGACGCTCATCTTCACACATTACCAAGCAAAAAAACAACAAACAAACAAACATCAACGCTACTTCATCAACACATTTTTCTCATCGGGTCTGCACCAATGCAGTAATTGCTCATTTTTCAGAATTCAACTCATAGATCTATACCCTCCCACCATCCTCTTAACATACATTACAGGTATATCCCATACAAATTTCCATTTGATCCTATTATATGAAAGTCATGAATATCCTATTCACTATATAATCCCTGATCTGCTAGAGAGCGTCATCTATAAGCCACTTGGACTTGATGGCTGCATGAGTAAATCTCTTGATTCTTTTTTCGACAAGTAGTATAGACTTGTTTTCAGTACCTGTCAAAAATGCTCATATTTTTCATACTTTTTGTTTCAATTTAATTTATGGAGGCCAAAGAATGTGACTACCATACGGAACCAAACACAATCAACAACATGTGTAATTCTAGTAGACTAGCAGTAAACAACATTTCATATATCTGTGTCTCTGCTTTATCAAAAAATTAATCACAAAAAAACATCTTTTGGAGTGCTCCTTTCTTCGAAACATATACTGAAACATAAACTCCGTACTGCGCATGAATTTTCGCTTGAGCTCTGCATGCATACCTGTATGCGAGAAGCGGTACACCGCATACCGGCTACTCATATTTACACGCAAAACACAGGAAGTGGGAGGGCACTGAACAGAAGATGATCGTATTGGTTTTCTGTCATCTAAAATTCATGTATCTCATTGATTGTACGAGAGGGGCATGGAACGAGATCGGGGATGGTTAACCGGATCCAACGTTAAGCGTAGGTACTGACGTAAGGTGTCATGCGATACGACTTGATCGTGTTTCTTGAGGCCTGACCCCCGATGACCGCCAGGATGTTACTGAATTTACCTTCAAAATGTCATCTTTGTCCAGATTTAATATTTTAGGTTTTTGTAAAAAAAAAAATGAATACCAAGATGAATATACACCCATCCAAGATACATGATTGATTAATGAAAAAATGGGAAAAACATGGTGTAAATTATCTTCTTCTCCCAAAGATGGATGCACAGACAAAAATAGAGATTTCTAGAACATTGTCAAAACAAATCATTCATAAATGTACAATTATACAACATATACATAATAAGAATGATATTGAACAAGGTTTGCAAATATGCATAACTTTACTTGAAGAATAAAAGCAGCAGATGAAAAGGAATAAGCTCTGAAGGATCAGAAAATAAGAATACAAAATTTATATATTGAAAGAGGAGATCACGCAAAAAGAAAAGAGAGGTGGAAGATTCAATGATGGATACATGATAACCGTCTTGGTCACAGAGGTAAAAAGAAAAAAAGATGATGAAAGTTAGAAAGTTGAAATATATTTGGAAGGAAACATTGAAGAAAGAAACGAGGATTGTATATCATAAGCAAAGGATGACATGGAAGATAAACAATTAGGTTTGAGTTATCAGATTAATTTTAACTCCGTCTGGAGTCAATGGAAAAAAAATATGTGACAAAATTAAAATCTTATTCACCAGATCAATGAATAATATTTTTAATAAGTGTATTTTATACCTAGAGCACTGTGTTAACCAACTAGATCACAAGCCAATATCACCACTGTATATATATATGGTATTTACTCCTCTGGTACTGGCAGAGTTAAACTTTCATTGAGTAAAATCCATTCTTCATCACTCTGTTGATTCAGGAGAAATTAGAGACGAGATGGATTGCAGGCTTGCTGGAATTTTCACAAGGGGAAGGTACACACTTGGAAACTAGGTTGGTAAACAGAGAACTGATGAAAATAGTCGTTTGGAACACGTGCATATTTGATGATATCTTGGGGAAAGATATACATATCCCTCAATTACTGTACATGAATTGATAATGAAGCTTATTACGTTATGAGGAAGGAATGAAAAGATGGAGGGAAAAGAATGATGGAAAAAAGAGTTAAATAGTGCAAAGTAATTAAGAGAATGAAAGAAGGGCCAAAATGTATCTGAGTAAAAGCTGAAAGGAGAGATAAGGAGTCAGAGTGAAGGGAGGGAGAGAGAGTGAGAAAGAGAGAGGGAGACCGAGTGTGTACATTTAACCCTTTCAGGACAGGAATTATTTAAGGGTTAAATTGATCACATTTTGTTCTTCAAATTGGCAACACTAATATTTTTCTTTTAATGCTACATGGTTCTGATAAGGTGTAATGTCTTTGAAAAACATATACATGGTTATGAATTTTGTTGAAAAGTTGGAAGAATTACCAATTTTGATGAAAAACAATGACTTTAAACCTTTCAGTGTGTTGCCAATTTAAGAATTTTAAAGCTTATTCTCATTTCTAAAATTCCTGGCATCAAACGCAATATGGTTATGCAACAAAAATGGACATAGCGTGTGCAGAAATTTTTGCTCATTCTACTCATGCATCTGGTATATTTTTTAAGGCTCTGAATCAAAAGTTATTGATCCAAACCACAAAATGTGGTCAATTGTCTCGAAAGGGTTAAGAGGGATACATTAAGTTTAAAAAATCAACCACACTAAAAAATAGAAAGAGTGACGTGACGGTAAACAGAGCATAAAGAAAAATATGAAGAAATAAGAGTTATGAACAAAAAGGTTCAATACATAAGAGAGAAAAATTTTAACATGGAAAGAGAATCACAGAATTACAGAAAAAAGAAAAAAGGGAGAGAATAGGAAAAAGAGGAAAGAGACAAGACAATGATGGTAACAGCGAGGGATGAGAGAGTTTGTAAAACTAGACATAAATTTCAGATGGAATAAGTCTAAGTAAATAGACCAAGAGAAATAAGTTCAGTTCTGCATATATATGCAAACATGACCAAGGGATGTAAGATTGTATGAGGTTCACTGCATGGATCCGTTTACATCTAGGCTACAAGTGGTAGTTGACATTTAGTTTCCTACTCATATCTGGCTGCTGAAAAAAAATCCAACCTCGACTGACGGATCATTAATCGATTCCCAAATTAGAAGTCATTTGCAAATCATGTTGCCTATGAAAGTAACAAAGATATGAAGAAGAAAAAAATGATGAAAGTGACAAAGCTTCTGCATCATAATAGCTTTGCATGTTGTATACCTATTTTTGCATGTTAATCAACACTTACTGAATGGATACTTCTGAATAATAATGAATCATAAAGATTATTGGATCAAAATGGCAAATTACCAATTAATGATACCTGCAGGCAGTTCACAATGGCAAAATCTAAAGGATCTTTTTCTCCTTCTAAAAGGCACAGATATTTAGAACAACCAACAAAAGGCAGCTGTTTAGAAACTAATAGCTAAATGGTGAGCAGTGGCGTAAATCCATTTTGAAATTTTTTGGGGGGGGGGACATTCGCCTCCAACATTCTCTGACAAGCAAAAAAAAAAAAAAAAAAAGAAAAAAAAAAAAAAGGTTATTCAAAAAGGTGGGGGGGGGGGGGGGGGGGGACATTCGCCTATCTTCAAAAAGGTGTGTGGGGGGGGGGGAGGACATGTCCCCCTGTCCCCCCTGGATTTGTGCCCATGATGGTGGGGGAAATGAAATGCCAAGAACTAAATATAACAAAATGCCTTCATTTGCATACAGATCTTACAAATGTAAAGGTCATACTGTTTGATAATATCATAAATGGAAATTATCTTACTGCCCTTGCATTTTAGACCAAGCCAGTGTGATAACTTCTAGGTTTAGGTTTACTGATATCTGCACTAGGGTGCAATACTAATCTAGTACCATCTGCACATCAGGCGTGTCAATGTCTTTCTCTGTTATCCCAGTGCGGACACTAAGTTTCAACTATATTTCCCGTTGACTTCAGTCTTTTATGACTTTGAATTGCTTTATTTTCTTCATCTCATATGAGTATTGGTGTTCCATAACATCACAATATGGACTGCTTAGTCGGTTGTTATCATTACGTGACTATCTAGAATCTTTGTCCTGGAAGAGCTTTCTGTCAAACATGCATTAAACATAACCTACTCAGAAACAGCATCGATATTCTAACCCTTGATCTCAAGGCCAGCCAAGTCGGGTAGGGGACGACAGAAATACATACCACCAAACTGTTCATCTACTACGGATTTCTCTTTTTCCTCATATCCTACTCCTGACACCATCCTGCTCCTGACACAATCCCACTCCTGATGCCAAGTCTTCACTGATTTCAATTGTCACTCGATAGCAGTGTTAAGATAATGGCTGTCAACATAATCTTATATACCCATGTTAATTTGTGATGTTTTCATTATTTCTCAACCTATGGTTAGACAGAGCTTTCGAAAATTAGGAAGGATGGAAGGGTGATGATTACATTGAAAACTGTGTATTTGCCTATTTCCACAAAGGCAGGGATATCCTACACTTCTCAAACTCCCAGGAGTCTCAAGAATGTGTGCCAATTATGACTGTCATTCTTATTGATTTTTCTATAAACCGCTAAGATTATGATCAGCTTTATCAGAACCAAGCCAATTGATTCAATGAAGCAAAATCAAAGCAACTTTTCCATAAATATAACATCACAGAAGAGACTAAAAATATGGATGACCACACTGAATTACAATGCATATTCCAGATGTCTAACTGTCTAGTGCACAGTCATGACTTCTTCCCCTCTTACTTTCTCCAATTGTGCCTTTGAATCTATTTGCAAGGAAGTTTCTATGCAGTCTTTGAGGACCTTCTTTATCTTGGATGATCTAAGTGGAGCCAGGACACATGAATAAGTCATACCAAGTGTTGGTAACATTTGCTACCTAACCAGTGCTCTTAGGGGGCAGCCAAATCAAGAGGGGGTTCCCTCCATCAACCCTACAGAATCAACAAGCTTTACAAGAACCAAGTCAATTTATTCTGCCAAAGCAACATTTTCAAAATTTTCATCACAAATGGGACCACAAATATGGATGAACATATCAAGTTGCCTTACATACCAAACTCCTTATGTAAAATTTTTCCTTCCAACGCCATGTCCCCCTTCCATTCACCTTTCGGATGGTGCCAACAGAAATATGGTGCCATATAAGCTTCAAGAATCACAAGTAGCAATCTAAGAAACTCTTAAATGTTGCAGTTGAATTTTCTTCACCTAAACCAAGGAGCATCTTTGTCTTTGAAAAAGTTATCAGAATGATCTCAACAAGGCCATGACACATGCATTAAGCATAACAAGTATTGGTAACATTTGCTCTTCAGGGGCAGTGATGTCAAGATGCGGGTTCACTCTATTAACCATAACACATCAGAGAACTTCATCAGAAGCAAGTCAATTAATTCCATCAAGCAACAGCTAGAAAGCATATCCATGAATCTCATCACAAAGAGACTTTTTAAAATGTGGATGACCATGTCCAATTGCAATCTGACATCCAATAGGATGCATTTAAAGGCATGACCATCTTCAATTTTTGCTACTGAATCCCCTTCAGTGGACTTGGAAAGCATCAGTAATGTCTTTGAGTAGCTCCAATATCAGGGCTGATCTGAATAACGCTAGGAAACATGAATAAAGCATAAGTATTGGTAACACTAACAACCCAACACTTGCTCTGAAGAGTCAAGTGGGGTGCCTTCTATTAACCTCACAGAATCTATGAGCTCTATCAGAACCTAGCCAGCTACTTCAGTTAACCCATCGACTACTGAATTCTATAATTCCCATAGGCTTAATACAGGGACCCTCTGGCTCCCATAGGCAATGGGTCAAGCAACGGCAAAGCAACATTTCCATAGTTAAATAAAATCATAAAGAGACTTTCCAATCTGGAGAACCATAGTTCTGCAGCTGTATCTTCTTGATGAAAATGGAAAGCATCAGGGAAATTCACGAGCAGCTTCCTTATCGTGGTTGATCTAAAAGATGCTAGAACACATGAATAAAGCATAACAAGGATTGGTAACATTCAAAACGTAACCCTTGCTCTTTGGGGGCAACAATGTCAAGAGCGGGGTTCAGCGGGTGACTGTTTGTTCATGATCCATATCAATAAGGGTACCATCTGTCTCCATAAGACCTTGATGATATCCTTCAAGAAGTTAATCAGTTCCCATTGTTACGTTTCAGAAAGTAAGGAATCTCCTTCTGTTATTATAATTTTTTCAAGAATCTTTCTATGAATGTCGTAACTTGGTAATGACTAACTGTTTGCTGTCAAGCTAAGTTGGTTCATGTAACTGTTCAAACTGATAATTTTGATCAAAATATTTAGTTTAAATGTTTCTTCTTTGGGGGAAATATCTTTGAATAAAGTATAAATGATAATGTCAGATTATTTCATTTGTCAAGCTACTGTTACTTTTGAATGCACAAATGCATTAGATCTTTGAGAGTTAAGTAATCCTCTGCCAACCTAGAGAAGCCAGCCTGGAACGGGATTAAGCTCTTGCTTAAATGAACTTAAAACATTGAATTTCATGGATGTTATTTGAGCATAACCGATCTTAACATCATCAAATAAACCATCCCTATTTCTATCAATACTGTCAATTTCCATGCTTCTTCTGGTCTGCATCTTGGTGTGAATTCAAACAATAATAACCCTAAATGAAAAAAAATCCCAAAACACTGCTCCATTCAACCAAATACCCACTCATCTTGATTAATTTTTCACGCTAATAAAACGGTGCAAATCCACAGGGGAGAAAATAAAAGAATTTTGGCTTAAAACCACTTCCAGCCAGGGAGCGTCTACGCATACAAGAACTGTGAAAGGGCATGACCAAAGAGAAACTCCCTGAGGATATTATGTTAGCTCCAGAACATGAAAGGGGAAGACAGACACTGGGGTCGCTTTGCCAGCCTTTGTTCGGGAACAACAACAGTGAGACAAGGCGTGATCATTAAAAGGTTGGAAATATGAGATGAATTGTTTTGTTTGGGGATAAAGGACCGATAAACTCTCAGAGTCTCTCGGCAAATTGAAGTCGAGTCACCGAGGGGAAACGTCCCATCCGAATTGAGATCTATTTGCCCACCAGGAATATTTTCACAAGTATGAAATTCATTTGTTCCGGCCCAGAATGGTGTTTCATTCTCTCCTTTGCAGCCCTTGTCTGGGAGTGGCACATTGTTGTGTTTAGGTACCGTCTAGAGAAATACCCCCATTTTCTTTTCATTCCTTCCCGAAACGGCCATCACGTATTTCAATTAGTAATTGTGCCATGACAGATTTAATTAATTTGGGTTACAAGTATTCATGACGTGGCCCTGGAGGGAGGGATAAAATCTTGGAATAATACCTCCATTTACTTTTGCTGACTGCATTGTTTTCGTTCGTATGATTAATTTGGAGAAAGTCAGGGAAGTAGGGAAGTCGTCATCCGGTGGAAAAGTACAAAAGACACAAAGACAGAGAACAGACAGGGGGATTATGACACTGAATGGCGTATCATGGATATTAACGAACACAGATTACGCAAAGCGTTTCATGATTCATTTATTCTGCTAAGAGATTGGGGTAGATGACCTATATCAGTAAGGTGATGGGGTTGTGTATTCAGGCAAAGTAACTCAGTGGCTGCACTTTCTCTCCTTGGAAAAGCCCAAGAGTTGTTCCCCAATATGCCTCTTTTGTAGTTGTATTCAGAGTTCATGATCATCTATTTTCCAAAATCTATACTGTACTGTGCAAGCCCTTTTCATCATTTGTATTATGTTACATGTTATAATAGAAGAAGAAGAATTAATGATACTCTTTCATTCTCCCTTAACTAACTGCAACAGCAAGCTTGCATCTCAAACACCCAAAATTACCCCACAATTGGTTGAGTAGCTTTAATTCATCTGTATGGAAAGCTCATAAGCAAGCAAGCAGAAGACCTACCATTGCTAGTCCTATCTGAGGGACCTCATATACTGGGAGACTTGACCAGTAATCAAACTGTTGTATACTTCACCATTCTAAATGAATTCCAATTTGGCTCTTAGAATTCATTAGGGTAGATGAAAAACAAGGTGAATGACTGAATAAGCACACACCACATGAAGTTTGCCTTTCATTAAATTGTAAATCAAGCTTGAAATGCATTTTCATTGGGTATTGCATAATAAAGTAGAAAATAAAGGGTAAGGAGGATGACACTGGCTGTAAAAAAAAACATTGCATACAACATGAATCTCAAAGCATGATCCCTCATACATCATTATAGCTTTATTATTATTGTTATTATTATTTCACTTGGCAAAGAAAACATTACAAAGTAGAAACACATTTGACAAAGTACAGATAAAGATAATGCAACCACTGGAATGCCAGGAACAGAAAAAGTTAACTAAATACCTGTAGCCCAAAGCTTTCTGTCCTAATTCCAATGGTTGCAAACACATTATATAAGTATAAGTTGCATACGCATTATAAATTGCATATATACAATAAATGTGCATAATTCCACAAGAATATGCAAGAGAAATTACAATATTATGTTATTCAAGGATTAATTCATACCAAATCTCCCACCTGAATGGTTAATATATTACTTATGGTTTGGAAGGGAAAACAGATAAATGGAAAATAGAGGAAAGGGGAAGAGGTAATGAGAGAGAGAGAGAGAGAGAGAGAGAGAGAGAGAGAAAGTAGCAGAATAATACACATGTAGAATGAAATAATGAAGCTTTGGAAGTAACATGAATTCTACACACATGCAGTATGCATGCGCAATTAATCTATAAATACACTATTATATCATACTTGCATTATAGAGGAGTATTTGCAAATGAAAACAGCAGCCAGAGCTAACGTATGGTCAAAACAGATCGCGCACAAGGCAGCGATCACGCTGAATCAAGCACGATCATTACTGCCCGACTGCCTTTCAAAGATTCTCTTTCTCGCCCAAACTCACATCCTCCACCCTTTTGTTACCACCCCCACGAACGCAGCCATCACATTGATGTATCGCCATGACAACCACAATAATCAGTTCTATCAAACTCAATCATAATACGCTTCAGATAATTTCTAATTTCTTCCTCCCTTTATCTGTCCAAGGTCCCCATACGTCAATAGCAGTCTGAACGATGATGGGTGGAGGGGAGAGTGGGAGAAAAGGAATAAAGATTATAATCATATCAAGACTCGTGAAATAACAATATGTTTATTTTTCTGATGGATAAAATTCAAAGGAACGGGTGGTGGCCTTGCATAGCCTACATCTGAGGTTGGTTTTTATGCAGACTTCATCACCATTACACATCACAGCTTCCAACTATTCAGCAATGCTATGGAGAATAGGAATTATGATTTATATGTAATAATGATTTTTCAAAAAAAATCTATTAAAAGAAGAGAGATACAGAAAAAAGTAAGAATAATAGGAATATTAATAGAAAAGGATAGTATGTTTGTTTGGGTTTTTTTCAATGGCAAAAAACACCTGTCATATTTTTAAAATGTATTTTGTAGGCATTGTCCTATTACAATAACAGATGTTACAACATTTTTTTAGTCTTACAGTGGATTTCCTTACAAAGTAAGTATATCATCTTTAAAAAAAAAAATCATGGTCAAAAATAAATGTGCAAGTATAAAAGTGGGAGATGAAACTAGATTTATAGCACAGAAATAAATTGCTGATAAAAAAATAGAAAATAAAGACTTGCAACATATATTCTTTTCATGGTAATAAAAAATAATAAATAATAATTTACTGTAAGAGTGGGTACACATAAAAAACCAAACAAGGTAAAAAGAGAAGGTAATAGTAAAGAAATAAAAGAAATAAATAAAGCTAGACGGAAATAAAACAGAAATGTAGAGAGAGAAAGAGAAAGACAAGAGGAAGATAGCAAGAGAAACAGAACAACAAAATGCAATATACATGTAGGAGGAAAATGTAAAGAGAGGTTTAAAAACAAGAGAGAGAAAAGAGATAAGGAAATATGGAGAGAGAGAGAGAGAGAGAGGGTGCGAGAGAAAATGAGAATGAGGGTGAGAGTATAAGAGAGTGTGAGAGACAGAGATCAATAGAATAAGAGAATAAGGAAAAAAATGAAGAGTTAGCAGGAATAAGAATGAGTGATGGTGAGAGCCAGAGAGGGAAAGAGAGAAAGAGGGGATAAGAGAGGGGATACAACGACAGAGAGAGAGAAAATGAGAAAGAGTTAAAGAGAGAGAAAGAAAAATTGAAAGACAATGGAGAGTCCAAAAGTGACAAAGCGGAAAACAACTTTTAAATACGGAGAGAGAGAGAGAGAAAGAGAGAAGACTTCGAAATGTGACATGAAGAGAGAAGGAACAAAATGCCCAGGAGGTGCTTGCAGGTCATTTATGCCCATTAATATCAAATATCATTTTATTGATTATCCTTACGTCCTCCATTTAGCGCTAAAAGCTCATCTTTCGTCCACACACATGTGACTCTGCATTAATGATAACACCCACGATTTTCCTCCCTTAACCCTCCTGCTCTCAAAAACTCATACATGCCATAGACTCTGTGCATAGTGTTTCTTACAACGGGACCTGCAGGGTTAACTCTATTTTTTTTCAGTGTGGGTAACGTGTACAACCTTGCCAAAGGCTTGCCATTGATTTGGACATACGGTAACCTTTAAATTGTTTTTCTCAGATTTTCATTTTATAGATTTATTTTCAATCTAATAACAATGTTGAAGTTTGGAGGAAAAAAAAAAACACTTTACACAATATCAATGGAAACAAACTGAAGGTATTCCATGGACTAATGCATATGAAATAACATTTAGTTCTTTTTTCCCATTAATTTCTGTGGCTTGACAATGTTTATTCATTCTTACCCAATTTAAAAAAAAAATGCAATACTCTAATGGGTAAGCAAGCCCAAGACCTTTTGGTTTATGATTTATTTCTTCTTACTGCTAAGAAAGCAAGTATATATATACTTTTAGGTAACAACCAGAGGGACATACAGCTTTAATTCCTATCCAAGGGACTTGGTAACCAGGATTAAAGCCTTACCATAGCGCATGCACATGTACAGCACTTGCCTATCGACTTGGTTTGAACCTGGGACCTTCCCATTAAAGTGACCACTACTCTACCACTGAGATTTCAGGTTTATCACTGAGCTATCAAGCCTCCACTTACATCTTTAATTATTTCCACAAAGATTGGGAAAGAATACACTGGTGTGCTTCTTTCCAATAAAGAATCAGTCGGAGCACAAAATAACGCATGAATAATTTCACAAAATAAATCTCTGAGTGCACTGTGCATTTACTGTATATCTAATTCATGCAATAATTATTCACAGCTCCTTTGAGATCACTGCCTGACACAGAGGCAAAGCTGAGCTTACAAGCACATTTTCAGATACATGGTTATGAATTAAACAAATGCAATAACCATCTGTCATATATTACGATTCACAATTGACACTCTTACATCTTCCCCCGAAGCATGCCGCTCTACGAAATCCTAGCCCCCCCCCCCCTTCCCATACCCTTTCCAAAATGAACTTTTTAAAAAGCAAGAAAACACACACTCCAATAACTAGTCACCTTCAGCAGGTCGCTGCGTTCATTATGTAACTCAATTTAGGGCTCGTTAGAACCTCATCCAATTTAGGGGTTGAGAAAACTTGGCCGTTTGATGGGCGCCGCAGAAATTATCGCATTACGCCACGCTCTTTTTCACAGCACGGGTTTCGATAATGGGGGTTTCCTAATGTATCATCAACAAGTGCCTGTGGAGTTCAACTTAGGGGTTCCATTTTAAGCTGGATTTGATGCTTTTTCATTTTATTTCAGTTTTGTGAAAATGTATGCTTAATCATCATAGTAGTTACATTGATGAAGTTGTATCAGCATTAATGGTGCATTTAGCACTGAAAATATTGTTGATAAAGGTGATGTACCCTCTCATTTGTGTTTTCAAGGTGAGATTGAATGAGCTAAGAAACCAATCAGATATATTCAAGCCAAGCTTCCATAAAAATCTATCAGACACAAAGGTAAAGTGTAGAGGAGACATGCGTACATTAATGCTTGTATAAATTGTGTATCATTTATCTTCATCTCATTAAATTATGAATAAGGCTATTTCTCTCTCTCTCTCTCGCTCAATTATATAATTTTTCTCTTAAAGACATTTAATTGCATACAGGGCTACAAGGATCGCATGTCATTTGCAAAATGAAACTTCCATTGTATTTAATAATACTGCATTCAGGTCCATTTACAATCATCTGGTGGCATTCCAATCAGTGAAAAAAATAAGCAGGGGCTAAGGGCGATTAGCCCCTGAAACTCTTGAAAAAGCCACGATAAATGAAAAAAAGAGCCACCATCAAATAATATTTCTGCCCATGGGTCGTAGTGCATTAAAGCTCTGAACACAATAGGTGGACTTCAAAGAAGCCCTCGCGAAAGAAATTTTAATTTTTATACTGATTCCAATCATTCAATGATATTTACAAGGAATTTATACCATTTACATTCACCTAATGGTATTTACAAGCCTTCATTATCACTTACAAGCTTTCAAAGGCATTTACATGCATTCCACGTTTACTGTCGATCTCTGCACTAAACCCTTTCATCACAAGGGAGAAAAAAACACATCAATACCCCCATTTGATTAGGTAGAAGCAATTGTCACCCAGCCTTCAATAAACATATAGATTTGTCAGACGAAAGGCGATATACCCGATGGTGAATCTCGGCCATCCAGAATACATAGTGGCCTTATCTCTCGCGCGATCGTTGACCCCTCGAGATTTGTAGTAACGGTGGCAGTGCTGACCGCCATTCATGTGGACGTCCGGATGGTGATTTTATGCCGATGACAGGCTGCTGGTCAGTAGGCATCGGTGATTAGCCCTTCGGTCATCAAGCATTATCATTCCGCCAAAATCAATTGTGGAAGACACCTGTTTTGATAAGGGTGTCTCAGAGAGAGAACAGAGCCATTAAAATTGATGACTACCACTCTAAAAATTCTGAATAATTCCTAAAACTCTTGTCCCAAAGGGAAATAAGCTTTGAGTATTTGGAAAAGAACACTGATTGTTTTTGAAAATGACATAAGAATTCTCATAAATTCCTACAAGTTTTTTAAACCCTACCCTATTTCCCCTAGACCCTTTCTGATAATAATATGAGTAAAAAACATTATCGTTTCACAGTTATGATTGATGACAACTGCAAATGGGAGAACCATCAATGAAAATTACATTATGCATATCTTATCCTTCATGCAGGCAGTGCTCCATACTTACTTCATAAAGGGGAATTTGAATAGTGTTATCACCAAGAATACATATAGCTAAAGGAATGATTATTGAAATTAGGGCGTCTTTCTGAATTTTAGACAGTAATTTCCCCTTGGACCCTTGCTAGAGACCAACCAGCTATAGGAATTCCCCATTTACGCATTCTGCGTCATCTACCTATTCAATGCTAATCTCATCTCCCACTCGCAACGGTCAAGCTAAATCCCGGCGTTCGCTGCCGCACGGTCACCCGGCTCTGGACACCTGACCAAGACGATGGATAGCTGCCCGGCGGCAATATCTGAGTAATCACAAGAGGGGAGAGCTCTCGCCTCGGTAAGATGGGGAACACGGGTAATGGGAGACGAACTGTCCAGCTTCGTTTGCTTAAATTTTTGGTGGTTCATCTTGAAGACTGTAAAAGTAGGCGTCCACATTGGGAGACTGCCTAAGAGTTGTGTGGAATATATAAATAAAGAAGACAGAGACTACATTCACATATTCGTCACAATTCCAGAATTTATAATCTATTGTCTGGGAGAAAAGGAAAAGCAGTTCGCCCTCTTGACTTTAACCTACAACATTCTGGAAAAGTATAATGAGGCTTGTGCAACTACTATGATAAGTAATTGGATTTCAGTTTGTAGTGTATGTAGCTCTTTAATCATAAGGCTCAAATTTATTTAGAAGACACTGAACTCAACAATGCCTTCAAATGGAACAGATTTCAGATATATACATACAACATACAAACGAAACACTCACATGAATCTCAATTCATGAACTAGTACCCTCAATACAATGCCTTTTTGATATTGTATTTCTTTAGGCATTTTGTACTTTCTCACAATTTGAAACTGTCAATTTTCAGAGTGCATATTTCACAATTTCAATTCCTATGCAAATTCATTCATGGCAGGATTTTAAAAAATATTTTAAAAACACCAATATCAAGTCAAATTGCATGGAAATGTCAACTACTTTCCAGTATTTCTACTACCAATGGCACCTAAAACTTTAAGAGTCTAAAAATAGCATGACTTTAGCAAAGTGCTTGATGGAGGTTGTCCATTATTTTGACAAATGCTTGTCTATGTATCAACAAAAACTTGTTATTCATTTGCTCACAAGAGAACCTGGAATGTGCGTCTATCCTACGAATTTGAAAAGGTAAAAAAAAAAAAAATTTGACATTGCAGGCATGAAAATGTCAAATTGTAAAAGCCTCCACTTCTCCTTTTCTCCCATTTTAGCATTTTTTTTTTCATGCTGCTTTGCCGACGGAGAGATTCCGTGGTTGCGGTGATTTTTCATCGTCCTTGAAGGATTGTTTTTGCCGCCTCTCTCTGTAAACTAATAGCCCATTAACGGGTGGTGCTTTTTTTTTCCCACGGAAGGCTAGGTCCGGAGCCGCTAAGTAGAATGTGATTGCTCATTCACTGAACTGGAGTGAAAGGGCGTCACGAAATAAATATGTGGTTGTACATATTGGATACTTGATAAAAGAAATATCAGGTTCTAATATAACTTGTAAGAAAGAAAGTTGCAGATAGCTATTCAATTCAGCAAAATGTGAGAGAGATATGAAAACAAATTTTTTTTCCTTAGATTTTTTTCTTCTCCAATGTCACTGTTTTCCTCTCGTAATATGTGTCTTTCATTTCCCTAAAATCTAACCACTGCATTTCTCTTTCAAGTTCCTTTTCTCCCTCTCTCTCTCTCATTCTCTGTTTCTCTCTCCTTCTCTGTCTCTTTCTCCCTCAACATCCCTCTTCCTTTAACTATTATAAATCTTTCTCTTTCTATCTCTTTCTTTTAGGACATCTCTACCTCTAATGAATTACTTCTTTCTCTGGCAAAAAGAAACCAACTACACCCCCCACCCGCTAAAAAGAAAAAAAACTTTTTAACCATAACAAGACATTCCTTGCAGACACCAAGCATCATCGGAAAGCTTCCAAGAGCAAACTTTAGAGGCACTGCCGAAAGAGACATCCGACCATCCCCGGTGAGCTATTGTCACAGAGTTGTTAATTTCCCCTTTCGTGAAACCTCTTAAAGAACAGTGAGCGGTCGGCACCCTTGTGATCTCCGTCTGCGCTGTGATGAGAAATTGATTTCCTTGTTTTTGGCGTATTAACATCTCGTTATTTATCTACCGCGGATGCATCTGTGAATGTTTGCAGGTTTTGGAAATTGTAAGAAGTGCCCGAGGGTATAAGCAAACACCTTTATTTAGAATGCACTGGTCTCCGCTATCTCATGTAGGGAGATCAATTGAGTGGTTTCAGAGACCATGTGTGTTGATTTTGATGTGAACGGAAAATCCTTTTATTTTCCCTGTTATGTCTGTTTTTATAAACATGATAAAGTGAATGAATTCCAACCCCTTCTGTTCAACTACATGTACATCCACAAACAATTATCAGCAATGAAATTTAAAGAGTCAAATTTGTGTATATATTCTTTGCATCATTGTTAAATCTGGCTTTGAAGATCATCCTAGGAGGCTTTCAAACCTATATACCTATGGCTATTCCTATCTCAAGGAGAAAGAGAGAGATATGATTATTCCTATTCCCAGGCCGATTTGTCACCCACATGATAAAAGGGGTTAACATCATAAAAGGGGTTAACTGACATGCGTGCCTATCTTGTCTGACATCATCAAGAGCAAGAAAGAGAGAGAAAAAGAGAATTGGAGAAAGAAAAAAATGAGCACTTACTAAGTTACAGTACATCAAGAATACAAGTACTTAATAATATATGGAGGTAAAAATCTTTGTCATGGTAATGTCCAACCTTTGCTCAAAAATTGTAATTAGATATGTACATTTTTCTCCTTAACCCCTATTAATCCCAACACCACTTATTCCTGGCACTCAAGATTTATAAATAGGCTTTACTGACCAAGCCATTGCCCTTGCAAAAAAGGTCACACAAAATTGCATTTAAGCCACAGCATCAAGACCAGTCTCTGCCCTTTTTTGACCCTGCTCCAAACATGAAATGACTAGAGATAATCTTGGAAAGGGAGGAAACATTGACCTAAGAATTGACACCAGTCTGTCCTTGGCTGTGAGATGCTACAGAATTAGAGACCCCAATGCGTTGATCGTTGATCGGTACATGGAGATCCGCATCACCATCGCCCCTGAGGACCGGTAACAAATCCTTCTTAATCTCTTTCTCCTCTGCCCTTCCACCAAATTACGGGTAATGCTTCTGACGAGGGTTAACCCTCCCCCTCCCCTCGAACCTATTTTTTATCATTGTTAACCCTCCTTCCCCCTCGCATCTCCTTTTATCGTCATGCAAAGAACCTTTTATCCCACTACGACCCTGACACACCCAAGGGATCAAGCGACAGGCGTTGGAATATGTATTCATGACCGGGTTAAGGTTACCGCCCTGCAACGCCAAATCCGACGTAACTGGTATTAGCAGCCGGGGTGCTTGACTCCCTCCATGTTTTAGCGGTGGCATAAAATTAGCGCCAAATCAATGGCGTGAGATTAGCGCACACGGAAGGAGAGGAGAAAATGTGAGGTGGTGGCCGCGTCCCCCAGAACGGCCTAGATTATCATTCATTTAAATTGTGGGGATTCCTTGCTGGTGGTAATTTGGTACGAAATCAAAGCTGCCTCAACCTGACTTCTGACGACCCAGCTACGTTCCATTCATTCGTCCTGGGACTCACAGCTCTCTTCCTCTCTTTCCCTCAGGTTGGCGGGATGTTTCTGTCTTATTCATCACTCTCCCGTTCTCTTTCTACATGTACTTCTCACTTCTTCTCTCTCCCAGTCTGTATGTCTATCTCTCCATCTGTTTCAAAACCCTTTCTCCTTCTCTTCGTATCTCTTACGTCATTTCTGCTTTCTGTTTGATGCTTTCTGTTTGATGCTTTCCAGCCTTTTCTGCTGCTCTTATTTTAACACATCATTTTAGTTTGGGATTTTTCTCTCTGTTGAATCATTTCTTTTTCTGTTGCCTCTTTCCTTTTGTCTGTAATATTTCCCTCCAAATGCACACACGTGTATCTGCATGTACATTTTATTATCCTTAACTCCAAGGGGTTTAGCTCTCTTCAAAATTTTACCAAAATGTAATCAATGCTTACTTTTCAAATGTCTGCACTTCATTAACCATCTATTAGTAGGTAAAACCTCTGCTCCCACTGTTTCTCTTTCTGATTGAATGACTGTCTATCTGTCTGTCTATTTTTCCATGTGCGTCTCTTTTTCAGTCACCTATTTCTCCTGTGTAACCGGTTTCCTATACTCTTCCAACCTTTCACCATGCAATATTCATTACACTTTGAAAACATGCGCTTCACCCCGCACTCGACTCGACCACTTTCCTCAACTTCCACCTACTTACTATCACTTACATTCTCTTACATTCTCAATTCAAATCTTTACTCTTCTACCAGCCTCTCATTTCATCCGGCCCTGCCCCCCCCCCTCTCTCTCTCTCTTGCTCATTTTTCATATGCTCCCTCTCTCTCCTTTTCTCCTTCTTTCTTTCTATAACACTCTTCCTCTCTCTTGCTTCTACATTCAAATCACACATATTCACTTTCTCTCTTTCTCTCGTATTCTTCTTCTCCCTCTCTCCCCTTCTCTCGCTCATTTTCATATTCTCCCTCTCTATCCTTTTCTCCTTCTTTCTTTCCTTCTGTAACACCCTTCCTCTCCCCTGTTTTTACATTCAGATCACACATTCACTTTCTCCATCTCTCTCTCTTTCTCTCTTCTTCTTTCAGCTTTCTCATTCTTTCTTTCTCTCCTCCAATCTCTCTCTCTCTCTTCATCCCTCTGCCACTCTTTCTCCATTTCCTTTCTCCCACTCTCTCCATCTATACTTCTATACTCTTGTATAACAGTTCCTTCTTCATCTAAACTTACTTCCATCCTACTAAAATCAAACATGCTCTCTCTCTCTCTCTTTCTCGTTCTCCAGGTGACAACTCAATCTAGCCCTCTTTCCAACCAACCAACCGCCCACCCACCTTTTCACTCAAAACTCACTCACCTGATCGAATTCCATCTCCGTTTACCTCCTCCTTTGCTCTCCCGCTACAGATCAAGACATTTTCATAAATGAAAAATCACATGTATTTTCCAATGAGATAAGCTTTCACAGTAACGCCATACCGTGTCACCGATATACCTGTCCATCTACCGTCTGTTTCAAAAACGTCTAGTGTTTCCACTCATAAATATCTCTCCCTTTTATGTTTTCTTTCACGTTTTTATCATATTTTTCTAGGTAACCCAGAAGTCTTTCATATCTCGATATCGCTATGAGGCATCTTGCATCTTTCTTTCTTTTTTTTTTTTTTTTTTTTGTGCGAAGGACATGTAAGTTTCCCATCAAAGATTTGTCGTCCGTGACGAGTGCGGCTGTTTGTTTCTTTGTCTGTCCATCTCTATTTCTCTGCAAACCTCCCTCACTCTTCTTTCCATTCGAAGTTTCAACTTTCTTCTTTATATTTTGTATCTATCTTTTTGAGAAAGTAATGTTTCATAAAATATCCTGTAAATGATTAATCATCATCTCTACCTCTCTCTACCTCTCTCTCACTCTTTTTCTCCCCCCCCCCCCAATCCTTCCCTGATCCAACTTTTTAATACTCATCAACATCTAAATTTTCCTATTAATAACAATTAGAACTCCAGCTGGGCTATGATTTCGGCGCTCACAGCTATCAAGGAATTCACTCCTACCAGGTACCAATCAGACACCTGGGTGGAGAGTGGCAAATGTGGATTGATGTCTTGCCAGAGGACATTGCTGCCATGCTGGAGCTAGGACCACTGAACTTCAAATCTCCAGTCAAGCATTCCAACCATTCGACTAAGACACCTCTACTTTTGCAATTATTAGATACATCTTCATCTGCCTAGCCACACCCTACCAATGAACAAGTGAAAAAGTAAAAGAGCTGAACAGCCAGGGCCACATTTCATCAAATTTCTTATCAAATAACAATTGCAACAGATCTATGACATATTTGCTCTCAGCCAATAAAACGCTTTGATTTCAGTAGCTTACAACAGTCATTGTGACTTGTCATTGATAACAAGTTTTATGAAACAGGGCCCTGAATGGCATTAAATCTGAGCTGAATGATACGAGTTAACATCCTTCCAAATGAACAATTTAACCCGTTGACTACTGAATGTCGGCCCGGTTCCCGTCGGCAATGAGTTAATACATTTTTAAGTGGGAAGAGCTGGTCTTCCATTTTGGCGGATCATACTCCATCCTATAACATCTCATCTTCCTTCTTAATTATCCCAAAAATGAAAGGCAGGCAAGAGATGGAATATGCGGGAGGAGGGAAGGGACCCCAAAGAGATCCCAAATGGGGTGTAACGGGGTGTGAAATTGAAGTAACCCCAATCCATCTCGCTGGTATTATCTTCCACTCGACATGTAAAGAAGGAGGGAGTCATTGATATTTACCGACACTACATTAACTTCCATATACTCACATACCTCACTTGGTTCAATGAAGTATAAGATAGGGGAGAGAGAGGTAGAGAGAGAGAAGAAAGGGAAGAGAGAAAGAGAGAAGAGAAGAGAAGAGAGAGAGAGAGAGAGAGAGAGGTGTGTCTTATAAAGAAAGGATGAAAGCTAGAATTGGAAATATAAGGAACAAGTTAAAAACAGAGAGAGAGAAAGAGAAGGAGAGATATAAAGAGAAAGAGACGGACAGAAAACATTGGTTAAGGGGTACTGGAAGAAGAAATGAACAAGTAAAGTAGAAAAATAAATCCTTTCCTCATAATCATCATTCAGTGACGCTATGTTCTAGAGGTATTCTTTCATGCCAGAAAAAGGAAGGGAGATTTCAGAAATGAATCAATCAATGGGCACACTGAGCAATCCTTTCTTAAAACCAATGAAGTTCAAACACCTTGAAAAAAAGGGAAAGGTATACAATAAAAGAAGAAAAGACTTTCAAGCAATTTGGACCTTCTTACACTTAATGAATTTCAAGACAAAGGATGAAATACCCAAAAATGTAGTCTTACAGATTTCCTAAATCTGTAAGAGCCTTGAGGGACACCAACATTCTTTTCAATTTAAACGGTATAATGACATTCCTGCCATTGATATTCCCTGCAGTTACACCCTTCTTGCCCTAAACTGAAGACATCCAAGGCTCGCTACTAACTAATATTCCTATACGCTTCAACGTATCATGTTGAAGATACGACGACATATCAGCGCGTTGATGGAGGACTTTGAAATTAATATTCAGCGTTAAAATGAGTAATGTTGAAATGGACACTGCATTGAATTCATACTCAAAAGGATACAACATACCCTGTACATTAATATGCAAGATATTATTTTCTTCAGGTGCTCATTCACTAATGAATAAATCCTACGATAATGAGGAAAATGATACCGAGTCTAATCTTGAGTAAGAAAGAGAGCCGGTGAGACAATACTTGACATGACAAACAGGCAAACGAAGATGCCAAATCAGCCATTCATGCACAAGATTTGAAATGAAGAATGTTCTTATGAAAGTAGAGGACCTCTCTGGAAGGGATTTCTAACAAACAAATTTCCCTGTACCCCATTTATCAGAGATCGAATGAAATGCACGTCATACAAAACCCTTTGAACAAAATGAATGTACAGGTCGTCTACCTATTATCAAATATCCAATATCTCATTCCTCTCGCAAGCTCACCATTCCACTATTTCTTAAGCCTGACTCACACGAGACGTCATTTTCTGACGTTAGAACCGCGTCAGTAACTTGTACGGTCTTTTGCAAGTCCTGGAAGTTTGATATCATTCAAATAATAATAATAATAATTTTGTACTTTTAAAGCACACAAATCTGCCTTTAATAAAGAGGCCCCCTAGGCACACAATAAATGAAAAGCATAACCAAAGTTACAAATCAACGAAAACTATGATTAAGAACGACAAGCATCATGGAAACAGACATAACATTAAATAATTCTTTTAACATTACTGGTATGCCTTCTTCATTAGGAAGGTCTTCAAGTTCTTTTGAAAGTTTCTAGCAGATCAGCTGGATTTAATGTCCGAGGGAAGGGAGTTCCAAGTACGTAGGGCGGTCACACAGAATGATCGATCGCCCCATGACCTCAGAGAAGGCAGTTCTTGGCAAGGGTCTGCGTTTCCTGAGCGGAGACCAGATCTTGAAGACTTCTTCAGGTTCATGATGAGTGGAAAATGAACAGTGCACACAATACTTGTAATAACTGGCTTATGATGGCCTTAACAGGCTCGATCAGCGCTGGTACTGAAGTAATCAAAATGACGCCTCGTGTGAGATGTGCTTCAGAGTAAATCATGCAAAGAGTCTTATGGCGCTTTTGGTAGCCAGTGGTACTGAATCTTTTAACCTGGTGACTACTGAATTGTCTCATTCCCAAAGGCTCTATACAGGGAAGATCCGGTTCCCATAGACAAGGGGTTAACAAAGAATTGATGCTTTTCTGCCTCTCAACAGATGAGTTATCAAAGATAGGCATGGTGGAATTGGTCTTCCAACAAAAACTTTCCTGAACTGCCCCGCATCCCGAATTCCGTTACGCAGAAAAGGCTGCTGTTAAATCATAGAAATCGGCTTTCAAATCTCCCTGATTTCCTTGCACCTCTGAACTTTGGCTAATTCCTCTGACATCTTCGGAGAATTGGGCAGAAATATGGAACTGTTTTTCACGCCTGAAAAGGGCAGAGGGATGGTGCCATCGGGCGAAAAGAGATATTCAAATCTCGCTAACAATCAATCTTTCTTTAATTATCTGACGGGCCCTCTGAGCGACGCATGCCCGTCCTACCCAAGAACAGAGCACAAGGACATGCCTAGCCATGGAGGTTTGGGTAAAACTAGCCCCTCTGCATCCCTGGTGGGGTGTAGGAGTACACCCCCCTCCAGACCAAGGAGGATACTGCACACAAGAAGGATGGGGCACTCTAGGAGCTGTAATGTATTCATACCCAACTCTGTCCATTTCCTGCAAGCTTGGTATTGTCTATAATCCCTGGTGTATCATCATAGGCAATGTACGATCTACAGGTCTGGCCTTTTTCTTCAGTTTTGCCCTCCTTCTCTCACTCTCTATATCTTTACTTTTTGTTTGACTCCATCTTTCTCTCAATTTACTTTTTGTTTCCGTCAATTTTTCTTTTGTTGGTATTCTCCTTTATCAATATTAGTCTTTCTTCCACTCCATCTCTCTTTCTCTTACAAAATTATGAACTGCTTTGGAAAAAAAGTTACCATGCTGTGTATAAACCACTCAACTTTACCAATGATATAATTCTCTATCTGTCTGTCTGTCTGTCTGTTTGTTATTCTCTCTCTCTTTCTGTCTGTCTATCTCTCTCTCTCACTATTTGTTCAATTTTTCATTCCCCCCTTCCTATTTATTCAAACAACATGATCACAAAGACTTTCAAAATATCAACCTGATGCATTTTCAATAGCCTTGTCCGTTACATTTTGAAAGGTGCGAAAATTACAATTACATATTACTAATACAAACATGACTTCTAAGGGCAATACAAGTGGGTGTTGAAATTGTTGAAATTAAGTTGGTTTCTTAAAAGTCTTTGTGATCATTTTAAACATTTGCATTCTTATTTGGTACATGTTTTATTAGTGCATCAATAACACCTTCCTCTTCTCTCTCTCTCTCTCTCTCTTCGATGTTTGTCTCTTATGTGTCTGTATCACCAGGGAAATGGGGGGTCTCAATGTTTTTTATGTGACATTTGAATTTTGCTACTCTGCCACAATCCTAATGACATATAGATTGTCTGCTAATGAAGCTATTCTCCAAGGGGTACATCCTACCTGACATGTATTAACCTGCTTCAATTCCTTCTTCCTTTTTCTTTCTCTTAACTACAACTTTTTTCTTTCCTCTTCTACCTTTTCCCCCTTTTCTCTTTTACTTTTTTTTTTCCTGTTGCATGTTATCATCGATTTCTTGTCTTTTGGTCCAAAACAAGTTTACCAATTAAGCTAGATATACAGTTCTTCTACTATAGTCACTCCTTTTCCTTCCATTTTTAGAGAAGGGGGGGGGGGTGGTCGTATAAGAGAATAACATGTACATGTCCACAAGATGTATAATTTGAAAAGAATATTGGAACATCTATTCTTGAGTGATGTTGGTGATACATCACTTTTCTTTTTCTGTTATTAGTGTTAGTAATACCCTTTATTAAGTCATGCCACTTTGTTAATAGATGTTGGTGTCTAACTCAAATCACTTTCCACACTTATGCAAAATGTTTTTTTGGCAATGAACTTTTCTGTAATAACCTTTACATGTACATGTACTTTTTGGTATAATGGGTAGGGTCAGGGATATAGAAATAAGAAAAGAGAGAGAGAGAGAGATATGAGCCTGGAAAATGGAACAGAACGATACATGTATTATGATGCACAGATAGAGTGAGTGAGAGAGAGAGAGTCTGATCTAACAAAGGTATAGAAAATACAATGGAGCTAGGTGAAAATATAAAAAAAGCTTTACTTGCAATGCCAAGCTCACAATTTTCACACTTTTCAAGAGAATAAAAAAATGAGAATAAGATTTCCAGAAATACACCTCTTCCTAGTAAAAATCTGACTTCATCCTTCATTTTATTTGGCAAAATGCCAATATTTGATAACTTTCTACATTTGACTACCCGCTGAAATGATAAATGACAC
The DNA here is from genome assembly GCA_025618425.1 of Heliocidaris tuberculata. Classification (NCBI taxonomy): domain Eukaryota; kingdom Metazoa; phylum Echinodermata; class Echinoidea; order Camarodonta; family Echinometridae; genus Heliocidaris; species Heliocidaris tuberculata. The sequence continues at coordinate 36,100,830 of CM046833.1, forward strand.
AAATGGCCAATGTAACCCTGAGGGTAATAGTATAGATTACAATATATATTCCATCAGAATCGAATCTTGTCATTACGTTGTCTGCAGTGATTTTGTTTTTTTATTAAACTATGGAGTTGTTCAATAGACACAAAGTAATCTTTATCTTTAGCAGTCACAATATTGCACACAGTTTGGCATGCCTAATAAAGAGGATTTTCCACATTTTACTAGATCTATAATGACATAATGACAGAATGATATCTACTGCAACCAGTCATCTAAATTTATTGACAGATGTGTATCTCCAATTACATGTATATCTGTCTTCTTTTCTCTCTCACTCTCTCCTATATTAGATTCTTTTTATCTTTTAATATATTTTCTGTTTCTATTCATCTCTTTCTCTCTCTCCCTCTCTCTCTCACCCCTACTCATGCAGTCTTCTCTCTCTCTCTTTCTCTTTCTCTCTCTATCTCTCTCTCCTACTCACCCAAAGTCTTCTCTAAATCTTTCTCTCCCTCTCTTTCTCTTTCTCTTTCTCTCCCTCTCTCTTTCTCTTTCTCTCCCTCTCTCTTTCTTTCCCTCTCTCTTTCTCTTCCTCTCTCTCTCTTTCTCTCCTACTCACCCAAAGTATTCTCTAAATCTCTCTCTCAGTCTCTTTCTCTTTTTCTCCCTTTCTCTTTCTCTCTCCTACTCACCCAGTCTTTTCTAAATCTCTTTCTCTCCCTCTCTCTTTTACTTTCTCTCTCCTACTCACCCAGTCTTTTCTAAATCTCTTTCTTTCCCTCTCTCTCTTTTACTTTCTCTCTCCTACTCACTCAATGTCTTCTCTCTCATTCTCTCCTCTCTCTCTCTTTCTCTCTCTCTTACTCTCTCCTACACATCCACAGTCTTCTCTCTCCATCTCTTTCTCTTTTAGTCTCTATCCTCACCCTGTACAGCAGTAAGATGCACTGAACGAACAAACGGATGAAAGAAAGAACGAGGCAAAGTGGAAAAGAAAAGGAAAGAGAAACGAGAAAGGAGATGGAAAGGAACAACGGGGGTGAAAAAAATCTCGGTCAAATGTGCACAATATGAATAACATCATACACACGAATGCAAAGGATGAACAAAAATCAGAAAGAATATGAGCACACAGCACGACGAAAGCATCATCATGTCACCAAATATAACTACAGATCTTAATTACTTCACTTGTTTGTCGAGACCTGAATGAAATTCGACCAACGTTGATAAAAAAAAAAAAAAATCCTGTGTTTCATCAAAGAGGAAGCAGAAATGAATTGATGAAACCTCATTATATATTCCAAGACGTTCTGTGTCTGCCCCGGAGAATGAATATATTGCATGCATAACGCAAGGAGATGCAAGGAGCCAAGTATATCACTGCGTCTCAAATTCTCAACAAAGAAAAAAAAAGGGGAGCAAGAAGTCAATAGTTTCTGATATTTTTCTCATCAATTTACCAAAATTCTTGGCTGTACATGTACAAGGCCTGCAGCACCAGGTGACATTTTAATATGAAGATATTTTTTTTCTCATTTTGATCGCTCTATCTCTTGTTCCTGTCCTTCGATGCATCTTCCAGCTTCTTCTTTTTTTTTTTTTTTTTTGCTTCTCTTGTCCCCAATGCTTGCTGGTTGGTGACATACTTCTCTCTGTCACTTTCTCTCTTTCCTTCTTTTGTCCTTTTAACCTGTTGCCTAATGTATTTTCTCAGTCCCATAGGATTTATACATGGATCACCCGGTTCCAGTTAGTAATGGGTTAAGAGATATCACTTTTTCTTTCAGTGGTCCCATAACCAGAAGGTCCTGGGTTCAAAACTAAATTGATGTTCTAGTGCCCTTTTTGGGAAGGCATTCATTCCTAAATGCCCAAATCCCTTGAATTAGGACTTAAAAACACAATTAAAATCTTGTATATCATGAAGTTGCATTTATACATTTTTGTAACCTTTGTGACACATTAAGCAGGCTAAACAAAATTAGTAGTAATTCCCTAATATTTTACAATTTTTAAATCCAAACCAACACATTTCGGCCAAAATCTCTGACAATTTGTATCTTCAGCTACGGCCCTTATCAGTATTCTCCACATCTCTGCCTTGTGTACCTTCAAAGTGTTGGACTCTTCTAAAGTGCTCTTCAGTCGGGGGCCTTCAAGATTTTAAGAGTCTGTCTACAAAGATGGAAGCTGTCCTCAACTTGCCCTCAACTTGCTCTTGAGCTCAAAGTCTAAACTCATCGTCCAGAACTAAGCCAACAGACACTTGAAATCACCTGTGGATTTTCAGATAACTCCTCGGCAGAATTTTCTCTTTTTTTTTCTAATCGATTTTGGCAGTAAAACCTGTCAATGCTTGGAAGCTATATGTATCGTCCTCTCCCATGTATACACTATTGTTATTTTCTTGCACATGTATAAGGACCTTTTTTATCCAAATCTCTAGATGCAAAGTGTCATCAGGCATGCACAGGAAAGCAATGTTGGTTTCTTGCAGATGCAAGAAGAATACATTTCCCAACATGTACATTTCTGCTGCTAAGTGCTGATAGAATTCAATCATTCTTCTACAGTCTTTAACTTGTTATCTTGAGGGTCATTCAGAAAGACATCTTCAATGTAAGTTACAAAGTCATGTTCAATATCATATTCCAAGTCATTTTTTTCAGCGAATGTAATCCTAGAATTTATTTTCAGACATCTCTTCCGGTGCAAATATTGAACAGAAAATTATTGTTTTCATCGTTGCGAACAAACAATTCAGCATGAATTCAAGGCAATATCCCTTGCAATTCAACCCTAGAACTCGACATTTACAAGAAATGTGAAATAAAATAAGAACATGTCTTCTCCCGGAAAAAAACTCATATATCCAGCACCGACTAAAGATAAATTATGATTGATGCAATCAGAAATGGATCATAATAAAAAACGCGACATGCATCTCAACGAAGCGGTAGACAGGGCTGCTCCCTGGAGCACAACTTCGCCGGAGATCACGGATCACGATCGCCTTCTTCAACCAAGTGTTAGCGGAAATTACTCATACATTTAATACACACTACGGATATGCCCTGTGGACGCACAATTCTGCCCTCCAAATTCAAATCAAAATCTGGTTGGGGGTGGTTGTTGGTTCACATCTGAAAGTTCACGCCAACTGCGATGTTTTCGATACGAGAGGACAGTATTTCGAATTGGTAAAAAATGTATCAGCAGCATGTAAATAGAGAAATGTATGATCATTCCCCAAAAACACTTGGATCGTAATGACATTGGTTCATTCCATTTTCACCTTTTCACATTCTATTTCAGATTCCGTAAAAATCTCTCCATCATTTCCCTTCTTTTCCCTTCATATTTTTTCTATTTCATGTCTCCTCCTCTCTCCATCTTTTCTCTTCTTCTCTCTCCATCTTTTCTCTTCTTCTCCTCTCTCCATCTTTTCTCTTCTTCTCTCTCCATCTTTTCTCTTCTTCTCTCTCCATCTTTTCTCTTCTTCTCTCTTCAAAGCTTCACTTTTTTTCTTTCTTTCATTTTATGTACTCCAGCTTATTTTTTTTTTAAGTACAAAGTATCAATTGTAGCCATCTATTAACCCTTTATTTGCCACGGATTGAAACCCCTGACTGCCACACTGTTTGGAGAATACATGTATAATACATGAACACAATACATGTGCCAAAAATCGACTGTGGCAGGCCCCTGTATGTTCCATTGGTCGACCAAAGCTTGGAAAGGGGTAATGATATCAAAGGAGGCTTAATTTTCAATGTGAACTATGGCGTGATGGGATGATTATTCAATCTTTGATCTCCTAATGATTTCTCATCAGAAGGCTTCTTAAGGACTTCTCACCCTGAAGGTTATCTATTGACTTCTGATGACTGACATGGCCGTCACATTTCTGCAAGTGAACAAGTCACTTTTAGAACCTTTTCTGAACAAACTCACCTAGAGAACTTACCTGTTAGAAAAATCCCCTTCAGAGTTTGGCCCATTTTCAAAGTCACCTTGAGACTTTGTTCGCAAAGTGACCTTGAAAACTTTGAAGAAACTCAGCTTAAAAATCTACCTGTTTACCAAATCACCTTCAGAGTTTTTCCTATTCACAGAGTCACCTTGACACTTTTGCCTACTAACAAAGTCACCTTGCAAGTTATATATGCTAATAAGATAATCTTTAGAATCTGATACGTTTCAAAAGTTACCTTCGTAACTTATTCAGTTCCATTAAAGGTTGAAATATTTTAGAAAGTTTTTATGTAAAGAGAACGATTTCATTAAACAGACTTTTAAAACTCAATTTTTACGAAAGCGTTTTTTTTTTTTTTTTTGGTCAAAGTAAAGTTTTCACATTGGTGTTTTACTGAATAATCAAATTGTTATATTCTTGTTTTGATATAAGCATCTCTTAATCTGGCAGAGAAATTAAGAGTCATTCAATAAGCCATTTAGAACAATTCAACCAGTCACCAAATAAAGTTTGAAAGCTGCATCCCCAAAGTTTGGCTGTCTCAAATTGAATACGAAAGAAAAGTCATCACTTTCTCATTATTCCTCGCTCTGCATGGAAATCCACACTTATTTGAGTAATCAAAAACCCATAATTGACCCAAATACAAGCCGAGAGGGGGGAAAACAACTCCACCAGAAGCGGTAAACAATTTTTTTGTTGTAGCTCCTGCTTGCATGCTCGTATAACAACAAAACGGAAAGTAAGCTGATAAATGGGGAGTTGCATTGGGCAGGAGAGGGCTGGAGTCCCTTAAAATCAATCATGCAATTACCATTTAGTCTTGTGATTGGGTTTTTCTTTTGGGATGTTAGACAGAGTCAGCTCATCCCTCGACAACCCCGAACATCGGCGACAGGAAATTAAAAGAGTAGCAGAGATTACGAGCAGAAATGGGAGAAGTTTAGTTCCAGAGTCATTCGGTTGGTTTTGATTAATTACATACGAACGCAGGAGAGGTGCTCGATTTTGCTTTAAGGATTGGAGAGAATAAGCAAGCTGACGAAGAGAATAAGGATGCAACACTCTTTAACGGTCCTTCAAATTGGCAACAATCAATCCTCATTAGATTCGGTCAAGATTGGACGGTATTATTGCTCTGTTTCTGTTCACTCTTGTTAATCCTTTGCCGACGGGAACCGGGTGGTGCATGTATTAAGCCTATGGGAATGAGACAATTCAGTAGTCAACAGGTTACCTGCTCCATCAATGGGGAAGGTTATTATTATTATTATAAATCCCTAATCTAAAAGGGGGATGAATGACCCCATTCTCATATAATCTGCAAATTGGCAACTATTTATGGTAACAGCTTATACTTTATCTTATCTTGGTGGTCTGTTATACCTTTCACAAACGTTTGGGAATCAGTTTAAACCAATAACTTTTTTTTTCAAAACTTTTTAGCCCTTCATAGGTTACTTTATTGAGTCAAATAAACAAAATTTTACAACTCAATGAAATGATATGCATCTTAAACTCAAATAAAACAATCCTTTTACATTTCTCTCATTTCAGTTTAAACAGACAAAGATCGCAGTAACTGCCATTAGTAAAAAAAATTTGTTATACACACCAAATATAGAATAAATATATCTCTCATCCGCATAATATTGAATAATTTTTATCTTCATACTACTGAAAATCGGAATTTTGTTAAATAAGCTTTAGTACAAATAGTTGTTGCTTAATCAAAGTTACCATGCAATTAAAAGCATCATTTCTCTTCTCTTCAAACCCCAAAATGATATTTTCTAAACAAATCCCAGTATGTATCCCACTCTCCTGCAGTAATATGATCTGAGGGGTTTGGTAATTACACAATTGGCAACGAATATTCCATATTTGTTCTAACATTTTGCAGGCTTTGGTCGACTAATAGAACTAACTGTGGACTGCCACAGTCAACTTTTGTCACAAGTTTGTATATATCATATATACTCGAAACGAAATGGCAGTCCAGGGTTTTGTAACACACAAAGACTTAATTAACTTCAAAGACATGTTCCCTACATCCCAAATCTAGATTAATGATGCATAATTGATGACAGCCTCCAAAAATTCTTAAAATTGGCAACAATTATTCTTCCCCAAACCGTGATTTTATCACAAAATGAAATTCAAGATGCACTTTCTCCTCTGAGGTAATGCTGAATATTTGGTCCCATTTGGCAGCAAATTCAACTCTGATTTCAATTTCTTCCTACCAGAAGTAGAAAGTAAACCGTTTCAAATCTGTCTCCTCGTTCATAAGCTTAATCTCTGAAAGATTCATAACTACGCATTGTTAACCTTTTTCCCTAATCTTCTATGTCTTTCTCTCATCTTTGCTTTCATCTTAATTATTTTCTCAATCCTTTTTTTTTTTTTTTGATAGCGTACAAGTTCTTTCAAATCAAAAACAACTTTTGATGACTTCTCTTGGTGGTAGCATCTTAACTCTTCTATTAAATCTAGAAATTATTCCAGTTCATTTACCGACAATCCAATAAAAAATGTGATTTTAAGAACATAAATAATGCCAAGGTAAAGATATATCCCTCAAAGTTTCATTCTGAAAGTTATTTTCAATGCAGTAACACAGACAAAACTTGAACCTCCATATTCAAAGAAACAAAAGTATTCATACAAAGTCATTTCTCTAGATATTACTTTGCAGAAATATGAAATGCTACCTCTTAAAGCAATAAAATGGACAGACATTTTCAAGATGATAGACATGTCTATAACACAATTATACTTCTGCCTACATGTAATTATGCCATATCCTTCCATTCCTATTACGTTACACTCGAGACAAAAAAGGAGTCATATAATTCTTCTCTATCGACAAGAAGCACGCCAAATCCATATCAGTCTTCTTTAAATTAGATTTCATCATCCATCCGTGAACCCGCTTTTTGTTTTTCTTTTATCCGACTTGAAGCGGTGCATAGATTTCCTCTGCCGAAAAGCGTGCAGGATCAATCGCCGATGACCCTCCATAAAAACCCAGATATGCGTTTGCTGCCCCCAAGGGCTTTCCCCAGATATGTATCTTACAACTTAATTAACACATAACTTGGGGTCTTAATTTTGTTTTTGATCGCACCTCCCGTCTTGGAACATTACCTTATTTGGAGCAGGAATAGTGGATTCCAAAGAAGAATGAGATAGGCCCTTAAAGGGAAACAGTCAGCAAGTCAGCCATAGATTTGGGAGATTATTTGTACCACCTGGGTTCCACTCAACCTGGCTCCTTTCTTTGAAACCATATCATCTGTTTGGAGCTAGAAGGGCATTAGCTCTGTTCAAATGATGGGATTTAACGCCCTTCTGGCTCCAAACAAGACAATATCCTCATCATTTTACCTAATATGGACATGCCAAATATTATCAGTTATGAGCCAGAAAGTCGTTAATATGCATCTTAAAAAATACTAATGATGAACTTCTGGCTCTCAGCAGCTGATGTAAAGTAACTTGCATGTTAGTAAAGAGAAATATGATCACTAAAATGATGCATGTCCTCTGCTAAATTAGGAAATTACATTTACAGCATGGATTTAAAAATCAGCTAACATACAATTTCAATGTCATTCAAAAACATCATCAAGTCAAACTTAGAAAGGAAGATGTCAGATAGTACTGCTATACCAACTCTTAATGAAACCATATTTCAAATGAATTGATAAGTTAATGTATTTCTAAAAATTCCTCCAAAATGTAAATGTAACTTAATCCGCTGGAGAATATACAATTTACTTGAAAAAAACAAGTGAATACTCGGGATCTTTTCTTTTATCAATCTAAACACCAACACACACACACACACACACACACAAAGGTTGCACTATTTCATAACTGCACAATCTACATAACTAATAATCAGAGTTGCTTGGACAAAACAAAAAAGTTATTTTCCTATCTTTCATTCCGCTTTCCTCTCTGAATCTCTCCCTCCTTCCCTCTTTCTTTTCTCTTCTTCCTTACCCTTTCTTTCTTTCTCCCTTTCTCTTTCCTCTCTCTCTCCTCCATCAATCACTTATCTTTCCCCCGAGTCTTCCCTCTCTTTCTCTCTCTCTCTCTTCTGTCTTGCTCCTTCTCTCCCTTTCTTTCCTCTTCCCCACTCCTCTCATTGTCTTTCATTTTCTTCTCTTTCATCTTTCTCCTTTATCTCACCCTTCTCTCTCTCTCTCTCTCTACAGAATTAGAATGTCTCCCCCCCCCCCCGAGTCGTCCCCCCCTCTCTCTCTCTCTCTCTATCCTGTCTTGCTCCTTCTTTCCCTTTCTTTCCTCTTCCCCACTCCTCTCATTGTCTTTCATTTTCTTCTCTTTCATCTTTCTCCTTTATCTCACCCTTCTCTCTCTCTCTCTCTCTCTACAGAATTAGAATGTCTCCCCCCCCCCCGAGTCGCCCCCCTCTCTCTCTCTCTATCCTGTCTTGCTCCTTCTTTCCCTTTCTTTCCTCTTCCCCACTCCTCTCACTCTGTCTTATTTTCTTCTCTTTCATCTCTCTCCTCCATCCCCCTTTTCTCTCTCTCTCTCTCTCTCTCTCTCTTCAAAATTAGAATGCTGAGGCAAAATGCACCTGAATCTGGGGCTGATGTGGCTGGTGTGGGGAGCGTGGCTTTAAAAACGGGCATACTTTATTACCAGCCGAAAGCCTGGGGCCGGGAGGCTAATGTAACAGGTCGATGCATACCTGGAGATAGATGGTAATGAAAGTTTCAGCAGGGGTTAAACGCATCATAAAAGTGTGCAACTTATCACTTGCGCAGGGTTTTTTCTTTTTCTTTTCTTTTTGGTGCCTTGCACACTCGAATTTTCAATTTCATTCGCAATGTGTTTAAATCTTCTTTGCTATCTTTCTGAATATTTTTCTCTATTTTTCTCACTTTTTCCCTACACCTCCCTTTTTTCTATCCTTGACAGGCTAACATCTATTATCTTATTATGTAATCCCCTCTACATTACTAAATAATTATAACTGGATGGCTCAGTGGTAGAGCAATGGTCTTGTAATTGGAGGTTCTGGGTTTCAAACCAATTCAGCAATGCCAGTGCCCTTTGGTAAGGCATTAATCCTCAAATGCCAAGTCCCACAGATAGGATTTAAAGCTGTAGGTGTACTGCTTCATTAGCAGTCAGGTAAAGCAAATCATCAATGAACCACTGAATATGTTACAGGACATTTAGAGGTAGTGATCTTAATAAGATGTAAAGTCATTAATTGGTATTTCTGATCAGGGCCCTGTTTCATAAAACTCGTTATCAACAACAAGTTACAATGACAGTTATAAGCTACTGAAATACTTGCATATGATTGGCTGAGAGCAAATTTGTCATAGAAATGGGGTAGCTGTTCTTGAGGACAAGTTTTATGAAACAGGGCCCAGGTCTTGTCAGAAGTGTTTCTCGACAATGCAATATACATACATGTAGCAGGGTGGTTTACTATTACTGTATATTTGACTGCATATAGACATTCATAATCAGTTCTCCTATCCCAGCCTACAAAACAAAATCATCCTTCACAATACTTACATGTATATTCATCTTCATGAGATATGAAAATATCAAAGGAACTTCTGAAAGAGCTGAGCATTTTTAAAAAATTTTTTTTGAATGAAACACAAATGGCCACAAGTGGCCTTTCTATAAATATGTTTGGCTAAACATGTTTGACTAAATATTGCCACTATGCCATCTACAGCACAATCTTGCAACAACTTGGAATCAACGTACACTGTATGTGCTACACTGCATACATACTTATCTGAATAAGATATGAACTCATCCTCCATCAACAAAATCTACAAACCCTCTCCATTTGCAATATCTGATAGAATATTTTATATAGAATGGTTAGAGAGTATGTATATGCTTTATATGTAAGCACCATGGGGATCTACAACTCTGAATGGTATCTGGGGTCACTGAGGATATTTAAACCTGGCCCTGAATGCTAGAGAACCGACTTGTTTTGTTAACTCAAGATCTCCTGGGCCCGTATTCAATTCAATACTTAAGAGTGAAATATGAGTAGTTTACTTAGTTTTCGGCTGAGATAAAATACTTAAGCAATTTTGGTATTCAGTTGAATCTTTTGGCTAAGTATTTTACCCTAGGTCTAAGACAGCTCCCTAGCAGACTTAAACCAATTACTTGATTGGCAGGTATGTGGCTTTCATACATACGCACAGTAGTATAAGCTGCGCACAAGCAAACCATGTAAGCGCGCATCTACTGTGACGCATTTATTGCGCATGATTTTGGACAGGACATGTGACGTCACAATGGATATCAGTAAGTATTTTGCCTCAAAGTCGGGTTACTAAAGAAAAATACCTTAAAGTGATCTGAATACGAGTTAAGCCATTTTACTTAGCCGAGTTAAATACTTAGTAATTTACTTACTTAATGCGCATTTTTAATTGAATACCGGCCCTGGTTTGTAAACAATTTTTTTAGGCATTACTCCCAGTGTTAACTATCATATGCTCGATCTGTAATGAAAACCACAAATCAGAAAAAATTGGAACCAAGATCCTCTTTTTTTTTTTTACTCATTAATATCTCCTGGGTGGAAGAAACATTCTAATAAATTCTAGTAAATGATATTCATGATCAACATCTTTTCCCAGGCCCTAGCTTGTGTTTGAATTTAGTACAATAACTTCTTTTTTTCTCTCTCTTTTTTTTTTTTTTGGGGGGGGGGGAGGTAGGAGTAGTAGTTACATGTATATTTACTACATGTGACAAAGGATACATTATGATGACTGGATATGGGTCACTGCATGTAGCTGCAACACTGTGCTCTGCGATTAAATGTTAACCGTTCCGTATTGTATGCACTGATTAAAATGTGGCATGTGAAGGTTTGAAGGACAAATCCAGCTTCTTCTTTTTTTTAATGTAATGTCCAGCATTAAATGGGTACAAGACGGAAAAAAAAAATTCCTTTTATTTTTAGTGACCAAAATCACTTACTGTAAAAATCAGAAACGTTCGCGACATGAAACTTTCGCGAATTGTAAAAGACAGCCATTTTCACAGCTAGAAACTTGCGCGATTTGGAAAAATCTAGTGTTATATCAGTTATGATTCAATGATTTTGCACCATGGAACTTTCACGAATCTGAACCCCTCGCGAAATTCGCGAACATTAAATGCGCGTGAAAGTTTTTGGTTTGACAGTAAATTTTCCATTTGTCATTTGAAAGAATCGACTGTGTATAGCATTTCTGAGCTTTCATTTAAAAATTCCAACTAGGAGATGAAATGGATTGTTCTTTTAATATCTGTGAGCCAGTAACTTGCACCTGGAGAGTGTGTGCGACATACCAGAACATCCTTTAAAGATCTGAAGTCTTGAAATTTTATCTTCAACTTCAATTTACCTTGATCCCTCGTTTTAAATAGGATGAAGTTGTCATTAAGAATTTTTGATGCGCCCAGTCATCAATCTTTCATGAATATCATCCTTTGTGAATGATTGTACTGTCAAGATGCCAAAAGATGACACTTTGAGCACCGGTATCATATCTTGCCACCTGTACATTAATAATTCAAGTCATATAAGAATGGCAGTTTAATTTGCCAAGGGACTGCCAATTTGAAGATGTATCTCTAACATGCTCCGCCTTGGATCCACAAGGATTTGACAAGTCGGTGGTGTCCATCATGGCGTGACTAACGCCTTTCAAAATTCATAACTTTTGGTTCTTGTATGCCATCAAAGTCATAAAGTGGGAAGGAAGGGTCGTAGATTTGGAAGGTATTAGTCACGAAGTGTCCAATACCACTGACAGATGCTGCTCAACATTCATATTTTTTAGTTCCATTAAACATTCCTTTACAGTCCTATGGTGGGAGTAGTAATGTCTGGAATCAACTTGACAGACATCTTGAAAGAGACGGGACAGCACTGTGCAGGTGATAATTGTTGAATACATCAAAGAGCCATATCATGGCCCACACCTGCAAATCAGATATTCACTTTCTTTATTTCTTTGCGACGGATCATCATGGACAAAAATGAAATTGCCTGTATTTTTATCCGCCCCATATCACTTCATTTCATACCGCTCCATCTCGCATCTATTTTGATATGACTCATGCAGATATGGAAGCAAGGGACTGTCCTATAAATATAGCAACGGAACGAGGGGATGTTTGCTGGAGTATTGAATCACCGAAATGTCACGGATATATCGTCAACCGGCACCTGAATCATTATGATAGCTCGTCAGGCCGCGAGTTGGTACTGCTGGTTAGCTCCGACGGGTCGTATTTGGGATCTAAGACAAATAAACGAAGGGGTGATAGGGGTCAAATAAGCCTCACCTGGACAGCTAATCTAGCCCGCACCTTTCGCCGTGACTCAGGTTCAGCCGGTGTAAGGTTCTAATAGTCGCGGGACACGCGATCCCACCCCCTCGCAGGCGGAAAAGGCCCAAATTAAGGCGTAATCCTGTGCGACAACTCCGCCGGGATGGATTCATCCCAAACCCAGGTTACGTCGCCGTGGTAACATCCCAAGAACTATCCTCACATTAGAAAAGAACGAGAGGAGAGCCGAAGAGAGAGAGGTTTCGGCGTTGGTTTACACCTGAAATTTCTTGACAAGCGTAAATGCCTAAGCTCTGGGACAGGTGTAAGCGATATCGATGGAGATATTAATGAAGCGTTTCTTACGATTGTGATGGGCGGTATCTATTACATGCTCTATAGCCATTTGGCTGTCTTTGTCATCCCCCGCTGAGCTCATAGCATCACAGAGGGAGAGGAGGAAAGAGGGAAGGAGAAGGAAAAGAGTAGGAAAGAGATAGATGAATGGGGGAAAATAGAGAGGAAGAGATTGAGAAACAAAGGAAAGAGAGGGAGAGGGAAATATGGGAATAACAAATAGTAAGAAAATACAGAAGAAAAAGAGAGAGAGAAAAAAAACCCAGAGAGAATACAGGAAAGGGTGAGGGAGAAAAGGACAGGGAGAAGAGAAAGAGAGAGAAAAGACAAGATAAGGAGGAGAGAAGACAGAAAGGGTAGGAAAAGAGAGTATGCAAATGGGGGGGGGGGGGGGGGGGAGGGGGCTACAGCATCATTAACAGTTACACAGTATTTCTATCTGCATGTATGACACTGAAAGCACCACATGCCTTTCTTTATAAAAGGAAGGCCGAGTTCTGGGAAAGGTACAAACTAATTTGTGAGCTTTCTCATTCTCGTTATGTTAGTTTGGAAGATTATCATAGTAGATATGTCCCCTGAAAAGGATTCCTCTTCAAATGCCCTCACATTCACAATATGACAAGAAACAGCTGAAATGTTCGAGCCAAACATTTGTGTGTAGTCCCATATACACATTTCTGTGTGCAGTGCATGTTACTCTCAGCAGGATTGAGTCAATGTCTCATCATTTTGGTGATTCCAAAACCTTACAGCATACACCAATTCTCATCTACTATATAATCAACCTTTTCCAACTGCTTTGAGACAGTTTCTTTCAACATTCAATCTCATGACCAGAACTCAACTTTATCTTTAATACATTTGCTACATCGTCTTTTTATCACTCTCTCTAGACATCTTATTCCTTCCTGTTTAGAGCCAGAAGGGCCTTCCTTCGTTCTATTTTTAACAGAGTTTATGCAATTCTGGCTCCCAGAATAACTTCTTTAACCGAGACTGACTAAAGAAACTCAAACTCAAACTCTTCTTGTCCAGGTACTTCAAATTTGACCTATTGGTGATATTAGCTTTATCGACATTGTTGAACTTTCCATTCCTTTTGATATTATCACGGAACAAAAAAAAATGAGCCTCTATCTTTCCAAAGGTGCCAGTCCAATATCCAATTTTTAAATCACAGTGCAAGAAAGAGAGTACAACCATGAAAGCAAACTGTTTTTCTGCCCCAAAAGCAGTTCAACCCTCCCAGTGGCACTCAAATGCCACTTTTCTCGCAATCGATTTCAAATGATTCACTTTATCGATGTCGTAACCCTACCTTCTCTCCAAAAGCAGAAGCAATCCCCCTGAAATATCCCCCTATTTGAACAATCATCAGACATCCTCACGCATCCTCTTTTATACCCTTCCAGAGAGAAATATCTCCAATTTTCCTCAAACATGGCTGCAATTGGCACATCGATCTGGATTTAATTCGAAGGCCGTATCACCAGATTTGCGATGAGCAACTTCTTGACACTTTCTGACAACTTTGGTGTACCGCTGCACCACGATCACAAGCAAACCTGCTAAGCATTGGGATAAGAATGGTTGAACCTGACACCATCGATGACCAACTGTGCTGTCAATCGAAGCCCATCTATCCGTAGATGGATCAATTTTCTTCCCCATCTGATGAATAATTAATAGCCAATAAAGCCCACATCCACTTCAATTCTCAATTTACCCTCAAATCTTGGTTCGGGGACTCTTTTGTTTGGGTTTTGTATTCTTGAACAATTCTTTCTGTTAAATTTGCTGTTCTTCCATGTACTCCATTGGGAGGTTGAAAACTAGTTTTCAGGAATCATTCCTGACACATTTACCCCTCTTTCTTTCGTCGTAGGAAAAACTACAACCCCACCCCCCTTTCCAAGCACATAGTTTCCCTCATTGTAACCTCATCTGTGCCATTAGGTCTCAGAAGAAAAAAAAATTATAAATGAGCTTTAAGCATTGAATTTGATGTTTTTATTCTTGTTTCATGTTAAAATTTAACTTGGGACACCTTCATGAAGAAACTAAGTTGATAAGCAATCATACAGTTTGGAAGGATTTCCCGGCCATAGCATGGAAATGGAAAATGGTAAATAAGGCATGGGTAGATATGTCATATGTTCAGAGTTAGAAGGACTTTAACAGTGTAAAAGCATATGAGATAATGCCTTACTGGCTCTCAATTACAGCAGCTATATGATTGGTATGATAGTTGCTAATGAGCATCTTTCTTACTTAACACAAAATCCTCTACATTCCTCATTGTGATAAAACTCGCATTTAGACCACACAAACAGACTACATTGAGGACAAGAAAGCCTCAACTTACAACATCGACCTTCTTTTTTTCAAAATGCATTATTGACTGTCCACTTAATACAGTGATGTTGCAGCTCTTTAAAAAAAAAAACCATGAAAATAATAATGACTAAAAGAAAGCAGGCACATTAGAATTCATCTTTTCAAACACAGGTTAGTACACTCATTTTCAAGCAACAGTGGATCTTTCCCTGAATATAAAGTGATTCAGCCAATATCTGCATGATAGTTATGTCCTTCTACCACTAACAATTATTTCTGTTGCTCCATTTATACAACATAGAATAACCGGAATTCACTTGTTCATATATAAAAAATCATGAAGTCCTTTTAGCAGTAGAGCATTTTTATTACATATATCAAATCATTCACGATGCAAACAATTTACACTTGTTATAATTTATATATCATCTGTTGAGAGCCAAGAAGGTGTGTTAAAGTATATGAGTTAACGCCCTTCTGGCTCCAAACAAGATGATATGATCCCGGCATATGAAAGGTACAATACAATAATGACATATGACATAAATTACAAAGGAAGAAAAAATCAATCAGCCTTCGCTGCTGTTGCATGGTCCAAGAAAAAAAAGAAAGAAAAGAAACATGGAATTTCTATGACCTTTGAACCTTTCCCATCGACCAATAATACACTTTGATATAAAAGATTTCTGCATTAATTATATTACCAACAATTGAGCAATCCATTATTTCAGAATAAAGAGGCACTTGCATCCATTATCAAAAAATATCACATATTTTGGTTTCAACTCAAAGTCATGGGAAGGTCACTGACTTCATTCCATGAAACTGATCTAATACACTTTTCTTCTTCTTCTCTCTCTCTCCCCGTCCCCCCCTCCCCCTCTCTCTCTCTCTTCTCTTCTCTTCTCTTATCTCTAATTTCCCTTACTTACAATATATCAAGCCAATTTCTGAACCTATCTGCCAATTTTGATCCACTTCCATGACCAATTTAGAGATCTCTACCCCAGCCTACACACAGAGGTAATTGTCTTACTTCAGTTCAGAGTGTTTGCATACATGGCCTGTTGATATTTGTAAAATCAACCCTTTTCTTCCATTTTACCTTTCTTGGCCTCGGGGATTTACTCTGCTTTGCTTGGTTAACCAGCAGAGCTTTTTCCTTTTTATAGCTAATGTAGATTTCTTGAAATTCATAACAGATGTATGAAATATTTTTTTAGGAAGCAATATGAGAAAAGGGCATGTTAACTTATGTCATTTGTTGTATGCATATGCGGAAGCGCAATTTTTTAATAAAAATGTATCTTCTGCAAAACAAATTAAAATGCACCAGTCTGAAAAGATTAAAGTAGCGAATTATCTTTTGATATTAATGTTCAATATGTGATAAACTACCAAAGTTTATATTTATGTCCATATTATTCTGTTTCAAGAGTAAGTTGAATTACTATGCTTTTGACTCAGACATATCATTATCCCTCCTGTTTCCCATCTACACCTTAAAGTCCTATTTGAGGGACTTATTACTGCCCCTTGAAAGGAATGTAGCTTAGTGTCAAACATCTATCATACCTATTTACTGAAAGAAAAACAATTTTAAATCTTCTTTTAGACAGGACACAGCCTGAATAATGTTACCAAATTTGAGCCAACATCTGCCGCAAAATTAAACCCTTGCTTCCTTCCGAGTTATCAAACTTCCAGGCCAGAATGCTTAACTAATTTCCTACACCTTACAACCCAGCCCTGATATTGCCGTCTTTCCCCCCGATCCCGCCATGTTCATTAATAACATCCAAGTATTACTCACGCCGATTCCAATATCCAACCAACAGATTACATCACACCGCCCAATAATGCATCAAAACAGAACACCCACGATCAACTCATCCCGTTTTCTATCATCTCGTAGCGTTTCGGCAACAGGGCACGACTGAAAGTCCGCCCCTTCCAACACAAAAATTGTCCCACGTCTCCTTTCATTTGTCTGTGTGATTACACGACGTGGCGTAATTGCGTGTTCAAATTTTCGACGGGATAATCTGTTTTCATTTCGGACCAGCTAGATGAAAAGTTCATCCC
Source organism: Heliocidaris tuberculata (assembly GCA_025618425.1). Lineage (NCBI taxonomy): Eukaryota > Metazoa > Echinodermata > Echinoidea > Camarodonta > Echinometridae > Heliocidaris > Heliocidaris tuberculata. Next base: position 36,117,931 of record CM046833.1, read on the forward strand.
CAATATTCTTATAGTGCGGCAACTTAATGGTTTGTTGCTGGAACGGTAAGAGCTCACTGTACTTTTTAGTTCTTACTCACTATGCCCCTTATACATGCATCAAAGCTGTCATTTCGACAGATATTTTGTCAGCAGAACCATTTACTATGTATGTTTCAATATCTGTAAAACAATTGGCTTGGGCAGTGGATGACTAAGCATGCTCAGATTCCTTTAGGGCTTATTTGCAACAAGCATTGTCCCATTTCAGGTCTTCCCTTCTGAATTTTGCTGTAAATTCTTGGTGATAATTTTTTTTTTTTAATGTTCAGGAATGTTAGTGAAAGTATATGTCACATTTGACTTGAACTTGAACTTGAAATTGAACTTTTCGAGTTTAAGCTACACTTATGGAACTTTTAAGATTTTCAATTTGATTTGAATTGCTTTTATTGTTCTGTACGTATCATTTACAAAACTTTCACATGAAATTTACATTACATTGAAATAAAGAACATACAGAATGGGGTTGCCATTCATAAGGAAAAGCCTGAATGGATGTCCTCTTCAAAAACACTGCAAATGATCAGAATTCATTTTAAAAAAATGCAAAATGATTATAAGAAAATGAAAAGTGTATGGTAAAGAGATTTTTGTAGTGATATGAGGAGATTCATTATAACTAATGATTCCAATGTAGTGATATGAGGAGATTCATTATAACTAATGATTCCAATTCTCTCCATTTCTATCTTCTCCCCCTTCTCTCTCCCCCTCTCTCTATCTCTCTATGTCTCTCCCCCCTCTCCCCCTCTCTTTCCTTCTTTCTTCTCTCTCTATCTCCAAATATACCTTAACCTCTCTCTATCTTCCAAAGTTTACTTTCATCTAAATATCGTCTGTTTGGAGCCAGACAGGTATTCCTTCACATGATTTTACACAGAGTTAAGGCCCTTCTGGCTCCAAAGAGACGATATGCTCTTCCTTAATTCATCTCTACTTCTTTGCCGTCCCATCCCCTGCACTTTCTCACACACCAAGACGGGGCGAAACATCACATCTAATTCATATATGTACTAAAAAATAGAAGTGCATTCTGGAGGGTGAAACAAAGTGCAAGCACTGCATGTCCATTGCTACGGTCCCATCCATAGAGATTGATGTTTATGTTCCATTAGCTGGTAATGAATGTCCCTTCTCCAGCATCCATCGGACACGGGCCCAATTTTTCCGCGCCACGAATGTACATTCGTCTTAATATGCAATTGATTTACGGAATGAATGAATGAACTCGCAATCTGTGGGAGCCTCACAGGACTGTAACAATTCAACTTTGTGATTCAGAAATTCACTTCACCATTTTGTGAATCCCTCATTCATTTGGCCCAATACAGTGCACATGGAGAGGTCAGAACAAAACACCTGTATACATTTACATCTATGAAAATGTGATATATTTACTAGTTGCAAATTGAGTTAAAATATATTCTTTCATTAAATATTTTTAAAATAAATATCCTTGCTTTTATATCTAACCACATTTGTGTAACATGAAAATTTCTTTCACCTGTTATAAATTAACCTATTCTCTACAGGATCTGTGTAGTGTTGGTATTAAGACTATGTGAATGAGATAATTCAGTAGTCAACATGGTAAGCCTGGGATAACTTTAGCCAGGATCTGAAGAAAATTTGTGTCAATCCAAAATAAAATCTACCCAAAGCAGTGATGCTCACTTGCCACAGGGTAATGTTATGAGATGTTGTTATCCATGGACCCGACCATTTCACATGGAATACCACTTTTGATTTTTCCTCCCACAACCAAAAATCGCACATGCTTACTTATCTAGATGGTACACACAGAGTATGGAGCTTTAAAATAAGGTTTGCCAATCTACACTTAACATCATTGCATTGATTTTTCTACAACTGCCCCCATCCCACCCCCATTTTAACCAATACAAGACCTTGAACGAACTTGAACCTGTGTACGAAGGAGAATTTGAAACCTCAAATCAACTTAGCGAAAAAGGAAAGTGGGATAATGATAGAAGGAGGAGAAAGGGAGAAAAGGATGGGAAAAAGAGGTTTAAGACTTATGAGAAGACGGAGAGATTGACAGAGGTAGAGAGAAAGAGAGAAGTGCAGAAGCAAGTGCACCAGAACATATGGAAAATTATTTAAAAAGGGATAAAGGGAGAAAGAAAGAGAAAGGCAGAGACACAGAAGTTAAAACAAACCAGTAGAGAAAACAAAAGGAAAAATGGACCCTCAAAAACAGACAGAAGAAGAGAACATAAAAAAGATAAAAGGATTGAAGAAAGATGGAATAAAACAAGGATGAAAAAACCTAATTAAAGCTGAATCAACTGTTGAGAAAGAGAAAGAAGGAGTTGAAGAGGAAGAAGGGGGCCAAAATAAAAACACAACATGAAAGAACGCAAAAGAAATGCAAGAAGGAAAAACATAAAAACCTGGGAAGTAAAATTTTGACGATCGATGCGAATCAGGAGACGTAAACGCAAGCTAACAAGGTCCAAAGCACATCCCACTTGGGTTTGATGTTCAATCAAGCATGAAGATTGTCTCGGCCAATCAAAACCAAGATAGGATCGCATAGGCCAGGTGCCCTTCAAAGAAATGAGTCAGCAGAAAAGACAAACCCAAATTTTTCTTGCTCTATGCCGTTCTAAAGTCCGAACATCATTCAAAATTTAATGTTTCTTGCCATGGGCAGCACAGTCTGCTTAAGATTGGCATTGAAGAACTTTATGGTTGGGCTAGGAATAGGTAAATCTTTCATAAAAAAGACACATTCATTTTGAAGATTGTTCCTTCAAAACATATTTTCTATTCAAACCAGTTATCACAAACTGAAATGAAATTTGTCTCCGGAAATTTCACTTGATATATTTGTTGGCAAAACAAGTGGTGTAACAGAAAGGGTTAATTTGCTAATGATAAATTGAGCTGAAAGAGAATAAGACAAAGGCTTAAAAAAAACCACCTACACTGAACATATTGCCTCTTTGGAGCCAGAAGGGTGTTAAATCTGTATAAAATATATGAGTTAATGGCCTTCTGGCTCCAAACGGATGAATAAGAGCTTAAATAAAAGGTGATGCACAGTGATCATGAAGTAAAGAGGTTCAAAGTAGATTTTTTTTTTTTTTTTTTTTTTGGGGGGGGGGGGTACAATATAAGAGTGAAACAGGCATGAACATGAGGTTGGGAGTTCAAATCTCTGCCCAGTACATTCATTGTATATCGTCATCGTTTTATGAACTGACGAAGCCGCGCACATGCGCAAATACACGCATTGGAGAAAGCGGTTTTATGAACCGTTGAATCGTGTTTGAATGGCCAGTACTTCCTTATTATATTCCGTATTAATATACATGATAATATACACCATTTCAAAATTAAAGTCATAAGCTTTCTTTACATGAAATTATGCAACGGAACCAAATTCCCTTATCTAAGAACACCTAAATCTATAAATTTGTTTCCCGCCAATTCACGTTTCTGCGCACCGCGCACAGATTCGTCTGTTTGTAAGAAACAAGGACGATATGTCCTTAAACAAAGCATTTTATCTACATTCATCTCTCTTGATCCAGGTGTATACCATGTAGCTGTGCAGCTGCTTGAGGTGCAGCTGGAGTAATAATTTCAGGAAAACTTTGGAAGTGCATCAGGGCATTTCATTACCAGGTGAAACATGAGAAGCATAGAGGAATGAGATATCATCATTATTCTCAGGACTAAATTCCATGAAACAAACACAATTATACATTCCAATCATTCCCCTCTTCTTGGTAATGAAATCAGTGACATTCATACGTCACTGAGAGAAAATGGGAAGAAATAAACGAAGCAGAGAAAATATTGGGTATGCTGGAGGCAAACCAGGCCAGTCAATCGCGATTGATTGTACTCATGAATTAAAAACAGAACATCGACGGGTGGACAAACATACAAATCATAATATGATTCAGCCATTCATGAAAAATTGTTCACATTCTTGTTTGCTCACGCTTAATGGAATGGGAAGGAGAATAAACATCTTTGGAATTTTCCAAAAGAAGAATTCATTTAATCATGAATAATGAAAGACAGGCATCTTTAAGAACACGTAAATACAATTTAAAAAACAGAAGGGAGGATTGTATCCAGACATATATTTGGGGAGCAGTGATGTAGACAGGGGCATGTTTAATGGTATACATGGAGGTACTGCTCTCTAGCTATCTTCATCCCCTGCGGTCTTGTTTATATTAATGTGAGTCTAATATGTACTCCAGGCCTTGCCGTAATTATGGGGGTTCTTTTGGCTATTCCCTGAAAACATCTTACCTGTATTCTTCTTTTTCTTATTCCCCCTCTCTCTCTCTCCTTCTCACTTCTCATCTATCTTCCTCCTCCAACTAATTCTATGTTTCAAGGTAGTTGTATCTCTCTCTTGATGTATTTTCTCTCTACCCCTCTCTCTTTCTATTCTTCTCTTCCTCTCCCTCACTCCCTCCCTCCCTATCACTGCCCTTTCATATCTCTCTCTCTCCCTCTTTCTCTCTGTCCATCACTGTCTCCTTCTCTCTCTCTCTCTCTCTCTCTAAGCCTCTAGACTTTTTTCTTCTCTCTGCCTCATTATACCTTTTCTTTTTCTTCTTCTACTTCTCTCTCTCTCTAAACTTTCTTTCTTCTCTCTGCATCATTATACCTTTTCTTCTCCTCCTCCTCCTCCTCCTCCCCCTCCTCCCCCTCTCTCTCTCTCTCCCTCCATCATTCACGCTTACTCTCTATATCCCATTTTTTTCTCAATTTATTTGTCTATCTGTCTTCCCCTCCTCCCCTCTCTCTCTAGCCCCCCCCCCCCTTCTCCAACCACTTGGTTTTTCTTTCTGTCTCCCTGTCTCCCTCTCTCTCTCTCTCTCTCTCTCACTCTCTCTCTCTCTCTCTCTCTCGCCTCACCCTCTTGAGTTCTTTCCCTCTCTCTCTGTGCAATCTCTGCCTTCCTCCAGCACCTCTTCAGCTAGCTCTCTCTCTCTCTCTCTCTCTCTCTCTTCATCTCTCATCCACACATACACCGAGTCCATGTGTACTTTTCCCCCAAAGTTCAGACCATAATTTGATATCGTTTGTCGGTTAATAATTCAGTTTTGCTTGTCATATCTCCGTCCCATATTGATATCTTGATAGAGATACCAGGTATCTCAGCCGTATACCCCATACCTCCATCTTGCAGCCACCACGTCCCAATAACCTCAAGTATATCTCCTGATGAAATTGGAATTGTTTTATTGCCTTAATGAAAATCTCCCTTGAGCATTACTCATCTCAAATTATACTTGCAATTGTGAATGACTTGAAATGTCTTGTGTTTTTTTCTTTGCCATTGATAACCAAAACTGATGAATTGCTATGAGCATTCTTATACACATTCCATCCATCCATATACCCAGTATACCCCAAAATGAAGTCAAATAGTTGACTTTTTGTTAGCTTACTACTACAAATATATTTATATATCTTTTGAAATCCAAGCCTTTATTTATAGTAACTGATTTAATTTAGTGACAAAAATAACCAAAAAACTGAAACAGCCAGAATTATTCTGAATAATTTAACACAACGACATGAAAATAATTCAACAGTATTATTACCACTGGGGTCACTAAGAGTATGAATGAAAATAAAAATAACTCTTAAAGGGATTCGGTAACTTTGTGGAGGCTTGATTTAATAAATTGCTGAATTTTGATATCTGTCTTGTATAATGATGTTCAGAAGGATAAATAAATAGCCAGGCATAGAAAGGTTTTCAAATATATAATGATATTATTAAGATATCTATGACTAAATACTCGCATTTACGAAAGCGTACAGCCATACTCTTTGGTTGAACACTGAGTCTATGGGGGAAAATAAATCTGGCATTTCCAGGTCACTTGCATGTGTTTACTTTTGTGAAGCACATGATGATTTTGAAGTGCTTTTTTTTTCCTGGGCTTCATTTTTACACCATATTACATACACTTATAGCATGTAAGGCCAGGCAGCTCAGATTTTATCAAGCCTCTACAAAGTTACCAAATCACTTTAAATGAATAAAATCTCCTTTCTGCTCACCATCAATAAAAATATAAAGAAAAGGGAAAGTTTACTACAATCTTACTATGATGGATTATTTTATTGCTGATTCCCTGTGGACTACTCTCAAAAGCTCTATTGGGATCAACTGTCACCCCTCCCCCAGTCTAGCCCCTCCTACTTAAAAAACTCTGGCAAGAATACAAATCTAGCTGCCCTTATTCAAAATTGCATTATACATTATATCCTCATGTGGCAAAAAAGGAATAAAAGAACTAAACAATCCAGGCAAGAAATCTCAATTTCATACCTTTCCGAACTCCCTGAATTCTAATTCTCAAGCATTGCTTGCCCCCACCTCACCCCTTACAACTCCGAACCGGGGTATGCCCGTATCTACAGGTTTTGCTGTGATGAGAGTGTATATAGTTGTATTACTATCAGCTGGACACACAGAGGTGTAAGGTAGCTGCAAACAGCGGCAGACACTGCCCAAATTTACTCAGTAATTGAATCCCCAAATCAGCAAACATCGGGACATTGCTCCGACAACGACGACTGAAAGGGAAAAAAGGAGACATTTTCAGAAGCAAAATTTAACGCATTTACAGGGCATTATGCACTGGAGCCATCAGAGTATTGTATGGCACTGCCCATTCATAATTTTTGCCTGTTTCGAAGGCTGCGGGCAAAGCGACAATATTCAAGGAAATGTGATAATAATAGCACCAGCATGTGGGGAAAAAAGTCAGCTTTGCTTGCTTGCTAACCAAAATGCAAGATTCATAACATGATTTTGCTTGGTTTCGGGAGAAATTATAAGCGACAGATGTTACATGTATTTTTAACCCATTGCCTACGGGAACCGGTTGGTCCATGTATTAAGTCTATGGGAATGAGAGAATTCAGTAGTTAACGGGTTAAGAAGTATGAAACAATATTACAGTACGGTCCCAATACCTGATCAAGGATAAACAAGTCCCACACGGACACTTGGTAGACAACCCTAGTAACTCAAAGAATATTAAAGGGATTCGGTAACTTTGTGGAGGCTTGATTCAATAAATTGTTGAATTTTGATATCTGTCTTGTATAATGATGTTCAGAAGGAGAAATGAATAGCCAGGCATAGAAAGGTTTTCAAATATTTAATGCTATTATTAACATATCTATGACTGAATACTCCCATTTACGAAAGCGTATGGCCATACGCTTTAGGCTAACACTGAGTATATGGGGAAATGAGTCTGGCATTTCTGGTCACTTGCATATGTTTACTTTTGTGGAGCACATGATGATTTTGAAGTGTTTTTTTTTCCTGGGCTTCATTTTTACACCATATTACAAACACTGATAGCATGTAAGACCAGGCAGCTCAGATTTTATCAAGCCTCTACAAAGTTACCAAATCACTTTAAATTGTATGTTGATAGCTTGAAGGGTGTTAACTTACATCATTTTATCTAAATGATTATTGATCTCCATGTTTATGACACATCAGGTACAAACAAAAGAAATATACAAATGTATTGCACAACATTAAACTTTCCATTTTTGCACTTAACACTGCACCCTTTATGACTGTCCAAAGCGTTTTAGGCTCTCCACGTTCAGACCTGCAGCCTGTATTGAAGCGTGGATCCAGGCTCACGTTCCTACGCAAACATCCGCGCCACAGATAACACACACCTGGATCCCGTGTTGTTACAATCGACACGCAATGCATATTTGTCCAAGTCGCAATGGCGGGCGGGAATCCATCCCAAAGTGTCCTCTTCTCCATGTTTTTTCCTCCCCTCCTCCCCAAAATGCTACTTTTTTGTAAGCGAATCTCCCATGTAGAGTACTCACAAAGAGAATATATTTTCCCAGGTACTTAGAGGATGTTCATAAATTGCCCACAAGGGAAAAAAATCACACATACACAAAAATCATTTGTATTAATTATTGTCAGATGAAAGACATAAAAAAAAATCCTTATTAATCTATAAGAGACATTCAAATGGCATAAAGGGTAAGAAATGGTTACAGCCCCTCGCCAAAGTAAACTTGGGGTAACTTCCCTGTGTATCAAATCTTATGCACGTCCCCTGACAAGTCTACACACAAATAGCTTTTCTTTTCATTAAGAGTGCAATTTATGTAATTGAACTTGCTTATCTTTCACAGGATAAAATATTTGATAATGTTTTTTGTTTTTTTTAATATGGGATACCAGTATGGAATTCCAAACATACAGAAAAAAGAACATGTTCAGCAATTGGTACTCTTTTAATTTGACTAACATTTGGGGAAATTTTGGTGTACAAGAAGGGGCAGATCAGAAAAAACAGAACTTTTCATGCTGGTATACTTACCTTGGCCCTTCAAAGTTCAAAACATTTGGTATTTCAACCATGGCTGGACTTCAAATAGACTTACCTGCAAGAAAAAGAAGAAAAGAAAACATGTATGAGTAAATGAATAATTATTGTATTCCAATATTGTTTTAAAAAGTTATGGAAAATGTGTTTTTATAATTTAATCTCTCTTTTTTTTTTGCCCCAGTCCATTTTCTTATCCCCCTCAGAATGCAGAATCTCCACATCTAACATGAATGAAACAAATATTGCAATCTCCCAAACTTTATTTCTCTTCTCTTCATCACTTTAGACTCCCTCCATCTCTCTTTCTGCACTGTCCCTTCTTAAGATCCACACAAAGCCATCCACCCTCCAACATGAATTGGTGCAATCTCCAAATCCCCATAACATTCTTCTTTATCTTTCCTTTTCATTTCACTCTGTAATTTCTTCATCTCATTCTTCCTCTTTATTTATTTCTTTCTTTCATTATTTCACCATCCCTGTCTCTTTCTCTCCCCTCTCCCCACCCCCTCTCTCTCTCACTAAATCTTTCATTCTGTCTCTCTATGAATCTTTCTGGAGACCAACATAGAACCAACCATCCTCAAACATAAATGGGCATTTTTTTCAATGTTTGACTTTTATCTTCTCTCCTTTCCTTCCATCTCATTCTGTACTTTCTCCATACCTCTCTCTCTATCTCTCATTCCTCTCCCCATACTCCCTTCTTAATACCTGTATAAAAACCAACCACCTTTAATATGAATGGATGCAATCAGTAAATCTTCCCTTTCTTTCCCTTTCTACATCTAAATATATCTCTGTCTTTCCATCTATCCTTCCCTTGCTCCATCTTTCCTTCCCTCTCTCCATACACCCTTCTGGATACTCTTCTATAGAACCCTCCACCCTCCAACATGAATGGATGCTATCGATCCATTTCACCCAGGAGCAACGGCCCGCATCATTCAACCATGTCTTCGTTATCCGCCAGGCTGCATGATTCCCTTAATCTCTAAGGTTACCACAGGTTGCCTAGGTCTAATCATGCGCTACCAGAGAGAGGGAGACAGAGAGAGAGAGAAAACAAGAGAGAGAAAAAGGAAGAGAGAGAGACAGACAGATAAGAAATAAGAGATGTATAATGAGAAACAGAGACTGAGAGAAAGGCCATGTTCAGGCGCTCTTTTAAACCGTACCGTACCGTGCCAGAGGAGGCACCTGAATGCTCTAAAGCAAACCGTACCCGTACTGTGCAGCTCCAGAAGCGTGCCACAGCGGACCACCTCTCGAGGTGGTCCAGAGCGTGCAAAGTGTGCCAAAGCGAACCGTACCATGCCTCGACGAACACCTGATTCGAGCGCGAAGCGTACCGCACACGTACCTCCAAGGTACGCTTCCCTTTAAGAGCCTGAACGCTCGCTTTCTACCCACCCTGGCACGGTACGCTTTGGCGCGGCACAGGTCGGCACAGTACGCTACGGCACAGTTCGATTCCAAAAAGCGCCTGAACAGGGCCATAGACGAGGAATGTGAACAGGCTTCATTATGAGCAACCAGATAGAAAGAGAGAGAGAGAAAGAGAGAGAGAAACTGGGAAAGATATATATAGAAATATGAACAATGAAAGAGAGAGGGAGAAATAGAGAGAGAGGGGGGAGGGGGAGAGAGGGGGAGAGATATGAGAAACTTCAGCTATTAAGAGAGCAAATCAAAAATACAGAGAAATATTGCTACAGAAATAACAAGAAAGGGAGTCAAACCGAGACAGACAGACAGACAGAGAGACAAGTGACAGAGAAAGAAGGGATGAATGACTACATTCCTGGATCCACTCACACACACCCACTCATACAACCGCTAACAAACAGGTGGCATGTCTGCGCAGGTTATCCCTAAAGAGTTCAGAAATCCTTTCAAAGTTCACAAGAAAATTGATTCTCTGAGAAGAATGAATGATTAATGAACAAATTAAAACTAATCATAGTTTACACATATTTCATCAAAATTTCATCAGGACATCTAACAGAGAGATAGTTAATGCATTGCCTACTCAGTCAAAATAAATGTATTCATCATATCAAAATTCGAACATTAGATTAGGAAGCGGGTCTACCAAAGTCCTTTACAATCATTAATCAAGCAAATTCATGACAACGACATGGAAGTTGTCAAAATGCAATCATCTCCGGAGTCTCCTACTCCATATGCTTTCACAAGCCTCCACCTTCTTGCGTTCTCTTGTCTCTCTCTTCATGTGTCAATGAATATTTATGGCTTCCTAATCAAATCGGACCAGGCTTTGGGGCTGAAACTCATGATATTTGAATTTCATTAGCGCTTCACCCAAGGTCTCGTTACAATGACAAATCTAATTGACATGTGTTATTGTATGTGATCCTCTGACGAATGAATATAGATCATTTCTGGACATTGTTTTCAGGGTTTGAACGAAATAAAGGGCAACGCTGGAGACACAGTCTGCGCGCTCATGGTACGTTGGAAAATGGTATTTGTGCTGGACTTTATGCAGGGTGTAATCATGAATGCAAACATTTCTGGAACTATTATGCAATGTAAGAAAAGATTACAGTCATGATCTTCCATTAGTGTACTTATAATACCCTCGGTCCCCCAAAACAACAATGCAATACAATTCATCTACTACTGTTAGGTTGTTGTTGTTTTTTTAATATTTAAGGAAATTCAAACTTCATTTATGAGACTAGAATTTCTCGATCAAATATACTTGTAAATAGGTTAAAGTGTACCAATTACCTGAAAAAAAATTTGTATACCGCTAGGAAGTATAAAATTAACCTCAAAGAACTTTATCTGAAATTCTATAGGTCAACAGATTAGGAGTACGAAGGAAATAAAGGATAACATGAAGGTGCTCGCTCGGAACCGAACTCCGAGTTGGGTTCCGCATGAGCCCTTATCTTGGCGAGCGTGTACGGGTGTGTTGAGTAGTCTACTCACAAGTCGCTTTTATGCTTATAGAGAGTATAATTAAACTTGTAATATCTCTTTAGATGAAGTGATATTCGAAGCCCATATCTGGAATATAGTAGAATGACATGGAACCTCTAACATACAGAGTCAAATATTTTTTGGTGATTGGTACCCTTTAAAGCAATGCTAATAAGATAACATTGCAAATTAAACAGATAAATTCCAATATCTTCTACTTTTCTTCTCCCTGATATACTGGTAGCATTGGGAAAGATGTTTATGACAAGATGTGAACTTCTATTCACATCAGCGAGATATGAAATTTAGACCTGATTGTAACCTTGATTAAAATTCAGCGAAATTTACAGAAATCAAGGCTAAAAATGTAACAAATTCCAATGTACGTCCAAGTATGTGCATCACAAATGCAAGAACAATACAAGAACGTATCACGAAACATCATTCCCGCATATTCCCACTCAGCATTGGTATGCACATGAGATTCATATTCATACATCAGCGACAACGGCGTCCAATACTTTCATGCCCCCGGGCCAAAATTTGCCAACTGAAATCTACAAGCTGGTAGATTTCTAAGTAAATTTCCTGTATAGCTTGTCAATTCCAGTCCACTGCCTTTCATCACTTGCATGAGGAAGAGAAAGAGAGAGGGGTGAGCGAGGTATGTGCTCAGCTGTAAAATTTTCTCACAAATAATAATCGTTTAGGAGGAATTATAGTCAAATTATGCTCGCATATTGATGGGCTCGAGGGTATTTCCATTTTTCCCCTTTTCCCTCATTTTTGTCATTTCTTTACTGGATTTTCAGAGGGGCAGTTGGATCGGCAAGATGATAAAAAAAAATGTTGGACCGTTGGAATTTTCGGTGTTAGATTTCCTGAGGGCAGACCAATATTAGAAAAAAAGAAAAATTCACCTGTTTAAAAATATATGATGATAAGGATATTTATTCAAGAGATTTACTGCTGGCTTGCATGACATATTATTATTATTATTATTATTATTCATTCCACAAAATAAAATCAAGAAATCAGTGAATACAAAATAACAGTAGATTTAGAAGAGAGTCACATGGATGCCGGGAAAAGAAAAAGATTAACTAAATAACTACAACCTGTAGGTTTTCTTTTCCAATCCATGTGAATTTACAGATATGAAATAGAATAAAATGATGAGATACAACAGATAATGAATTACAGTTGTAATTACGAGATTTAGAGACGATAATCACTGACTTAAAGGGAAAGTCCACCCGATACCAAGTTGGCTTCAAAAGAAGCAGAAAAAATAAAGAAAAAGACCAACAGAAGCCCAAGCAAAATCCAACAAGAAACGAGAAAGCTAATGAATTTCTGAAGCAGCAACCAATCAAACACAAACTGGCAACTCCGCGATGCATCCCGCGAGCCCCCTCCCCCACTGCCCCATATTTCCAAACATATGTTTGGAAATAAACAAATTCTCGCAAGAAAGCTGTCTATTCTTGTTACACATATCAAGATTAGCTTGATTGTATTATACCTTTTCAAGATATGAAATTTTTGAAGCCGTTTCATGACTCTCAACTTTGCCGACACAAGCCAGAACAAATACCAATTCTTGTCCGGATTTTGCACCTTTTCACAAAAGTGGCCTTTGCTCACTCGAGTGTAAGATATCGCCAGGTTTTTAGGTATCATTTAATAGAAGTGACCCCAAGCTATCCACAGGTATGACATTTTGCTTCAAATATTTTGAACAATTTATTTGGGGAGACGTTTTCTGACTGTTAGCTTTTTCCTGGGACCCACTGCAGAGTTAAAAACAACAACAACAACAAAAGGAGCGTACAATTCATATAAAACAAAACAACTAGATCTGATGTTTCCCAGATTAGTAAGGCGGAACAATCTTACAAAAATGCAATGCTTTCTGTTAAAAAAAAAATACAATTTAGTCTTGACCAGTTAGTAGAGTTATCCATACTGTCACACAGCCATGTCAAGCAAATGCATCAGCAAACAAACTTTAACTGATCCAACTAAAAATAGGTGAACTTAAATAATTGTGGCCACATTATAACCTTCCATCATAACAATATTCAGGAGAGACATATTGCTAATTTAAAATAATTCAGTCTTTTATTCTGTCCACCAAAACTAAAGAGCACCCGGGGGGGGGGGGGGGGGAGGGGGGATGGCAGTGCATGGACCTCCACCCACCATTCAAAAAAGGCATTACAAAATCAGATCAGAATAAAGGCACTGTATTCTTCTCGAATACAGCAGTTCATCACTTTTGGAAGGCACATGTATCTACCATTGAGAAAAAAACAGAGAAGTAGATAGATGGTGTCCATTCGGATACAGCAATCGTCAATTTCTATCTGATTGTCCATTAAAATGCCACTATCGGATGGATCCATATTTATTTTCCAAAGGCCAAGGGGTATTCTTATAAACACGACAGTGTCATGTGCACTTTACTGATCTTGATGCAGCGATGTGGAAGGGGATTTATTCTAATAAGAAATGTATTTGCAAGGTTTTCGTGGACAAAGTCGGCTCATTCGTTTAGCCACAGTGTTGATGATTATTTCTCTATATTTTCTTATCCCTCCTCTTTCAAACTTCGGCTCGTTTCTCGTTCAAGCTTTACATTCCTTCCTTTGGTTTTTCTTCTCCCTCGCACACCAATTATTCTCTGGTGTGATATCTAGAACCATTTATTTTCGCTCAGTTCATGTATATTCTTTCTATTTTTCCAGTTGTTACCCCCCTTTTTCGTGTTTTTTTTTTTCAATCCTTCTTCCCCTAATTATCTGTTTCTCTCTCTCTCTCTCTCTCTCTCTCTCCTTAATGTGCCTCAAATTGTCATTCCAAATATTTTCTCTCCATATTTTCTTTCTTTTCTCTATCCATTTATCTATCCCTTCCTCCCCCTCCCCCCCTCCCCCTTCTCCCCCCCTTCCCCTCTCCTCTCCTTTCCCTTCACTCTCTCTCTTCTTTTTCCTCTCTTTTCTCTATTGTTCATCTGTTTTCTCCCCCTCTCCTTTTCTCCTTCACTCTCTCTCTCTCTCTCTCTCTCTCTTTCCTATCTCTCATCTTCCTTTTCCTCTCTCTTTTCTTTATTGTTCATCTGATCTCTCTCTACCATTCTTCTATTCTCTTTCACTCTTCCACTCCTCAATCCATCCATTACTCTATTCTAAATATGTTTTCATTTCATCTTCATAATATTTGAAATCTATGTATTGTTCATCTCTAAAAAACACCACTACATATAAATGCCATTCATAGTCAAACAACTTTGGTATTAACAGTAGGAACCTTTTTTAGTTCAACTCTGCACTTTAAAATGCAAGACTGCATAAATACAAGCTATCTCTTTCCAAATCAAGGCTCTTGTCTAGCATAAACTTAATTTGTTTTGCAGCTTCATTTTCTTTGGAGCCAGAAGGGCATTAACTCATTCTCTTACATAGAGTCATACCCCGTCCTGGCTCTCATCAAATGATTGCATTATTACGAAAGAGAAGTTTATGCATTTTTTAACACTTTTTTAACGTGACATTTACAAAATTTTCTGAATCAGCTCAAAAAGCATCTTATGCTGAGAGGAAGAAACCTCATTTACAATAAATTGCACTTCAAAGACACACCGCATCACTACTTAATCCATCCTTAATTCATCAAATAAACGTCGCATGGGTTAACATATCGCCTGCCAAATCCCAAACACCAAACGACCAGCCTTCGGCCATCAAATCCATATTACTCTCTCTCTCTTTATTTCTAAATGTACTACAAGCAATAGAGATTGAAAACAATCTTTTAACAAAATAATCATCAATTTTTCTTTGACATGGAAATTCCCCCCCATGCTGACAGGGCGTAGCTCTGGGGGAAATTTCCAATTATGACATGCCATTATCTTCGCCTTGTTTTTCACCGAGTTATGAGGATGGAGGCATTAAACAGCGAAATGTGAGGGATATCTGCTGGAGACAACGATCGGTCCTCGGTGGCTGGAAGGATATAAAGGGGAATGATCGAGGGATTCGGTGATAAATTGACAGGACCCCGAGCAAATATCGGTAATGATTAAGACTACCTGACGAGCATGTAAAGAGGACTTTTAAACACTTTCATCTCTATCGGTGTACATTGTCCCCTACTCTTTCTCTCTAGCTTTGCATTACTTTTCCTTGTTTCTGTCATCTATTTCTTATATCTCTTTCTCTTCCTCTTTCTGTGTCAATGCTATTGTATTTTCCAATTTGTATCCTGGATGCATGTTGTACAGAGTTAACGCCTTTCTGGCTCCAAACAGACTACACCTAACTCCTGTTTTTTCTTTCTGTTCTTTCTACATTCTCTCCTTCCTATCATTTTCCCTTTTTGTCTTTCTCTGTCTTCCTCTGTTTCTCTCTCTCATTCTATTTCTCCTCTTCACTTCGCTGCTTATCTCCTTACTCTATTTCTACTCCTTCTTTGTAATCACTAATTTCTTCTTTTTTGCCTCTCCAAATCGTCCTTAATTTTCTCCTTTACTCTACCTGCTCCTTTCATCTTAAACTTTTTTCTAATCCTTTTCTACTTTTATTAACAGAAAATATTGACAAAAGTAGATAGAAAATCGATAGAAAATGTCACACTTCTTCTAGCATGCAAACATGGCGAATATATTTTTTGACAAGCATAAAAGCACAGTCAATTAAGGAACAATCATTGTATAAAAACAACTATTTTCTATTTAGAAAAGGGTTCTCGCAGAACCGAAGAAGTCTTACGGAAAGCGGTAATTTCTTGTGACATGGTACTATCCCCTACAGTAACCAAGGGACACAGTCTGGGGTACACTGGGGCAGAGGTAACAGTGGAAACTCGGAATGTATTGAAGAAAAAGTACAACATTTTGTTAGGAATGATTGCAAGGGTCTTGCACAATGTGATTATTTCTTGAGATGCAGGGTAGTATGTGTCCGTTATACGCCGAGTATAAATAATTCATCATCGCCGCACATGTTGATACAGTGGTTTCAAGTTAGATCAATGCCAATGTAATTACCCTGCGTGAAATGCCGCAATCCCACAGGTTGGCTTCAGCTTTTCTTTCAGCTTTTTTCTTTAGTTTTTTCTTTCTTCAATCTTTACACGAGTTATTCATTCTTTCCAGCTACTATTCTTCTCTTCTCTTCTAATGTATTGTCTCCTTCTTTTTCTTCTTATTCTCCAGCATTTCTTCCTTCCTTGTTCACTTCCTTTTTGTTCTTCTCCCTCTTTTCAGTTTCATCTTCTTCTTAATACTTCTTTTTTTTGCTCATCTTTTTACGATAGCACTTTCCTTTTGTGAGTTCTGTAATATATATTCAGCATATCTCTTTCTGCATTCATGTCTTCTTCTTTTTTGTTGTTGTTGAATGAGTCTATTCAGGGCCCAGCAAAATACTTTTTCCCCCTTTTGATTGAACACATCATCTGCTGACAGCTATGATATTACCATAATTCAAGGAAAATAGCTGTTAATAACCTTCTCGTTCTCAACCGATGTGAGGTTGTAGTCAAATAAAACAATATCCATTTTTTTCAGTTCAAGTTTATTTCCACATCTGATTAAAAAACACAAGTACAATTTATATGCATATATACAATAATAAAACATTAAAATGAAACATCTTCAATTGAAATCATAATGTGGGGGGGGGGGGGGGGGAAACAAAGGCCATTGGCCTATCAAGGTTATTCCCAAAGATAATTAAATTTACATAAAATGTTTCTTAAATATACTAAAAATAAGATAGAAATACAAGATTACAATGACACAAAACATTAATTATAGAATTAAACCAGACAAATCCATTACAAAAAACAAACACAGAAAGGGCATTTATGTAAAATTAAACCTAGTTAAACATAAGTCAGCCAGTGTTGATTCGTGATAACCATTGGTACTTCGTACATGGACCACAGGCTTAGATATTTCTATACAATTTTTACCAACTCTAAATGAAATACATTAAAAGAAAGTTGTATGTAATGTCTTTCATTTTAGACTTGCACTTTAACATCAAACATCTTCCTTTTCATCAAAGGCCTAAACATCACATGTCAGAAATAATTGCACAAGATTGTGACATTTTAAAGTAAAATTAACTCTTGCTTTAGAGGTAACAAAGTCAAAAGGAGATCCTTTCAAGGTTTTCCCTCGACAGCCCTTGCTGAATTTTCTTTTACAACCCGAGGTCGTGTCAAAGCCAGGTAGCGGACCTTGGACGGCAAGTTTGACTTTGTCAGGACTTCTGGGAGCAACGGAACCATGCCCGGTCATCCTTAAGGCACGAAGCCTCCGCTAATGCTCGTTATTCCAAATGCAGAGGGCTTGGGAAGGGTTCCGTAGGGACGTTGCGTCCGATTAAAGACTATCAGCCTGTCACAAGCTTTACAGTGTCACGAGAACGTCCAAGGTGAACGCGAGAATGGGGGAACCTGGAGTTAATTTTGGAGAAGGGGGAAGGTAAGAGGACCTCAAAAGTGGGTCAAGTTTAAAAAGTCAATGACATGTTTCGTAGGGAGGGGGGGGGGGGGTAAAGAATGAGGTCTTGATGGAATGCATGATTTGGACACCTTATTAATCCCCCTGCCTAACTCTTTGTGTGCTTACCGATGATGTATGACCCTTGGTTGACATTATTAGGTCACATTAGCGAGGGCCCAGACTTAACATGACGACTCATGTGGAATGCATGTTAAATAAAGAACACGAAATTATGTGGACATACACTGACAGACGGGCAGAAGAGGGGAGTTTTGGGTGACAGGAAGTACCGTTTGAACTGCTGCTTCACCTTTCGTATAAATTGTCAAAGATGAGCTTGAATATGCAGAAAGGAGGGGGGGGGGAGGTAATGGACAGTTTTCATGAAACAAAGAACAAGAAACATAAAGAGAAAATGAAAGTTGATGAGAAAGTATGAAGGAGAAGGAATAGATGTGAAAGACAGTGGATGAAAGAAAGAGAAGAAGGATGGAGAGAGTAGTAGAGAAGGAAGAAGGGAAAGCAGAGGGAAGAATGAAGAGGAAACAAACGGGGAGAAAAGAGGGAGAAAGGGAGAGAAAAGGGAGAGAAAAGGGAGAGAAAGAGGGAGAAAAGGGGAGAAAAGGGGGAGAAAGGGGGAGAAATGGGGAGAAAAGGAGAAAAAAAGGTGGAGAAAGAGGGATATGCATGATGCTGAGAGACACAAAGAAAGAATGTGTTAATAGGGAGAAAGAGGGGTGGGAAGACTAGAAATAAAGAATCCAACAAAGTGCGAATGAAAATCATTAGATTGAAAGATAGATACATGTATATTAGGATAAAGAGAGAGAAAGAGAGAAAGTGAGAGAGAGAAGAGAGAGAGAGGGAGAGAGATGGGGTAGAGAAAGAAAGCAAAGAGAGGGGAAGAGAATAGCACAATAAAAAAGCCACATCTATAAGAAAGGCTGTCTACAGTAGATATGAACATAGGGAATAAAGAGAGAAGGCTTTAAAAGTACATCAAAACCCACCAAATGATTGAAACTGCACCAAGAGACAAACTTGAGTAAAGAGGGATTAAACAGAAGACAGAGAAAGACAGAGAAAGAGAGAGAAATAGAGACAGAGAGAGAGAGAGAAAGAGAGAGAGAGAGAGACATATACACACACACACATATTGGAAGGGGGCAGAGTGAGAGGAGAGAGAGAAAACAGAGAGTAACACAGAAAGTTAGAGAAGATCAAGAGTTCCAAAATGATCAGATACACATATAGAAAAAGGGGAGATGACAGGAAAGTGATGAAATGAGAATAGAATAGAGACAGACATGAACAAGGAAATCAGACGTAGGACAGGAAGCAAGGAAAGTACACACAATTAAGAGAGTACAAAGGAAGAAAAAAAAAATATATATATATATATATATATATATATATTTAGTAAAAAGAAATCTAATTTAGAGAGATTTTTTTAATGATAAAAATAATGGCACGTGGGATACAAGTGAGAAATATTCCACCTCAAGTTTCAGGGAGAGAAAATAAAGCTATAAAACTTAAATCGTTGACTACTGAATTCATTAACTGCAATAGGCTTAATACAGGAGCCACCCGGTTCCCGTAGTCTATGGGTTAAGAGCAAGGTTGCTGGACAAGATTTTGGTCTCTGAAAAGAGAAGGGCTTTCAAGACTACAGGAGGGAAACAAGCCAAGTAGTTATTGCCTGTGGGGTGATGTAACGAGGAAAAGATCGGTTGTGGACCTTCGATGGATCTCCCTTCTCTTGATTCATTAACTTCAATGAATCTGTTGCTTTAAACTTAAGACACCGTGACCTTCCCGATATCACTTCTCATACTGTTGAGAGCCAGAAGGGCGCTAAGTCTGTATGCATAAAACAACTTGATTCCCTTCTGGCTCTGAGTATATCATCTCTTTGGAGCCAGAAGGGCATTAACTCATAAATTTTAATACAGAGTTAACGCCCTGCTGGCTCTCAACAGACGATATGATATACTCCTGAAGCTCGTAGTTTATTCCATTTTAACGATCTTAGCATTTGTTGCTTGTGGGGAGGTTTTGGTATGTTGCTGGTGTTTTCGTATTATTTTGTGATAATGAGGACTGGATGGACATTTCTTGAGTGGAGAAAATTTGATTAGTAAGCGGTGGATTGGAACTTAATTTTGTGAAAAGGGGGTTCTCCTTTATCATCATTAACGTCTGTTTGTCTATTTTTTTTCTCTTACCCTCTCATTCTCTATCTCCTCTCTCTCCCTCTTCTCTTTCCTTCTCTATATCCCCTCTCTCTCTCTCTCTCTCAATATCACTTTTTCTCTCACTGCCACACTTTCATCTTTTTTTCCCCTTCCTCTTTAATTATTACTCTCTCTCTCTCTCTCTCTCTCTTTGCCCTAATACAGATATATTTACCTTCTTACGTACTTGTTCTTGACCAGACCAGACTTTTTTCCTTCCTTAATCATTTGATCCAATACAATGTCTCTCTCTATCTCTCTCTCTCTACTGTTTTTTGACCTCTGTTTCTCTATTACTACAAGTTTTATTCAACTTCTTCTTTTGTAATACTGAGCAAGACCCATTCTCTCACCCCTTCCTCCCCCCCCCCCTCTCTTTCTTTCTACTCTTATATTTTTTTTTGTACATATTGCATTTCCTACATTAACAACTTAAATTTCTTTTTTATTGAGACTATATTGTCCTTGTTCTCTCCTGCTCTCTTTCATTTTACATTTCCAACATAGCATTGCTCTAAATCTATTTTTTATTAGGCAATATTGTCCCTCTCTCTCTCTCTCTCTGGTTCTTTCATATTACATTGCCTACATAGCATTGCTCTAAATTTATTTTCTATTAGGAACATAGGCAATATTGTCACTCTTTCACTCTCTAGCTTTTTCACTCTCTCACTCCCTTGCTCTCTTTCTCTGCCTCTCTCCCACTCATGAACTCTCTTTCTCCCTCCCTCCCTCTCTCTTCATCACCCTCTCACTCTCTTACTTTCTTACTCAGTGACCCCGTTCTCATTACAAGGGATAGAGCGATCTAGCGCGCGCTATGGTGAGAACGCCGCCACGTCGTTCCGGCGCGATCCAGGGCGATCCACAGTGATCCCAAACCGGACCACCTCTGGGGGGTGGTCTACGAGAGATAGCGCGATCTAGTGCGCGCTAGATCGATCTCTCTTTTGTAGTGAGAACAGGAAGATGCGAAGTACGCCGAAGTACGCCGTGACCCAGGAAGTGTTTACAATGTAAGGATACAGCTCGCATATAGCGCACAGTATACAGTCGGTATAGATCGCTAGCGCTAAGCCGAATCGAATTACGTGTGAAAACGTTGACCCCATTACGTCAGATGTCATGGCAACAAGAACCCTGAAAAAGAGAAGTGCGACGATAGATCGCGCTACCCTCTGCAGGTGTGAACCCGCGGCGTGCCAGTGGACCGCTCTGGCGCGATCCACGATGGAGCGATCCACTTTCCAATCTCATAATGAGAACGGGGTCCCTTGCACTCTTTCTGTCTCTCTCCCACTCATTATCTCTCTTTCTCTCTCTCCGTCCCTCTCTCTTTATCACTATCTCTCTTACTTTCTCACTCCTTTGCTCTCTTTCTCTGTCTCTCTCTCTCTCTCAATGTCTCTATCTCTCTTTTTCTCTCTTCCTCCCACTCTCCCCCTCTCTCCTTCCCACCCTCACCCTCTCTCCCTCTATCTCTCTCTCTTTCTCTTTCTTTCTCTCCCACTTACTCCAGCCTCTTCCATCTCCCCCTTCAAACTCTCCAAGTCATTTTCTTCCTGAATCCATTCCTATCATTATCCAAGCTGCAAAGGAAATCACATGTGAACTCCAACCACATTGTGACACTACATATATCAACAGTGCCTTCTGACCTTATCACCACGCAATTGCAGGCAATTGAACTGTCACAGCTTACTACTAACGGCTATCCTTCTATTACACACAAGTTCGCACTGTGACCATAAAAGAAGAACTCGTGAGTTTAGGAGCCAGAAGGACATTAACTCTGTATGGAATGATAAAAGCTAATGTCCTTCTAGTTCTCAACAGACATCTCCCTTCCAAAAACACACAGGAACATTTCACATCCAATTTGAGAGAGATAGAAATTCAGAGAATTCAAAGGAAGACAGGAAATAAGAAGAGAAGAGAAGACACATCCCCACAACAACAACAACAACAACCTTCGGCTCAGAATTCAATCTTAAAATCGAACGCCCAGAAATGGAAAAGAAACAAAGGCTAGATTGGTTCTGTTGTGTAGAAACGGTATGAAACATGCAACATATATGTGCACAATGACAAGAACTATAGTTTAAACAGGAAAACTGTAGCAATAAATGAAAAATATATTGTAAAAAAAAAAACAAATAACAGGCCTACTGCTTGAGAGACACAACAAAACAAGGATAAGAAAAATAACCAGGTGTAGAAAAAAAGGTGTGATATGAAATTGAAATATCAAAAATTAAGAAGAAACACTGATTAAAAGACAAAAATAGTTTAATAAAAACAATAAAATGCATGTGTCATTAAAATGATGCACAAAAGATCAATTATGTAAACGAAATAAATACATATCCATAACAGTGCTAGAAGTTGGTATAACAATACCTTTCTACATAAAAAAAAGAAAGAAAGAAGTAACAAAAAATCTGTAAGCAGTTGAGAAACTTTATTCTCAAATTTCATTCTTACACAGAAAAAGAGACTGACAAAGAGGTGTGGGTCTCTAAACAGAGTGATAGACATGTTGTAAGAGAAGAAAAGAGTAAGACTGATTTAAAATCACAAAGAGCAGAGATAGTGTTAGCAAGCAGCAACAGAATAAATGAATACAAGTACATACTGGCTTCTCTTCTCGTAGGAAAACTCAGCTAAGGGTCAACCATGTCAATGAAAAAGAGCTTTTAGCAAAGTAAAACCACAACAAAGCTGCGACAAGAATAACATAATACCGATACTCCTGCCCTAAAAGCCTACAAAGTGATATATTTCCTAAAGTGCATTTCGTATTGACAAATAGTTCTCTTATCTTATTCACGGTCTGTATAGAACCATTTTGCGTTAAACCATAAATCCATCCTGCCTCAATTTTCTTGAAAGCCGCTTCCAACAATACCCACCACGGGGGGAACCCACAGAGGCCTGGAATCTAACGATAAATCAATTTCATATTGGCATTTTCCATTTTCAAAATCTAGCTAATTCATATCCCTGAAATATGCCACTCTCTCTCTCTCTATTTGTACTTTCTAAGCTGATGAGGGATGGAGACGGGGGCGAGAGCGAAGTTACACGAAAGTGCAGATGCTTTTTCAATTTTGGGCTTTTGTGTGGAGGAAATTCATGGAGATTAATGTCTGTTATTTCATCTCCTCCACTTAGGAGACACCAATTCTGTTTTGAGGTCCATCTTTAGACTCTACTTTCTCTCACTTCCAGGCTAATTATACATCGTGCCATCACAGCCAAGTGCACAGGTAGCCTCTTTGCTGAAGACACTACGTGCAGTTCAACCTGAAAACAGTTGCAGGCTCTTGAACGGTGTAGAACTAGTGATACAAAATGGTAGAAATATGGAGGAAATTAAAGACTAGTTTCCAAAAGTTGGCTTGATGAGTTGGGTGGCTTGGACAGAAAAGACTGATGGAATTGGTGACAGGAAATGCCATCAATTTCTCAGCCTTTTACATTTAATGGACAATATGTATTGAAATCTGTTCTAATAAGCTCTCCACCATTCTTTTGATAATGTCAAAGTCTAATATGTTACAGATATACAAAAAGTATGTTACAGAAATGCAGTTGGAAAACCTTGGAAAACTGATGCACATACCTCTACAGAAACTGTCCTGTTTTGTAAGGTATACATTTATGTATTTCAACCACAAAATCTACATTCAAGCTACATTTCTGTATAATTTTTTTTTTTTAATGAATGACCAGTTTGTGATTGGTCTTCCATTGGCAAATTCCATGTTAATTATGGTATTCAATGAAACAGTAATAAAATGGTTTGGGATAAAAGCATGCATGAATGGACCTCAAAATAGAAACTGGAACAAAAAATCCATGGTTGCTACATTGTATGGGCAGGTCCCCTAATCTAAGTCCAATTTGTTCCTCCATCGCAGAAAAAGAAATAATGGGGGAGTATTGATCTGCGTATTTGCGAACGTAATAAAGACTTGTTTTTTGGCAACGCATGAATGAGCGATTAAATTACTCATCTCTCCAAGGTTATCGTAATCATTCCTAGAAGGGAACCTAGGATGAGGATAAAAACGAAGGGACAGATCTTTGAGATGGAAAAACAAGTAAGTGAAATCATGCGAGAGGAAGAGATGGAGTACATTTTTATTAGACGTTGTACGGGGAGTTCGATGAGAAAATTAGAAATCAATTTGCATAATGAAGGAGAAATGTACAAGGGCTTGGGCCCAGCCTAGTTATTAATGATAGAGAATAGGAAGGATGCTGGTTGGGAGGAGAGGGATTTGGTGGGATGCGGGGAAGGATTGGGGTGCAGGGTAACGTGTATGGGTAGAAAATGGTGATGATAGAGGCAGTGGCGGTGGTCGTGATGGTTTTGGTGATGATAGTGGGTGTGGTGGTGGTGGTAGTGATGGTAGTAGTCGTGGTGGTCACGGTGGTAGAGAAGTAGGGAGTAACCATTATGTGTCGGTGGTATTGTGAAGGTGGTGATAAAGGTAGTGGTGGTAGTGATGTAGTGGTAGTGATGGTGGTGATGGTTTTGGTGATAACAGTTGGGGTGGTGATGGTGGTGGTGATGGTGGTGGTGGTGGTGGTGGTGGTGGTGGTGGTGATGGTGGTGATGGTGGTGGTGCTGGTGGTGCTGGTATTGGTGTGTTGGTGATGCTGGTAACAGTGGTAGTCTTAGTAGTACTAGATGTAGAAATGGTGGTAACAGCAGTAGTAGTGGTAGTGATTGTGATGGTTGTAATCATGATGGTGATAATAGTGACATTAATGTTGGTCATGATTATAGGTAAAGAAAAGTGGGGGGAAACACATGATTTATGCTTTCCCCTCATTCATTTTCACAATTCTAAATCATCCTGCCTTTCTACCAACAACCCATCCTCCCCTATTTCTGAGAATGAAAAAAGATAAATGCAATTAGTGAATTAAACTATATTCATGTTCAATGAATCCACCATTCATAAAATCTCCTTGCTCTAGATATCATCAATTGGGGAACACGTAGAACTCAATAAAAGGAAGGCTGCTAATTGCCATGAGTCAATCGTAATCTAGCGTAATGCCAACGCAACATTCTTCCCCCCGCCCCTTCTTTTAACTCACTTTACCCCCCACCACTTCTGATCTGAGCATGTCATGCATCAGTCATCCCTATTCATCAGATTCCGGTAACTCGTCATTTTCTATTAGAAAACACATCAACATGTGATTAAGCGAGTTGGTGACAAAAATGCTCACCAGCAAGCACATACTATATTGCAACTGGTGTTGCGTGTGTACAGTTTTAATATAATGGGCAATTTATTAGATCATGCATGATAATTAATATTACATTGATTTTGCAATTACTCTAATGGTCCAGCATATATGAGAAATTAGTGATATGAATTGACTGTCTTGTTAAAGCCAATGTACTCCCTTTTGAATTCCCATTAATGTTGTCAGGTGATAAGAATATAAAGAAATAAAAAGAGAGCTCATAACTAACAGACCATTTAAGTATTCCTTTAAAGGACAGTATGAGAAACTCTATTGGGGAACAAATTCTTGCAACTACCTGACAAGAGTATAAATAATCATCTGCAGCAATTCTTAACGTAGTTCATATATATCTGTGTTTGAAATTCAAATGTGAAACGGAAGGCAAAATAGAGAGCAAAATGCAATTTGATTGAATACAATCATTCCATGAATACACTGCAACTACAGTGTGAACTTTTCAGGCAGATTTTTCAATTCATCGAAAACCAACTCCTGGGTCCTATTTCACAAAACTCACCATCAATAACCACTGACACAGAATTGTACAACAATTTGCTCACAACCAATCAAATGCAAGAATTACATTGGCTTATCTCCATCATTGAGACTTGTTATTGATAATAAGTTTAATGAAACTGGGTCCTGGGTTAGTGGCCAAGCTTCAAACCCCAAACGAAAATGAGCATGTCCCTGATGAGTTAATGCAAGTACAAATACATGAGATGGATGGGTAGGAAGGAGGAAACCCATGCTTTATAAGATTATTACCAGCAAAAGAGTGATGATGGAGGCATTCTACCGGTAGGAGGGTCAACAACTACCAGTTGCTATCTACCAGGACCGGTAGACAAAGGTGGATGACATTCCATAAGTATTTAACAAAAGATCTGATGAAGGTAGATGCAGGAGGTTGCCCCCGGAGCAAGAGGATAACATAATGATTAATTTCCTCTTAAGACGAGGAGGATGACAGAAAACGGATAAGGATGGCATCAGGATGCCGAGATAAGGGAGTGAAAAATTGGGGGAGGGCGATGTGGCGGAGTTCTTTTCTCCTTGGTAGCGTTGTTTGTTTAGTGAATTATGGCTGGCTTCTCAGCCTTTGGGCTACCTGCGAAACTGCCATCAAGCGGTGGAAAACTGTCGGTGACGACGGCGTCGCACGGGCCTAGACGGGGATGAGTCACGCTTCCCTGCTGCCAGGTAAAGGGGGTACAAACGGGAGAAAGAAGCGCAGATCCGCAGGTGGAATACCTAGTTAACCTCCTGTGTACCAATCTTAAGGATCAACAACACAAAACATGTAGGAATGATGGTGTGTGGGCTCTCAAGGCTTAAGAAATTTAATTTTGTATCTTCTCATTTTTCTTTAAAGATATAAAATTCATTAAAAATGGATGTTGAGGAATTGAACATGAATGGAGCTGGATGCCTAATGTGTAGTACTGTATATCATTTCTTCACTATCAACTTCATTCTCTTCACATTTCTGCATGTTATTATGCTATAATAATCACAATAATTTATCACTTACAATTTAGTGAGAAAAAAAATTCCATCCCCTTTATAAACATTCAACTTGATATAGAATTCCAATGAATCTAACTTCTAAATTGATAAACTTGTATTGATTTTTAAAACACATGCAGGTTTATTTTGGCCATAGATACATTTGTAGGTGATACAGTAGAAAAAAAATATAAGTGAAATAAATTAAAAGGGTAATTAATTTTACCCCCCAAAATAGATATCATCTGTTATTTCTTCTAAATTTAATCATTTACCAATTATATTGTAAACATATTCATTAAGAAAATGTACTGAAAATGCAAAATATATCAAGTGAATGACACCAACATAAAATCTATTTTTTCTCTTAATATCTAGGAAAAATAAAGCTTTCCCCATACAGCTATGTTACATTGAAAAATGTATGTATTAAGACAAGACAAAGAATTATCAATTCACTTGGTTTTAAATGGTTCTCTGATCTCCATCAAGTTTAATACCCATCCTCGTGAGGAGATGGCTTTTACCTAGGGAGTCAGAGGCTTAGGACACTAATGCTCCATGAGATCTGCTAATCAACTTCATGGTCACGATTCAATGAAACTCACGGGATGAGAGAGAGTCGAGGTGGGAGCATAAAGATGCGGGAAGAGAGAGAGAGAGAGAGAGAGTGAGGAGAAAATCTTGGGAGAAAAATCAATAGAATTGTGGATGACAAGATAAATTATCATTACGGGTGATGACAATATCCCGCCTAGCTTACCACAGAAAGATGATTGACAGGTGTATAGAGAGGTATGGTGAGGACAAGTGGGGGGATCGTGGAGAGGGGTAGGGGACCACAGGGGGCAGGGTAAAGGGGAGTTATGGAGAGGTGAGGGGGTAGGGAAAAGGGTAAAAGGGGGATTAAAGGGTTTCAGTAACTCTGTGGAGGCTTGATTTAATAAATTGCTGAATTTTGATATCTGTCTTGTGTAATGATGTTCAGAAGGATAAATGAATAGCCAGGCATAGAAAGGTTTTCAAATATATAATGCTCTTATCAAGATATCTATGACTGAATACTCCCATTTACGAAAGCGTATGGCCATACACTTTAATCTAACACTGAGTGTATGGGGGAAAATGAGTCTGGCATTTCCGGTCACTTGCATATGTTTACTTTTGTGAAGCACATGATGATTCTGAAGTGCTTTTTTTTTTCCTGGGCTTCATTTTTACACCATATTACATACACTGATAGCATGTAAGGCCAGGCAGCTCAGATTTTATCAAGCCTCTACAAAGTTACCAAATCACTAGGACATAGACATAGGACACTGTAAGATTAAATATGCAATGAAACTCAGATGGAATACCTAAAAGTTACAATAACTGATATGAGATATTGAAACCAATGCAATATATTTGCTGTGAGCACATCAGTTTCACAACCGTGACACCTGTCATTGATAACAAGTGTTACCTAACAGGACAATTAAAAAATTTTTTTTTTTATATAAAACCACCAGCAAACATTTCAATAGTGCTAGGATTATAATATAAGGACAGAAATAAATAATGAAATATGAAATGAAAGGTTTTGGCAGGGGAAAATACATTGAAATTAAAGGTTTGACATAACAATTTGGAAATTCTAAGAGGCCATTTACATTACAAGCGAGGGCTAGACAGTATAAAGCAGATTGTGATCTTTTATAGATGTGAAACTACACCTTCCTAGTGCAGATGATACCATGTTTTCACATGAATGAGTGGAGTTGTAACTCACAAATAATCTAAACAAATGGATCTGAGAATGTTATTTCTACCAAACTCTTTTGTGGCACTGTATGAAGTTGATTGACGCGATCAATGGGATATGGGTGTCCATATTTGCCTTCAATTGTCACGGTTGCAATTCCATAGCTGAACTGTATTGCAAGTACATTCCGTTTTTGGAAACACAAAGGTGTGAAAAACCTGGAACCACTCAGAGTCACTACAAATATTATATTCGCTTGCAAATTAATTGTTATATACTTCAAATATTAAATATTGAATTCTGGTAGTTCCACAGGCAAGATCATGAGGTGATGACAACAGATTTGAGGTCAGTGTGTTAAATTATGTATTTAAATTGTTTGTCCCAGTCTTTTTTTTTCTTTAAACTTACTCTCAACATGATAGGCTAACAAAATCCTAACTTAATATTTCATGAATCAATATCAACTCTCAACAGCATATATGATCAAACTGGCAACCAAATAAAATATGACAAGCTTCCATCTGAATCAATTCTTAGTTACATTTCAAGCTAAAAAGAACACATCATTTCCTATTTGCCAAGTCACATTCGTGAATCACTGATCGAACCAGCAACCGAAAAAACAAAATCTGAAAAGATTAACACGACGACCAGGTAAGGGGGAACGAGGGGAAGGGAAATGAAGGAAATGTGCCTAGGAGTAGAGAGATCGAGAGGGGGAACGAGAAAAAACATTCTCTTAGTCATTCGACTGGCAGATCGACAAACTATTCAAGAAAAAAAGTATCGCCAAATCAAAATTGGGACTGGGCGATGGGGTGATGGGGCAATGGGGGAAGTTGGAAGATGAACTGACATGAGTAATAGCATCAATTGGTGGGACGAAATGAAATTAGCGAGGTGGAATGAGGGGTATGACCTTGGGTTCGATGAGGGGCTTAGGAAATCAAACGGGGAAGTAAGGACCAGGTGAAACTACATCGCATGATGACAAATGATTTCCTCAGCGACTCGTTCCATCCTTCCTTCCCTCTCAGTTTCATTTTCTTCTCCTACTCAATCGGGTAGTCTATTCAAGTCTTTCTCCTAATTACCTCACCTTTTCTGTCTTTCTTTGCGTTTATTTGGGGTCATTATTTGTGGTTTCTCTTTAAGTATGGAGTATGCTTTGCTGAACAGAATATTTGCCTGTTTACTGGAAACCAAATGTATTTAGCCTACTTAATGATTATTGAAAGGTTAAATGTGTAAATTAAATAAGGCAATATTCTTCTTCCACCTATGCAATACTAATTTTTTTTCCAATCCTGTAAGAAACAGCATGGCATAGATGTAAAGGCTTATCTGTACCCCTTCCCTCTCCTCCCCCTCACCCCCCCCCCCCCCCATCCCCTTCCCTCTCCACCTCAAACAAAAAAAAATCATAACCATTATGTATTATCAACTTTATCTTCTTCTGTTTTGAGTGGAAAAAGCCTTCATAAACTATACACTAACAATTTCTCCTCTACATCTTTCAGCTATTTATTCATGCATTACGGTCCACCGTCATACATTTTCTTACCGAATCAAATTCCCTCCCTTTCAAATTTGACATCTCCATAGCTTTTATAATCCAATTTCGCAACTCCTGCAAAAACATACCGATAGAGATATTACTATGAGGAGGAAAAGCCCCTCAAACTATGGCGATGCTCGATAAAAAGAAAAAAAAATGCCTCTCTCTTTCTCTGCAGCGGAATTGCCTCCTATGTTATTTCAGATGGCTCATTATAACATCTTGTCATACCTTTACTCTTTATTCTGCTTCTTCTTATTTACAATACCTTTGCATAATCATCTTTCTTCCAATCTCCCCCCCCCCCCCTTTTTTTCATTTCTCTGTCATTTTTCATCCCTGTCCCGTTACTCATGTCTTTTCAAATCTCCCTTCACCATTTGTCCACACCCCTTCTTCATTCTGTAATATTCTCTTCTCTTTTTTTCTTCCCACTTGAAGTTCCCTGTAAATGTCAATTCTTGTCTTGTGTATTTTATACATCTAATTTTCAATCTTTCTCCTTATTTTTTTTTTTGTTCTCTCAGTTTCTCTACAATTCTCTTATTTATTGTTTATTTTTTCTGAATCAATATACAAGTTTCTACCTCTATCTTTCTCTCTCCCTTTTCCTCTTCTTCCTTCTCATTTATCTACATGCCCCATCTCTCTCTCTCTCTCTCTCTCTCTCCTTTTTGTTGTCTTCCTTTTTTGTGAACTTTCTGTTTTCATTTTGGCCTCTTTGTATCACTATCTCTCTATCTCTCTTTCCCCCTCCCTACTTCCCTCTTTCCCTCTCATCTCTCGCTCTTTTCTCTCTTACTCTCTAAATATCCCTCTAACTCTCTCTCCCTCTAACTCTCTCTCCCTCTCTCCCTCTCTCTCTCCCTCTAACTCTCTCTCCCTCTCTCCTTCTCTCTCTCCCTCTAACTCTCTCCCCTCTCTCCCTCTCTCTCTCCCTCTAACTCTCTCTCCCTCTCTCCTTCTCTCTCTCCCTCTAACTCTCTCCCCCTCTCTCCCTCTCTCTCTCCCTTTAACTCTCTCTCCCTCTCTTCCCCTCTCTCCCTCTCTCTCTCCCTTTAACTCTCTCTCCCTCTCTTCCCCTC
The DNA here is from genome assembly GCA_025618425.1 of Heliocidaris tuberculata. NCBI lineage: Eukaryota > Metazoa > Echinodermata > Echinoidea > Camarodonta > Echinometridae > Heliocidaris > Heliocidaris tuberculata. Next base: position 36,149,251 of record CM046833.1, read on the forward strand.
TCTCCCTCTCTCTCTCCCTTTAACTCTCTCTCCCTCTCTTCCCCTCTCTCCCTTCTCTCTCTCTCTCTCCCTCCGTCCCTCGCTTTATTTATGTACCCATCTCCCTCTTCTCTTTCCTTACCCATCACTGAGATCCCATCACTGAGATCCCATATCATTGCCTTGCAGCGCTGCCCCAAATTTTAGGTCTCCCGACAGGAAAAAACTACAAAAATCCCTGGTGCAAGGATTCCTATTTGCAGAAAACTCTCCGGATTCCTTCCTTAAACATTCAATACATAAAATAGAAACAAAACAAAAAAATCCCAATAATTGCATCTTCTTTAATTAGTGACTTTAGGCATGTTGCTAATGCACAGAGTAATTTAGGCCATCTTATTATATCCTATGTTCTACTCATTCATTCAGTATAATTATGTTCTACTCATTCATTTAGTATATGTTCTATTCATTCATTCAATATATATTTTCAAGTTTCAAAATACTGCCATTTTTTTCTTCAGCTCATGATTGAAACTTACATCATTAGATTGGGACAATGTTACAGAAGAGAGATTTTCTTCAAATTAAAAAAATCCTGTTCTGTTTAAGAAGATCACATTGTTTGGAAGGAAAAAGAAAAAAATCTTTATTGTAAATATAATAATTTGTTGCATTATCTTGAAAAATCAATACAATAATCTTGATTAAAATAGCACTCACACCTTTTTCAAAATAAAGCCTGAAATCACCAAAATTGTAATTTTCTAACCAGATTACTGACATACATTACAATGTCTTCAAGCACAACAATCCACCCCAAACAACAAAAAAGCAGAAAGTAGAGGAAGACAAAAAACAAACACCCTGACATATCGGATGACTAAGTACTGGCATTGTTTGTCCACAGTATTTTTGTAGGAGATTTGTATTTCATTGACCTATACAAACAGACACGATGTCTGTGTCTGTCATCCATTTCACCCCTCAATCAAGTCCAAATCCATACAACAGTCAGCTAATATCACAATCGTGCTAAATCTCCCACTCCGCAGACTCGCTTTTGCTTGGACGTGCCAGCAGAGTGCCTTGAGGAGTGTCGGGAGACCTTAAAGTCACGTTGCGCCCAACCCTGCGGCTTCCGCTTTGTTTTCAGGTACAAATGCCCGACTGTCATAATTACACATGATGCAGAGTGTGCACTGTTCAGGCTAAAGACTACATTTACAATAGCTGTCTTGACACTGACATTGTCAACCTGATCTATCATTGGCTCAAGCCACTTTGAATTTTGGATAACAGTACAAGTTCACTTTAAACGTACACGATAGCTCTGTTCTGGATTATGTCAACTAACCTGATTTGGATCCAAATCAAACATATTTTTAATATCTGAAATAAAGAAAATCATCTTTGAAATCTAATGATTTGTTCTCCATACATGATGCTCTAAAGCTGCAAATGTCCATAGACAATGTATCACTGGTAAATCATAAATTGATTTAAAATATTTTGAATATAAATTGATTTTGACCTACTTTTTATTTCCCTTTGTTTTGTGTGTTTTTTTTTTAACAAAGGTGATGTTTAAAAAGTGTAATATAAAGGGTAGATATTCAACACACTTACTTCTCAAAGATAGGAAACATGTTGCAACATCCAACTCAATTCAAACTCCTACCTGCCATACTTTATATTTCTCAAGGACCTCACAACATCTTACAAACTAGACAGATTTAACTCCAAATCATGACGCAGGACAGGCTTGAATGCTGCTTGCCGAGAAAACTCATTTATTCTCCCTTCAAGTCGCTAGGGATTCAAAACCTGAAACATGTTCATCCAGGAATTTACATCTTCCCTAAACATGTAAGGCTCATAGTTAAAACTGAACTAGAAAATCCATCTAAAAATGTAAACACTACAACCCAAAGAAGAATAGAATTCATTCATCTCCACAAAAAAAGGCATCCTATATCTGAGCATTGTAAACTGCAAGTGCCACAGTGCATCGAATCCCCAAGTCATCAATGCTTCCTCCATCAGACCATGATCACCATATAGTTTTATCTTTCCAACACAATGCCTCTTTAAGGTGTGTCCATCTCGCAGCTAGCAGCCTATAGTTCTAATAGAAATATTACACAATATAAGTATGCTGTCAAAATAGAGCCTAAATTATGATTGACAGACGCACAGTGCTTATGACCAAGTACGTAAGCCGGACGCATGGACACCTTTCCAATTCCTTTTTATTTTCTTCTTTTCCTCTGGTGCATCCTAGTCTCCAAACAGAGACTTACTTTTTAAAACATAAATAAGAGCATAAAAAAAACAAGTTTTGTATCTTGAGTCATTCCTAAGCCAGCTTCAGTTTAGTTTTGTCCGATAGACGATAGATGTACCAACCAGCTTCAGTACAGGGCCAATGTTAGCATTAGTCTACGGCTGAGAAAGGACAGACCCTGTGTTCTGCTTCACTATCGACAAGGGTTGACGCCTGCGAACTAAGTCCACTGTCCCAAAATATGCTCTCGTTATGTAGTATGCAATGGTGGTGGTAGCGCACGGTTGTACGTAGCTCTGTGGTGGACGGTGGGAGCCCGTTGGCGTTCGTTACGGGGATTATCGGATTAAGGGGAGGGCCAGTTGGCGTGCTTATTTACCACCAGTGCGCAGGTTAACTCAATTAGTCACTGCAGATATGGTGGGTGCCATGTAAAAGAGACACAGAATGGGTTCACAGATAGAGAAAGGGAGAGGCAAAACGAAAGGGAGGGAGACAGGAAGACAGCTGAACGGAGAGGAAAAATAGAAAGAGATATGATGCTTGCCATGAAAAAGAGATAAACATGTAGAATAGGCTGAGAGAGAAAAGGGAAAATGGAGCGAGACGGACAGATATACAGATAAAAAGAAGAGAATGATAAAAAGAATCAACCCGCTGACAACTTAATTTTTTATTCACACATGCTTAATGCAAGAACCACTCGTTTCGCATAGGCAATGGGTTAATTATGGTTGTCATGTGAAAGATATATAAAATGGGCTTATAGAAAGAGGGACACAGAGTAACAGAGTGTGACAGAGAGAGAAAGGGAGAGAGAGAGAGAGAGATGAAGATGGAAAGAGATATGTTGGTGCCATGTCATGTAAAAAGGAGACAGAATGGGTTCACAGAGAGTGAAAAAGAGAAAGAGAGGGAGAGGGGGGATATAGAAATAGATAAGGTCCTTGCTATATGCATAACAGACACAGAATTCGCCCTTGAACAGAAACAGAAAGAGAGAGATGGAATAATGATATAATTACATGTCTGCACCAAATCTACATACTTAACATATTGAAGTCTCTATCTTAGTGCAGAATAAAAAAGGAGATATACACAGAGAAACGGAGAGTAGGAGATGGAGAGACAGACAGACAGAAAATAGCAAAGAGAGAGAGAGAGATGAAACAAGAGGGCAAGACATAAGAACATCAGAAAGAGACAAATAAAGGAAAGAAAAGGGGAAAGAGAATTAACACCTATACACACCTGACCTTGCTTAATATATACCTCTAGAGAAATTTAGCATTTTTTTAAATCAAGTATTCAGAATAAGGGATTTCATCTTCTTATGATTGTATTCCCCACACAATTTTGGCTTTCTACTAGGTGTTTCTTTCTATATGACTCTCTCACGGATTTCTGTTCTAATTCTGAAAGGAGAGGGAGTGAAAAATTATAATTTTGCTTGTTTTTTTTTCAGTGCTTATTCTCTAAAGGCCTTTTATCATTACAATCTACTCATCAAGAATCTTACACAAGGACAACCTCCATCCACAGACAAAGCATTAAACAATCGTTGCTATGGCGATTCATCTCATTACAAATGGAACAAAGGAAAATTTATATCTTATCTATTTCAAACAAGGTTTCTATATTCCGTGGGGGAAGACATCTAGCGGAATGATGACCAAATCCTTGTGAAATTAAAGAGAAGGGTGAATATCGGAGTAAAGTTTTTTTTCTAAATAGTGTGTGAGCTTTCTTATTCCTCATATTCCCATATGGAAGAATGTGATATTAGGGAGATATGTAGAATGAAAAGGATTGTGGTTTAAATGTTCTTAGATATTTCTAAAATGATAACAAATAGTTATCAACTTTGGACCAAATTTCTGGTACCAATTGCTGTGGTTATTGTAACAAAAGAAACGTAAACACATTTCATTTAAATGATTATGTTTCTTATTACTATTAACCATTGAATGTTACAATTATAGTGACATTGATTTTAAACAAACAAGTTTCTTGAAGTCAACCAATATCATCAACATTCGGTTATATTGTTTTTTTCTCTAAATTATGGACCTCTTGCTGCCTTATTCTATAAAGCCATTTTTCTTTAAAGCTTAGGAGAAGAAAATGATTTCTTGGGCAAAAAGGGAAGCGGAAATCTGAGGGCATAACCACTCCACGAACCAATTGATGTCAAGTAGAAAGTGATAAAAAAGGGACGTCCTAAAAGCCAGCTCATATTACTTCCTACGGAGAACAGAAAACAGGCAAGAAACTATCTCCGTGCTATTGACGCTCATGTTTCGATTGCGTTCATCCGATACTCAGGACACCTGGATGGCCTGGAGTTTCTCGCAAGAAACGGCCACTTTTGAAGATGCGAAAAACATCGACCGCGGGATGCCGGGAAAATATCAGGTTTTGCAGAAAAATAAAGACATACTGATTTTTCCATCTTGTCAATTAGTTGTGTGGATGCTCCGTGCTATATATTCAGAATTGACTTTAGTCTGTTTTTCGGTCTGGTTTCAGTTTGGTTCTTTGAGGCAATTTGGGATTTTCGTTTTCTCAGTTTCATTTTCTGCTTTACTGCTTCTCATGTTTCATTGCCTTGGACAAGATTTTGCTTTCCAGTCCTCTCAGGAGAATAAATTCTTAGCAAACCTAGCTTTTTTTTCTGTCCCCTTCCTTTTTTCCATCTCCACCCCGCCCCCTCTCTCAAATTCTCTATCCCTCTCTCTCTCTCTCCCCGTCTCTCAAATTCTCTCTTTCTCTCCCATCCCTCCCCCTTTCTTCTTTTTTCTCCCAACACTCTCTCTAATTTCCTTTTCTTCCTAATTCTAACAGGCACTTAATCATTTGTTTTCCCACACCTCTCTCTCTTACTCTCTCTTTCTCATCCTTTCACTGTCTGTGTCCAAATTCAAACCTCCCGGTTATAGTCATAAGTTATTTGTGAGGACATGAGTTACCTTCATACCATCAAACCTACACCAATTAAAAAGTTCTTTTGCATTCCACCTTTAAAAAAAAAAAAAAAAAAACTTTATTCTTTCAAGACAACTGAAAGCAGGATGGCTCCCGGCGTCTCACGGGGATAGAGCAAGAGAATTCACTTTACCACCGGTTGATTAATAACAAAGATCTTCTCCGGTGTGCCAAGATGAATCGCCGTGGTAACGGAGGACCAGCATCAAGCCACTTTCAATTATCCCCATCCTCGTCACTTTGGTATAAAATTGACCGACTGATTCATCGAGGGGAGACGTACATCTTTTCTTAACCCATTTTCTTGTGGTGGTCTACATCAAAACAAATGCTGAATGCTTTTCAATTTGCTTTGACCCGAGATTAATGAAATACTTTTATGACATACGATAAAGAGAGGGGGGGGGGAGGGGGTAAACACATGGACAGAGAGACAGAGAGGGAGGGGAGAAAGTATCTTCATGGTAATCATTCCTCTGACTTACACTACTGAGCAACCGGTAGCAAGTTTCTACTCATCCTTTCAAAAGTGATTGAAAACTTGCTCCATCTTCCATCACTATCTCCCCCTCTCTCTCTCTCTCTTCTTTCTTCTCTCTTCTCTCCCCCTCTGTTTTCTCTCAGTCACTTTCTCCCTCTCCCTGCTACACCCTATCCCTCTCATTCTATCTATCTTCCTCATTTTGAATCCATCTCGCCCCCTCCATCTCCCTCTTTCTCTCTCTCTCCCCCTCCCCTCCCCTCTCTTCCCCCCCCCTCTCTCTCCCTACCCTCTCTCACCCCTACCTCTCTCTCTCTCCCTCCCCTCCCCCTCTCCCCCTCTCTCTCTCCCTCCCCTCCCCCTCTCCCCCTCCTCTCTCTCCCTCCCTCCCCCTCTCCCCCTCTCTCTCTCTCTCTCTCTCCTCTCTCTCCCTCTTTCTCACCCTCTCCCTCCTATCCCCTCCATCTCCCACCTCTCTCTCTCTCTCTCCCTACCTCCTCTCTCTGTCTCTCCCTCTCTCTCTCACCCCCTCCGCCTCTCTCTATCTCTCCCTCTCTTTTCACCCTCTCCCTCCTACCCCCTCCATCTCCCTCTCTCTCCTCACCCCTCAAGTCTTTAATCTCCCCCATTTACTCCATTTTAACATTCAATTACAATCCGCCCCAATGTCCATTCATCACCACACTTAAACCAACCACTGCATGACAAAGCCAAATCCATGTTCCCCCCTGATTGGCAATAATCATTCCTTCCATTTACTTTCATTTCTTCCATTTACTCGCATATGATTCATTCGTACAAATGTTTGGTCAACGTCTCGCAATTAATTGCTCTGTAAATATGGGTCTTGCTTATTTACTCCAATTACGAGGATGGATTGAAAGAGGTATTCCAGGACACTAAAGTACAATTTGTCTGAGCAATTAGCGCTGTGTTTGATGTTCAGTTTGGGGTTGAATGCTTTGTACTTCCGGTAAGACAATGAAAAGCACTTTCGGAAGAATGAAGTTGATTTGTCTTAATGCAGATGACAGTGACATAGAGGGGCTCGTTAGGATTGTATTGACATGGTATTAGCAGTTCTTACTCATTTATTTGTCCCCCCCTTCTCTCTCCCTATCTCCCTCTCTCTCTCCCTCTCTATCTATATCTACCTAAAGTACATATATTTTTATTTGTATATTCTCCACCTTTTCTCACCTCTCTATCTCTTTCTCTCTCTCTCTGCATTGATCGTCCAATTTAATTTACTTTTTAAGTAATCACCATCATTACTTTCCCATTATTACTGTCAACATTTTTCCTCTATTCCTGCATTTAATTCTACCATTTTTCAGTTAGTTTTTTTTTTCTATCTCTTTGAAATTCGTCTCAACCTATTTCTTTCATTTTTCAACCTTTTGGTTCTTTATTTTTTTCTCCTCATTTCATCTAGCGCCTTTTTTTTTCTTCACAAGAACCTTTCCATGGGTCTGTCTTTTTCACAGAGTTGACAGAAAGAGATTTTCAAGAGAAAGAAGAAAGAAATATATTCCAGACTTAACCAAGCCAGCAAACCATAGCAATATTGGAAGAATTTAATTCTTTTTTAACCAAAATTGGAGGTTTTGTGATAACGTGACATTTCCAAAATGACAGGTTTACAGAAAAGGGAATAACACAATGTAAAGAGCCCGAGGAAGCCTAGTAGCAAACGTAAAAACATATCTGTGGGACTGACTGGTCTACCAGTGGGAAAACAATAACCTGATTTTGCCAGATTTATTCAGCTTTTAAGTGACGTGAAGGAATAAAATGGTATTTTATGAATAAGAAAAAGGAACTACAGCATGTTGAGTAAAATTTATATGTTTTCAACTTTAAAAGAAGATGCCCTCGGTTCTTATTTCCTCTATTTGCAATCTTATTTCTATTTCTTCTTTTGCTTTGAGACTTGGTGAATCGCCCCTTTTTGAATTCCTACATGTACAAATTTGCAGCTTTGGTGCATAAAGTAAGCTCTAGTACATTACGGTTAAGCCTTTTGGACTTTATATTTTATTCTGACAAGGAGACACTTTGACAAGTCCGTGCATAACCATATCACTCTCTCTGAAATATCTCTGCAATATAGACATCTACACTCTGAGGCCCACCGCACCTACATGTATATGATCGGTCTGCGATCCGATTTCAGAAGAAAACAGAAGAGCATTTGGTGTAAACATTTTGAATATGTAAAATATTTTTGATTGAGGTTCTAAAATAGTCATATAGATAATGAAATGGAAAATACAGCCTATCGGAAGTCTTCTAGTCTAAGGAAAGGCTAAATTGGCTCCGAATAGTAGGAAACTTATATCGTCTCTTTGGAGCCAGAAGGGCATTAACTCTGCAAAAATGATATGCTTCAACGCCCTTCTGGCTCCAAACAGACGATACAGCCTTGAATGAAAGGCTTTATGCAAGGAAAGGATGACATTGTCTATTAAGAGCCAGAAGGGTGTTAACTCTACACTCTTTTTTCTGCTGAGTCAAATTCAACTCGGAAATGGCGTCAGCTGGGAGTCAACTCCATCCTTATCAAAGTGACTCGTTTTCCGAGTTACTTCGACTCTAATTAAGTCGAATCTCAGTTGATGGCACACCATTCTGAGTCAAATTAATTCGGAAATCCGAATCACTTTAACTCAGAATAGAGTTGACTCCCAGCTGACGCCATTCAGAGTCAAATTTGACTCTGCAGAAATAAGAGTGTATGTAAAAGTATATGGGTTAATGCCCTTCTCGCTCTCAGCATGCAGCATACAAAATCTGATTTATAGAAATATGAGAAACTTTCACAGAATGGTGCAGTAAAACACATGTACACATAACGATTTTAGAAAAATAAATACCAGTATGAGCTGATATTCACTGTATACAGGTTGTTTTCATATTATCGTTATTCTGAATCGAAATTACTTAACAGTAATCCCAGAGGTGTATGAAGTTTTTCAAGTGTGAATTTATAGCATCTGGCCACATTTTAACATTACCAGACAATATCAGAGTCGATATTCGTAGAGTCGCTATACTCAAACCGGCATTAGACATTTCACCTAATCGTGAAACTAAGTCACTAAGTCTGGATTTACTGATCCCTTAATCCCTTGAGATTAGCATATCTATCTCCAACTTCTCATCTCAAGGTCTACGACGACGTCAATCGAACCGTCTCAGAATCGTTTCGAGACCGTAAACAGGGTGAATAGTGCAGGCTGTGTTTACACGCGGTGGTTAATCTATACTTGCACAGTTTTTCTAGATGTCTTTTTATATTAATCCCTATATGAAGCGATGAATTCAAATACAAATTGAAGACAACTGAACGCACTCTGAATGTTTCATTCCAAGTTCAGAAGTTTAAGGGTTAAGAAGGGAGATTTACATGTATAGACAAACTGATAGGGTGACAATAATCTTGACTTTAGATTCTGGGAAAGGATAAATTACATTTCAAGAAAGAGGTACACATTTTAAAAAAATGCTTTTCAAGAGTATGAGGAAACAAGAAGCCTTTGAATGATTCTTGCATCTTGTAGAACTTGTATGTAAATGTATCTGATTATGGTATTTAAAAGAGATTGCTGGGCAAATTGTACAGAATTTGTTTAAATGTCTTATATCCACCCCCCCCCCCTTGACTGCATATAATGCTGGCTTTGCTGATTATACCCTGCATATAAACTGTTTCCATGTTTTAACCCTATGTTCCAACCATTATTGAAAAATGCTTTCATATCTCATGAAGATAGCTTGACATAAATATTGAAGCACTTTATATAGTCCTTGCTTAAATCTTGAGTTTCTGTGGATAGTTGGCATATTCAATGGAAGTCAAATATCAATGCTCATAACAATCTTTCTAATTGAATAATTTAATAATATTAGTTTAAATTTTGGAGTGAATTCTAAAAGTGACTTCACATCTTCCTTAGATCATTTTTTAAAAACTCTTCATTTTTCCTCTCTCTTTCTCAACTTCTTCCTTTTCTGACAAATTTTCTAGGTATGTGACAATACATGGCTTTTCTCCACGCATTAAATTTGGTAAATGTAATGAAATGACAATAGCAACAAAACCACTATGTTGTTTGTTGAGAGCCAGAAGGGCGTTAACTCCGTGTTAAAATATAAACGTTAATGCCCTTCTGGCTCAAAACAGACAGTATACTTCAATGAACAGCAGCTGTCAGATAAAATGGGTCATCTCCCCCTTTAAAGACAACAATTCCACCATGAGCCAACATCCATCACACAAAGTGGGCCATCTAACCCTTTAAAGACACAATTCCTTCATCAATGACCCTAAATGATAATCATACCCTCAATAAAAAAATGTTTCTCTTTTTTTCTGCTCTTTCTGCCTCCTCGAAATTGCTATTCTTTCCCCCAAAAATGATTCCGTGCCCGGGCCTCCTCGGAGACCCGCTCCTCGCCCCTCGGCAACTGTTGCTAACCCAATTCTCATCCTCTGAGGAGAGAAAAGAGGGTGGATGAGGGAGAGGATCAACGGGGATGATTACGAGGTAATGACGGATCACTTATACAGGGGCAACGATTAGGTTGGGATCCAAGCTCCGCCCGCCCACGTCCGTTGCCGTACATGCATGCGGACAGGTATGTGTGTAAATAGAAATGTGTTTGGGAGATGGAGGATGTGGTGCTTTCTATATTGTTACTTGAAATTTGTGATTTGACAATAATAGATAATTAAACAATTGAGCTTGTGCTCTCTCCCTCTCTCTCTCTCTACCTTTAATACAAACAGGCATATGTTCATAGGATGTGATGCATGTTCATTATGCTTTTCCCCCTCTCTCCCCCTCTCTCACCCTCTCTCTACCTTTAATACAAACATGCACATGATCATAAGATGTGATGCATGTTTATTATGCTTTTCCCCATCTCTCCCCCTCTCTCTCACTCTCTCTCTCTACCTTTAATACAAACATGCACATGATCATAAGATGTGATGCATGTTCATTATGCTTTTCCCCCTCTCTCCCCCTCTCTCTCACTCTCTCTCTACCTTTAATACAAACATGCACATGATCATAAGATGTGATGCATGTTTATTATGCTTCCACCCCCCCCCCCTCCTCTCATGCATCTCTCTTTCTCTCTTCTCTTCTCTTTTCTCTATTTCTCCATCTCTCTTTTTCTCTGTAAATTGTAATTTCAACACATATCCCACTTATAGCATCTGCATTTTGTTACTGCTGATAATGAAATGAACATAAATTGTGCAAATCTAAAAAAAAAAAATATATATATATACGGTAGATAATCCTGTAATCCATCCCCTTTCCAGCCTAATCACACATTGATATCCAATCCGTAGGTAGCGTTCACAATAGATCAGGCATTCTCCACCTAAATACATAACTATTGTTAATGTTCTAGATAAAGATAAGCTCAAATTCATCATTGATAGGAAGATAATCTTAGAAACCCTTTCATGATACCCCCTCTCACGGCCATGTACAAGAGAGGGGGCTCCCCACAGCAACATTTGCTCTACATCATAACATATAAATCATAAAACTCCACAATTACACCATTGATTTACAGCAGGGAGCGAAGGAATACATCTAAATCTAGAAGATGTATCAGTCCCTGTCCGCTGAAGCGACGTTTCTTGAAATCGTGATTTGTTTTCTCAAGGCAGTGACAACATTTTTAGGGTAATGCACCTGTCATTCTGTGATATGAAAAGAGCAGTTGACAAGGACATGAAATTATTATTAAAATAAGAGAAGGGAGACTCTTTCCAGGTAAAATTTGGGATAATGTCACAAAAATGTCATCAGACTTGTCAGACGAAGTGAAGTCGAGGGACCTGTACCTGGAAGTAGCATAACTTCACTTCAGAATGTCGAAATTTTTTAAACAGGTGAGGAATGATTGTGATATATCTTGGCATAACCAAGAGAGATTACATTTCTTTAAACTGAAGAATATGTTGCACGGATTCTTTTATATATTACATCACTATTACAATGGTCTTTCATAAAAAAAGCAACTTCCTACATTGTAGCTAACAAATTATTCCCTCTCTCATGGACATAGATATGTATATAAACATGCCTAATTTAATTAAATCTATTAACTCAGTAACATCAATTTTCAACCTGTGATTTGGAAGAAAAGATGGAAAGACATATTACATGCCTCAGACACAGCTCCACTCCCCATATCCCCCCACCCTCCATTTCGCCGAAATAGAATAAGTCATCCTTGATTTACATGCCCCTTTCTCCATTGTATTTGTATGTCCCACGACAGACATTCGTGATATATATTTCAAACAACACCTTTGTGCAAAATCACACCATGTCGACCCCACCGAAGTTGGAACTGGACTCGACGACACCTCTTACCATTGATAATACGTGATGGATGTAGGTTCAACTGACCCGATAGGAGGGATAAGATTACCGAATATCTGACACGATATGAATATCAAGGCCTCGGGAAAAGACGAAAAACGTACAAGGGGAGAGAGAGAGAGAGAGAGTGCATATGCCGATGGAGATGGAAAAATAAGGATTGGAATTTAGTCTGGCTTCAAGGCAGAATGCTATTTATCCATCTTAATTTGAACAATTAATTCTCCGAGCCTTTTGCAGGCTCATTACTCTTTTGCAGCTCCCTATAAACGAACAGTTCGATGAAGTCAAACCTGCTTTAGCGACCACCTGTATAGAAAGATAACCCGTTTTACTATATAGATCACAATTTTCATTTCCCTAGGAAAAAAATTCTCATTGAAATGTGTAACACCCTGCTCATAAAGACTACTTTTCCTGTCTCCCTTGAGTGGTCTTTATATACAGGTTTCGCCGTGCTAGAAATAGTATACGAATTCCAGAATTCGGTTAAAATAATCACAAATGAGTGCAAAAATAGTTTACTCAGCCTGTAGATATGGCTAGGAGGAATTTGACATTGTTTTGAAAAAACATCCTGTTTCCCCCTTGGATTGTTGAACACAGTTACAATATATTTCCTTGTATTACTGTATCAGGAAAAAACATACTTTATATTTCTTCCCCTTGTAACATAAAACCAGTACACTACCAGCTGACAGCTAAAAGGGCAAAGTCCAGAGCCTTTAGTTAACTCCCTTCTTGTCTTCAGGAGACAATATTACAACTGACCTCCTACGATACAATATCTGACCGTAGTCGGCTTTTACAAGTATCTTAATTACATGACTTCTATCTAATGCATTTCAGAGAGTTGTCACAGAATACTCTTTGATTTGCAGACCTGAAATATTTGTTATTGTCTGTTGAGCGTCAGAACGGCGTTAACGGTATGTGAAAGTATAGTGAGAGTTAACGCCCTTCTGGCTCTCAGCAGCCGATTATGCTTGTCACATTTCAAATGGCAAAATAACTATGATATATCTAAAGTCATACGGATGCAGTACAGCATATCCTATCCCTGTTCAGCATAAAAACATTGCCAATTTACCCAGGCCCTACACACAGGAAGGGCCTGGGTAAATTATTCCTCTCCGTCAAATACGCATAAGTAGGTCAATATGACATAGTGACGTACATTTTTCTTCTTTCTGCTGACATAAATGACTTTTATTGAAACTGATGCTGAATATGAGGTGACCTTTGGTTCGGGAAACTGAATGCAGTATGGGAAGGGAGATAGAGAGAGGAAATAAATATGATTGTATATGTCATTTACGATTCAACTTCGAGGGTAGTCCTCTTATTTGACTCTTTGCCCACGTGAAATGATGACATACGACACTCCACTTTCAAATCAATATCAGTGTCACATTTCACTCCAACAATCTTTTCCAAAGTGCATCTTATTTGTATTATTATTGTTGTTATCAATAATACTATAATTTTTATTGTTTTGGGGTGTTTACATCTTTTAATATCAATATCGTCCTAACTGTCATTGACAACAATCTGCATTATTGTAATATCAGCAAGCTTCTTACACATATATAAAAAATGAATATATATATAAAAAAAAAACTCATTGTCTATTTGCCCTTTTCTATTTTTTTCCTTCAAATAAACTTGAATACAAACTTGATGCTAGAAGAAAAAAAAAAACCTGCCATAACAAACCACCCGTGTAGAAAAACCATACCTATGGAAAAGCAGTTTTTGTTGTTTCTCTTGGCCAGTCCATCTCTTAGAACCTGCCTTACAAAGAATAAAGACCATCAGTATATAAAGACCATCTGCCAATAAACCCCACTCTCTATGCTCAACTATAATTTTGGTAGCCTTTATCAATCCTACTTTATCCGTGATTATTCACCCTTTATATGCCACTATACAAGTTTTCAAAAATCATATATGAACTTTCAAGGGTCAAATACCGTTTTTTTTCTTTTAATTCTTCATTATACGTGTATTAATAAATGTAGCATAACATCTGCTTGCATAGGAACCTTAATGATGCATGTATTTGTTGTTTTTTTGTTTTAGGAAGAAAATAATAGCACATTTTAGTTCGAAAATGCATGCTCCAGCGATAATTTCTCTGCGGTCAATTCCTACACTAACCGAATTCCTAACTTCAACCCAGGAATGAACACACTATCTAACCCTAAACCTAACACTAACCTTAACACTAACCCTAACACTAATCCTAAACCTAACACTAACCCTAAACCTAACCTAAAACCCAATTCCAACCCTTACCCTAACCCGTAACGTTACATGTTAATAAAAATAATAATAATATCCTGTTATTGTATAGCACATATCGCATTCCCTACGTGCTTTCAAAGGGTTTGGATATTATTACTCTGGCTTTGGCAGCCTTTTTATCATCGCATAGTGCATTTCAAGAAATAAATCCTGCCAGGTACCCATTTAACACCTGGGTGGAGAGAGACAACTTTAGATAAAATGCATTGTTTATTTGATGAAATAATAAAGCACGGGGCAATTTGTCGCCAGTGCAAAGATCAAAGCACCTGAAGCTGTCATCAATTTGTGTTTTGGGAAATATCAATCAAAACATTGTATTTCTCCTTCTTATCCCAGATTATTCTTACACCAGTATGAATATAAACACACAAATACACACACACACACATGCCTTGGTAGTAGGTGAAAGACCTGGTACGCTATCATACATGCACGTATCGGCCTGCGCATGCTGCAGCAGTAATTGAGAGAAAGTCGTTGCTACGTCACGGACGTATGCAAAATAATGAAGGGAAATGAAGAGAAATTTGGTTTTATTGACATTTTAGTGACATGTAGGGAGGAACTTTGGCTACATTGCTACCTACGTCGTGCATTTCCCACAAAGCCCTAATTACTAGCCCCCCCCCCCCCCTCCTCTCTTCTACTCTCTCCCACTGCCTTCTTCAGCTATCCATTCTACTTAGCTTGTATATTCCAACAGCTCTCCTTCTTTCTTCTTCTTCTCTTTCTTCTTCTTCTCTTTCTTCTTCTTCTCTTTCTTCTTCTTCTCTTTCTTCTTCTTCTCTTTCTTCTTCTTCTCTTTCTTCTTCTTCTCCTTCTTCTTTCTATCATTCTTTATGTACTTGCATATAAGTTTTGATTTCATATAAGCCATTAAATCTGCACATTCTGTATTCACCTGGCTCTCTTTTCTCCATTTTGTTTTGTTTTGTTTTTCTTTTCCTCTTGGTAGTAAAGTAAACTATTCCCTCTATCATTGAATCAATTAAAAATTTTGTCTTAACCAATTTAAACAGAAAAATATCACTTCTCTATATCTCCGATTTCTTTTTTTAATATCTTAATTTTTTTTGGAATGGATTCATTC
The DNA here is from genome assembly GCA_025618425.1 of Heliocidaris tuberculata. NCBI lineage: Eukaryota > Metazoa > Echinodermata > Echinoidea > Camarodonta > Echinometridae > Heliocidaris > Heliocidaris tuberculata. Next base: position 36,164,796 of record CM046833.1, read on the forward strand.
CATCTTGTTCTAATTTTTTATTTTCTTTTTCCTTTTCCTGTACCCTCGTTTATATCTTCTGTTCTCTCTCTCTCTCTCTCTCTCTCTCTCTCTCTCTCTCTCTCCCCCCTACATTTCCCAATTCCCCTGTCAGTTACAAGCTGTCCTAATTAATCAACTTGACCTTTGGAGCTCCAGTCAAATACTTCAAACAAATCACATTGCACATTATATAAAAAAGCCATTTCTATTCACCGAATCCTGTATGCTGAGTGCATTATCCTGCAAATTGACAGAGTATGCGGAGAATATTCACTCACAAGGGAATTCCATTGCTCCTCTTTTCTACTTTTCCTAATTTATGATTTAATTGATAGAACTGCAATTCCAAGAAACGAAAACTGTGAATAAGAGAAAGTTCTGGTAAGTACAATTTCCACAGAGACTCCCTGGACCACCAAGAAATGGGTTGTCTATGTCAAATTTATGGACAAAAATTATCATTGCAGGCAAAGAAAAAAAAAGTATTTTTGCACAACACAATTACTGAAAAATGGATATAAATGGGAGCACTGTATTTTATTGTTTAACCATTTTGACATGATAATTAATCATTCCATTACAAGATGTCGATATGTGTTGTTGCACAATCAATTAGATATCTTTCTCAAAAGCACTTCTTTGTAAGCACTTAAACAGAATACTAAAGACAGTGGTGGATTTAGGGGGGACGATTACGGCCTGTGCCCCCCCCCCCCCTTTGAAAGAAAAGTATACATTGTGCTTCCCCCCCCCCTTTTGAAACTGATAACCTTTTTTTTTTTTTTTTTTGCTTGTCAGAGAATTTTAAGCAACAGAGAGCGCCCAAAACGTCAGAAAATTTTCAGAGATTTGTGTGCCCCCCCCCCCTTTTTTTTACAAAATCCTGGATCCACCCCTGTGCAGTCACCATCCTCAGCCCTTTAAAATGGTGATTATTTCTATATATTTGTTTGTTTGGGGGGGGGGGGTTTTGAGCAGCTAGAATGGGTGTATCTACTTAATACATACAGAATATCCATTGTTGTACAAAGCTATCTATTTAATCACAACAGCCTTGCTTACTCCAGAATAATTTATTCTGTGTATCTTATCGTTTTCGCGAAACATATCAAATCGACTGGATGGGTTTACAAATTAAACCGGTATTGAGGTTTTAGAGGGATTAACAAACCTGAGAGGCTAAAAGCAGAATCGTGGTCGCAGAAAGGTCAATGTCAAATTATTCTTATCCGATCTAACCCTTTTGAGCTTTGATTGAAAGATAAATGGTTTTCACAATATTCAATTACTGCTACCTTACACTATCCAAGCATAATACTCTTTGGGAGACCAACTATATGATATGTGTAGTACTTCTTTTTCATAATGATAACCTTTCTGTTTTTATCTATCTCCTTTTTCTATCTTTAATCCATCTTTCTTATATTCTGCCTCTATACCTCTGTCTCAATTTGCCTACCTATCAGCATATATATTCTTGTTTATCTCGACCCACTTTTCTTTTTATTCATTTTTGTCCTCTTTTATTCTTTCATCTCTCTCCATTTTTCTTCTTTTTTCAATCAGTCTTTATTTAATTCTCCAATTTAAAAGAAAAACATGCAAACATCAAAATATATGCGAAGCATTTAAAACAAAAAATACAAGGTATAATAAATGAATTAATACAAGATAAGAAGAACAAAAAGGACCATCATTAAAAGCCTATTGAGGCCTGACAAGTTTAAATTTTATGGCGAGAGAGACAAAGTAAGGAAATCTATCCCTCTTCCTTTGTTTTCATATTCATCCCTCTTTCTTCTTCTCCACCTTTATCTATCTTTGAAATTTAATTTCAAGTATTTCATTTAAACAGTATTTATTTTAAAAAGGTATTTCATTTAAATAGAATGGTGCAATGTGCGGTCTCCTACAAAAATATATTATCAGTAAATGTTGATTTGTACAACAGTCCTCAACCTACAAATATTGCACATTAGTGCCCCAATGACTTCTATTTATAATGCAAATATGATATCACAAATAACAAAATGCATACATGTAGTACAATATGAATAAAGAGGAGTTTTCCTTTCTCGGGATATTTTTTTTTTCTCCAGATATGTGTGTGTCCTCTCTCTCCTTTCCATATTTAGATAAAATATGATATTCCTTCTGGCCTTGTCCTACAAAGCGAATATAGCTTCCAATATTTCTTCCTCCCAGGCTCACAAATAACGTCAACATTAAACACCAAAGACATCAAACATAACCAGGTTATACGTCACATATATATATCTCCCGTTTTCTCATAAAAAGCTTTTGCATGCAGGCTTTCAGAAATGGACAATTTTTTTTCCTTCTTCTTTTCGAAACTCGCTACCGCCGGTGTTTATTCTGTCGGCTGTCTTCAAAGGGAGCTTGTATTGGTACAACAGCTCGCATGGATGCAGAAAGCACACATCCGACGTTTCCCCTTCGTCCTTTAACGTTTTAAAAACGTGGTACATGCACACGGGGAAAGAGAGAGGAAAAAAAGGTTGGCCTACGAGGTAAATATGTGTAACCGACTCGGCTGCATGATAACCCAGCAAAGCACTGTTTGCAGTGATCTTAATCGCGTCCCGTCAAGCGTTAAGAAATAAACTCCGTCCAATCGCATTACATTTATTGCCGATTACTCTCATATTTTCTTCGCAATTTGGACAGCACCGGGGTGATTCCTTGGCCGATGCGTAGAGAAAGGGGATGTGCAGGCATGCGGACGCAACGAGATTTCAAGCGATTAATTTCCAAAAGCTAGCACTACTAATGAATCCCTTTGTCGGCAAGATACAATGGCCTTAGGATATAAAAGACCGGTTCATAAAATCCCATAACAAAAAGAAAGAGCACCTTGTCTACCCTTCTCTCTCTCTCTCTCTCTCTCTCTCTCTCTCTCCCTTCTTTCTCTTTCTCTCTCATCTCTATCATTACCTATCTTTCCCACTATCTTCCTTTCTTATGGTCCACACCTTTTCTCAGAGTTATTCTAATTGTCATGAATATCTTTTCTCTTATTTCTCTCTCTCTCTCAATGGCTGTTTATCACTTTCATTAACCTCTCTCTCCATCTTTATACTTCTTTCATATTCACTATTACCCTTTCTCTCTATCTTTCCTTTTCTCTTTCTCTTCTTTTCTCTCTCTCTCTCTCTCTCTCCCTTTATCCTTTATCACCGTCACACCGTTTTTAAGCTCCTGCCTTTCTGTAATGAGAAGCTTCGTCTCACTAATGTTGCTATGGTACCTCCAGATGAAAAATCACACGGCAAAGTACAAACTAATTATTGATCCATCTAGGCCCTTCTCAACTTAATATTTACTGCAAGGAAAGCCAGGAAGAGTCACAAATCTACTCTATGCCAGAAAATCTGCCAGGATTTGGGTGCTTTTGAACGTGTGTTTAGAATCAATAACGGTCTTCCTCGTGTCATGACAATATTGTCTCTTTCCAGCTGCCCCTCACATGATAGTGTGGACCCCAAGCTGTCTGAAACAGGAATCTGATTTTAAAAAAATCAAAATATGTTTTTATTTGCACCTCAACACTTTGCAATCTCATTTTATCCTTCTTGTAAGATAACATCTAGAAGTTACAAATCTGTTTCATAGATTTATGTACGTATATATGTGGTACAAAATCATGCAAACCTGCCATCAGCCTTTGTATAAGCGATGGACCTGGTGATATTGCAACTTTCTCACTATTATATTTATGTCACTACTCTGTCAAATTATTCTTTTTTTCTTTTTCAAACCATGTTGAATTCAATCTTTTATGTTTACCTTGGATATTGTATTCTACTTTTCTTGACTAAAGAAATCTTATCAACATCATCATAATCATCCTTTTTTCAATAGAATGACAAAACTGCATACTCTGGAGGAGAGTATCACATATTCAATGACATTATATCTGTTTCATAAGCAACAGGTAATAAACTTATTTAAAAATGTGTTTCTGACAAGGTACCTGTATATATCTCCTCCTTAGAACATGAATACTGAATAGCAATAAGTCACATTCCAGAACAATAAGTTAATGCCCTTCTGGCACTCAGCACATGATGTGCCGTTGTTTCTACAAGAATGTTCTAAAAAAGGATTTAAAATACATTCATTATGTGCTAAGCAATAAAGAGCATCAGAAATGGAGCTTGCCTAAATGAAGAAAGAAGATTCAGTGAAATACTGCCTTTATTGAAGGAGTATCAAATAAAATGTTGACCTTATAGAATAAATATCAGTGTAAGTATTGCGATAACAGAATGAAAATCAGTTGAAATATTGCCCTTCAAAGTGTACATCGACTGTAATATTGCCCTTATAGAAAGGATATCAACTAAAATATTGCCTTTATGAAATGAACATGAATTGACTTATTGTATTTGTGAAATGAAAACTGAATAACATACTGCTAAAGTTGATAGAACAAAGCTAAGCCTAATAAATCATATCTGATATAAAAATAGTAAATATTTCATTCACTGATGTATAGATGCTACTCCATAAAATCACAGAAATGATGTTCATATCTTTTTTGATATCATATGATATCATTGATAAAGTACATTTTATGTCTTCTCTAGTTGTATTTCAACTGCCAAAAGCAACACATCTAATTACAAAATGGCATATATACATTTCCATGCTGATATTCCCATCAATGGCATAACAGGGGCAAGAACCATCAAAATAATAATGTAAATTCATATAGTTAGGGGTTGTACATCGCCTGAAACAAGAGTGAGCACCATTTACTCACAATGCGAACAAGCCCTCCACAGCTTGAAAATAAAATACTACTGATCATATACACACTTCCCCTCCAGCGATCTGCTTTGAAGAAACATATTCACACCGCTCGCCGACAGACATATATATTTCCTGTTCATCGTATATATATTTCTCCGGGAAGAATATACATAAATCTATATGTTTCACGACAGCAAAAAGGTATATAAATGAAACATAATGAGCCTTTGAGAACACATGGTAGGTACATGATATTTTGTGTAATTGATTGAAAAGATTACAACTTGATAGAGTCGGTTGAGAGCCAGAAGGGCAGTAAGTCTTCTAAATGATAGGAGTTAATGCCTTCTGGCTTTAAGCACACAATATCATGAGTGAGAAATCATGGTTGGGATTGAGAAGAAGAACATATTCTCCTTTTTACATTATATATATGACTGCTAGTAATTGAGATGAAAGATGGATGGATGGATGGATGGATGAAGAGACAGAGGAATGAAGAAAGGAATACATACATGAATAAGTGGATAGATGAGTGAACGATGAAAAATAAAATATTGAATGAATTATATCAGAGAAATGTATTCATAACTCGGTAGGTGGATGAATTATTGAATGGATAATGAATAAATGAAAGATCAAATACATAAATGAATGAATTTATGAATGGATCCATAAATGAATGAATGCATGAGAGAAGTGGGGGGGGGGGCAAGAAGATAAACAAATGAGTGAGTGTGTGAACAGATGAAATATTGAACAAAATATATCAAAGGGATGTATTTATGATCAGTAGGTGGATGAAGGATTAAATGAATGAATGAAAGATCAAATTAATAATTGAATGAATAAATAATATACTAAATGACTGAATGAATGAATTGGTGAATACATGAGGGAATGTATAAGGGAATGAGATGAAGAATAGATGATTAAATAACAAAGCAGATGAGTAAAAAAAAAATAATTAAACTTATAAGAGGGAATGAACAATGAATGTATGAAGAAATGGACAGTTGAGGAAATGAGAATAAAATAAATGATTTTATGAGTTGATCATATAAACAAAGATATATGCTTGAATAAACAAAATAGACGAATATGAGTGATCAATTAAAAGAAAGAATGGATGAATGATTGATTGACTGATTGAGTGAATGAGGTAAATGCATTAAATGAACTCAAGATGTTTAAATGAATGAAAAGAATGCACAAAATGAAATGTTCTTACCAACTGTTCATATTTTCAGTTGATATATATATATATATATATATATATATACATGTATATATAAAACGGCAAAATTTTATTAAAATACTGCCAGTTCTTGCATATAAAAATTGACTAAACAGTTTATGGACTAAATTCTCCAAAACAAGAATAAGCCTATTACGGTTAAAGCTTACGAGCTACATGTATTAAGGGAGTCATCAGGAATCAGAAGGTTACCATTATTCACATCAATCTAGCCATGAAATACCCTACCCTCAAAAGAGAAAGTTGAAGACTATTAACAATAAAAAGCGATAAAAACATATAAAATCACAAGTGATGAGATAAGTGGGGGGAGAATGCTCTCTTCATCAGAAGGCTCAATGTGTCAAGTATCTAAGCATTAACGTCTAAACGATGATTATAAACCTGGCTGTCAGCGCATTTCGCCACATTCAGATTAGGCTCTCCCTCTCTTAACCAGCGCTAATTCCGCAAACTAAGACTGATCTTTCTATGCTAATCGATTCAAGTATGGAGGCATTAAGGAATATATCCAGCGATTCAAGCCATTCAGGAGATTGCCACATCTCCCAAAGATGGATGGCAAACATTATGGGGAGCTCTAGAAATAATCTGAGGCAATCCGTCACTTTCTCTTCCATCTCTTTGCTCGTTCTTTTTGCTGGTTTTCCGTTAGGAAGCTCCATCTGATGTACGCTGATTAGAATAATCAGTTAACAAGTGCTACAATTTTTCTTGATGTTCATTTAAAGCCAGTCTTCTGATTCTCTCTCTCTCTCTCTCATACACACACACTCTCTCTCTTTCTTTCTCTCTCTCTCTTTCTCTCTCTCTCTCAACTTCAAGTTACCAACGTATGAAACATGCAAAGTTTGCTCACATTTCGAGAAATAACGAGCACTCATTGCTTAAGGATTCATATATATCATGGCCTGTCAAAACAGCGAATAAATCAAGGACCTTACGCAGGCAGTCACAAAATCGTCTCTTTTTAGGCATTCTCCGTCCCCAGTGACCAATTCATCTCCGGCATTGTTATCAAATATGGGTTCATTTCTGCTGGCTTGAAAACCTGTCAGACTCCAAGTCAATCTCCATATACCATTCACTGCTTGAAGCCTTTGGTGTTTGAAAACTTTATTAGAAATGTAACATAAAAGGAGTTGGAATTTTTCTTACATTTATATACATTTTACTGGTTTCCTATGAGCCATGAATAAGATGCACTTAAACCAGGGTAGATGAAGAGGTTTAAACTTACATGTTAAATCAACATTTAAAGGGCAGAGGAGTGACAGTGTTTTTTTTTTTTTTTTGTTTCTCCCTTGGAGGTTGGTTGGATATAACACTATTAGGCCTTTTACACTTGAAAAATTTTGCTTAGTCCGTACTATCTGTGGGGCTAAACAAGGATTTAGCTCCACTGATAGTACGGGACTAAGCTTAGCCCACTTTCTGTTCACATTGCATTTTACCAAAGTGGGCTAACTCCACGATAATACAGGATTATTTTAGCCCTGGAAAAAAGCACTCTGGCTAGGGAGATATTACAGGCCTAAAACTGCAAAAGAGAACAGGAAAAAAAATAGTCCGGGGCTAAGGATAGTACAGGGTTTTTTAAAAAATCAAGTGTAAAAAGCCTATATTAGGGTTGTATCAACAGTTCAAAGGATCAATCTACCATTTTGAAAATGTTTGTCACTTAAAAATGTCAATTTAACAATAGAGTTGAAAAACGTATCATTCATTTGCATGGGTAGCCGAGGAAGCTTACGCCCGCAAAAAGGTGGCTTGACATGTTCTTCCTATCAAGCGGACAGGCCAATGGAGAATTGAAGAAATCCCAAAGTCTTTCAATACTCTAAGATGGTTTTGATTCTAGGATCTACAGGACACAAAACAACTTTCTTAGGCTGATTTCTAGATGAAAAGTAAACTTTTTTAAAAACTTAAGCCTTATGATGCCACCAGGTATACATAGACATGTATCAGCTAGAAGTGAAAAAGTTTTCCATCACAGTGCCTATTTTCATTGTTCCATCTTACTTCATAATTCATGAACTTTTAATGACACAATTGAAATCCCTTTAGACTAAAAGAAAAGATTACATAAATACAATATTCTGAATGTGGTGATTCTCCCCACACTCTGTCTGTCTACCTCTCTCTCTCTCTCTCTCTGTCTTCCTCTTCCCCTCATGTATGCATTCTGATTGTATTTTGGGGGATCAGGTTTCCTGACACGGCACTCGAGAGATCAAAGAATATTCATCTGATGTAAATTGCAAACCAATTGTTCTATGATGGTGTACCGTCTTTTAATGGCTTGATACTGCTGAAGGTGTCATTACAGTAGAACATTATGGGTAATGCTGGGTTATTTCAACCTGTACTCTGAATGCTTTACTGTCAATTACTTCACTTTTAAATCAGCATCCTAAGGAATACTGACAATACTTACTGAGCTAACTTCTGTGAGTCCTAACTTTTATGTGTGCAAGTTGACTAGCCTATGTATATGTACAAACCAACTTTACAATGACTTAGAATACATTTTTGGTATTTAAAGTTACAATATCTCTTCAAAGAAGTAATACAGTCAAACTTGAAAAGTGTTTCTCATTTAAACATGTATTAAAGGAACCTGTACACAAAGACCACCTGCTCATAAGGACCACTTTTCTTGTCTCCCTTGAGTGGTCTTTATATACAGGTTTCCGAAAACCAGACACCACAGCACAGTATCTTCCATACAAATGGACAATAACACAAATGGTGAGTCTCTACTATCTCTCATATGACCCCAAGCAAAGATCCAATTATGAATTCATTCATTTCATAAATTTCTTTCCTAACAGTACACACAGGTTCAACATAAACATTCCATGTACATCACACACAGAATCTACTCCTTTCCCTTTAAATCCTCAGCAATGCTCTATATCCCAGAACTGCCTGATGATGCTTTAAAGATATAATCGAGGTGTGGTCATGCGTTTACATTGTGAAAGGAACTGTCTGGAAGCACTCGGGAAAGGTTTATTATGATGTAGTACATAGAAAGAACTGGTGCATACCTTGAGGTTTTGGAATCATCAACATGATCAGAGGTTGACTCAAGCTTGCTGATAGTCACATGCATGTCACACAAATATGGGTATATTGGACTACACATATTAATTTGGACACGAAAGTTTGGTCCAAACGTTTCAGTTTTTTTCTCCTCATATTCAGAATAATGATAGCATTTTAAAGAGCAGTCTTTTCCAGGGGGACATTTCTTCTATGCTAATTTTTTTCTTCTAAACTGACATGAAAATAACAGGAAAGCTAACAATTTATTTGTCAACTTTACCAGAACTGGACCTCCTCTTTAAGCTGCGACTATACCAGCCGCGATACTTGAGGCTGATTATGTCGCACTCCTCGACATCTTCGTCTCGGTAGCAGTTCACCGAGTTTACAAGACTCTCATCGCTGGGTGGATTGAACCTAGTGTTTAAGGGTATATGGATGATCCCCCCCCCCCCACCTCCCCTGCTGTTTTTATTAGCACTTTTATTTCTTACAAAAATAGATGAAACAATAAAAGGGACATTCACAGAATTACAAGTCAAACTTAATTGCAGAATAGTCATTTAGAAAGTAGTATTTGAAATGATCGGAAATGAAGGTAATTGTTTGGATAGACTCATATGATAAGACAAATTTGTATACTTATCATTTAATTTATATTCATAATTTAATATTCACTGAGGCTGAAACTGAGGCTGAAACTGGCCTAATTTTTTATTGTTTGTTAAATTCCTTATTAGGATGTGATTACCCCACCTCCTTCTTGTGACACAACCCATGAATCTGTAAGTATCATTACACGATGCCCGTAGTATAAGGGCACAACAGAAATTCCAATGGGAATAGAAAGCTAACTTGCAAGTAGTAAATAAGAAGGGTCACCTTTAATTGTGGGAGAAGAGAAGGCCGGCAGCCACGTAAATGAACCCTCGTACTGTCGGCTTGTGAAAATGAGGCAACTATAGATAGCCTTAATCAAGTTAAAGCTAGCTCGGTTACGGCACAGGCCACGAAGGTCGTACGGTTTGTGTTAAGGCGAACGGTGGGTTGTGTATATGGGGTGTTATTTACTGCTAACGCATCTGTTTACTTATTTATCTAGAACACTTTATGCTAGTCAGGTGGGAAGACAGGGTTGGCCTGTAATGTGGGTTGGCTAGCCTACATGTATTTGTGGAGCAATGGAGGGGTGGAAATGTACATGCACGTGCGCCCGTCTTTTTCGGACCCTGGTGGGCGGAAGGAGGGGGGGGGGGTGTCCAAAGGGTACAGCCTCATCAGGAGAAGTAAAAGGAAAAGTCACAATAAACATCAAGATTGAAGAAGCACATGTACTACAACTCCAATGTAGTAGAAGTAGTAAAAGTAGAGTAGTAGTAGTAGTAGTAGTAGTAGTAGTAGTAGTAGTAGTAGTAGTAGTAGTAGTAGTAGTAGTAATAATAGTAGTAGATGTAGTTTTAGCAGCAGCAGTAGTATAGTAGTAGTAGTATAGTAGTAGTAGTAGTAGTAGTAGTAGTAGTAGTAGTAGTAGCAGAAGTAGTAGTAGTAGTAGTAGTAGTAGTAGTAGTAGTAGTAGTAGTAGTAGTAGTAGTAGTAGTAGTAGTAGTAGTAGTAGAAGTGGAGTAGTAGTAGTAGTAGTAGGAGTAGATGTAGTTTAGCAGTAGTAGTAATAGAGGTGGAGTAGTAGTAGTAGTAGTAGTAGTAGTAGTAGTAGTAGTAGTAGTAGTAGTAGTAGTAGTAGTAGTAGTAGTAGTAGTAGTAGTAGTAGTAGTAGTAGTAGTAGTAGTAGTAGTAGTAGTAGTAGTAGTAGTAGTAGTAGTAGTAGTAGTAGTAGTAGTAGTAGTAGTAGTAGTAGTAGTAGTAGTAGTAGTAGTAGTAGTAGTAGTAGTAGTAGTAGTAGTAGTAGTAGTGGAGGCAGTAGTCATGGTGATGGTGGTAGGAGTAGCATCAGCAGTAGATGTTAACTTAGCAGCATCATGAGTTCAATTTGTAGTGTATTTGTGGAGTAGATTCAACCATTGTTATGCTATTTGCATGTCTACTAGAGATATACTGGAAATCTTCACAAAAATAGCCCTATTAAAGTTAAAGTCCACCCTGGTATTAAGTTGATTTTAATAAAAGAAGAAAAATGAGAGAAACAGATTAGTGAAGGATTGAGCAAAATCTGATTAGAATAAGAAAGTTATAAATTTTTGAAGTGGTAATCAAACACAAATTAATTTGTCTGGTTCTTTTAAAACCAACTTGTTATCAGGGTGGACTTCCCCTTTAACACTGGTAGACTATGGAGGGAGACACTCACTAAAACGCAATCAATTCTGACATAGCCTAATCAAATGAGCGGCATTCCTGCATGAAAGCAACATTACACAACACAATAAAACTACAATTCCACCACACTGCAATTACAAATTCATGTAATAACCATACCAAAAAAAAAAAATCCCTGAACCTGACATACTTGTAATCTCTCCATCGTTCTGTACCCAGCAGAACAATACTTAAAAACCTATGTGAAATGAATGATTTAATGAGTATATGAATATACATTAGAAACATCATGCACAGAAAGCGTGAGAAAGCAGGACCTGTACAATTTCAGAAATCTCTTTTGCGATCAGTTTTACACACCTTTCATTGTTGTGCACAGACTGGGTATAAGATTGTCAATATTTAACAATGGAATGCCTGGTATATAAGATTTAAACCTGATAGTTAAAATTCAAGGATGACTTTGTAAAGTGAGGAAATAGCATTTCTATTTGCAGAACATGTTTGAAACTAAGAATTTGAAAGAAAAGGGGCATTAATCTTTATATTTCAATAGACCTGTTTACTAATTTTATGCATACTTCTTGAACAAAAGTTTCTCTTCACGACTCAAAAGCTTGCCAGAGGCTTGCCTAACATAGCAACAACTAATATATGCAAAATGGATTCCATCTACAGAGATGCCATTATGCATTAAATAGGTGCACTAAATAATTGGTAAGGATTCGGGAGGGAAACATGCATGCATGAATTGGAATACATCAGTAAACAGGTCTGTTGCATATCTGCTTTGCTCTTTTGCCCTGCTTCCTCTCCTTGCTCTCTCTCTCTTTCTTTCTTTCTCTCTTTCTCTGTCTTTCTCTCTTTCTCTTTCTTTCTCTTTCTCTTTCTTTCTCTCTTTCTCTCTTTCTCTTTCTTTCTCTCTTTCTATTTCTTTCTCTCTCTTTCTTTCTCTCTCCTTTCTCTCTCTCTTCCTTGTCCCATTTCTCCCTTGCTCTCTGTTTCCCTGCTCTAGTAGTTCCCACATAGTAGTGATGCATTAATTTCATACACTTTCCATGTAATTACTCGGACAGCTCACATTCATTGAATCAATTATTCAAATAATCAACTGATCTAACATAATTCCACTGTTATTTCTGCAAATCACCTTTTGTATCAATATTTGTCCACCTGTGTATGACTTCATTGCATTTTTTGGTCGGCCAAGTGCATGATTACTTCAAATCTGATATGATCTACATTATGAGCAAAAAAATTTTACCCTGGTTTTCTTAACAGACAAATCAGAGACTTGCTAAACTTTGTTTCTTCCTCCTATCATCAGTTTTCTCTTCTCTTCATTATGTCTTTGATATTTTTCTTCTGTCATTATCTTTGTATTTCTTTATCTTTCTTCCTTTATCTTCTCCTATCTTTCCTAATGCTATTCTTTTACCCTATTTATACTGCAGTTTGCAGCCTAACTTTAGGGCGCCCTTGGACTGCCCCAACTTAGACTGGCCCAAATCCATTTACACTGCCATTTCAGATCAACGCATGAATGCAGCATAGATGATGGTGATGATGATGATGATGATGGCTTCTTGCATATTGTATATATACTACAACCTGCCACAATGTATCAAGTAGGCATTTGCTCCACTGTTTCTCCTAATGATAATGCAATTCTATAAACTTTTTTCCATGTTGAAACGGTCAAACATATAAAACTTATGGCATGTATAGAAAAGTGAGCTGAGCCGAGCTTGCATCTTTCTTTTCATGACGTCAGCAGACTGATGTGTCAATCATGCTGATTTTGGACCTAATTGTGGGGGGGGCAAAAACTGGCTGAAAATCAAGCCTAAAATTACTACTGTGTGTATTTTTAACAACTTTTTTTCTGCAGACGTAGTTTACAAGTCCAGAACTATGGAATAAGTGCCAAAATACGATGTAATAGATAGTTCCTTTAATCACTTGCCCTGAACCAGATGTTAACATAATACAAACAGATTTATAATATAGTGCTGTATCACAAAAGCACTTGCACCCCTCCCATCTTTCATCATTTACATGATCTTACCTCAGTATCCTAATGGAAATAGTTTCTAGAATTACAAGCACTATTTCCATTAATATCGCCACTAATGTGTTTTTACAAGAGCACTAGTTACAAGATAAAGCATAACTGTAATCTTAGACACTGCTATGTGGATATCATCTTGTAATGACTACCCCCCCCCCCCCCCTCTTGTCCTTCTAAAATTCACTTTTAAATAATCTTGATGCTATCATTAGATGTGACAAGATTATTGCTGACAGATTCCATTGATCAAACAATGACGGAAATGGAAATTGAAGTACTTCTGATAAAGCATTCGTAATAATGCATTCAAATGCGTTTATTGCTAAAGGTAGAAATGAAATACCAGGCCATAAAAATGAATCATGGCACATGAAGATTTTAATCTTAAGATAGTATTACAATCACGTTTCCTTTAAAAGTGGGGGGGGGGGGGCTCTTGTTTCTGTAATCAAAGATGACAATATATTTCTTTCTGACTGCAAGTCCTCTCTAACATGGAACATAAGATACTGTTTGTAATCATTCTAAAGCATTCAATCAAGAAATTTGAGACCGGATACAAGATACGACGAAACAGGTACACAAAGATAAGAATAACTTCCACCCCCTCCCAACAGCTCTTCCTCTTAACGTTACAAATAGAAGCTTTTGTGTCTGTAATTAGAGACGAGGATATAAAGCTCGTAATTTTTGATCGCTTCTCTAAGAAAGGTTGATTGCCCAGTATGTCGTTGAACCCCTAATGAAAAGCTAAGATTATGGTCTCATATTGGAAAAAAACCATTTCAATTATCACCACCATGATGATATCAAATTTGACAGATCCCAGCCTGGAGGGATGGACAAGAAATTATTCATAAAATGTCCTCATCTGACTCATTTTATTTGCTTTCTTAAGACAATTTGAGATTTTTCGCGCAGACAAGAGAAGGGAAATATTCATTAAGTGGCACTTGCCTCGCGTCTTTTGTCCTCCTTAATTGGTAGAGGTATGTAATCTGAGACTGATTGTTTAATGCAGGGTTTCTGAGTGATGTTTAAGTGTCTCGGAAGAGCAGCAAGTGGCCGCTATGACTAAATTCTTTTAAACGCTTTACAGAGCTGAGGTGAAGTTATGCGATGCATTCCAGTATAGATTAGATGAAATCTAACACACACAACTACAAACAATTACATTTAACAAGATTTACCACTGAATGAGAGTGGATATGATCGTCCCTTGAGAGCCATTGACTCATTTACTTTCACTTATAGCTAACACCCTTTTGGCTCTCAGGGGATTATAGCTATGTTCATATGGGACTTGTGGTTTTGAAATTTTAAGTTAGTGAAACTTTAAGTTAACAAAACAAAGACTCACTAACCATGACGCGAGGGTTCACACAGGCCCGAAACAACGAAGCTCGTTGTTCTGAAACTACAAGCCGAGCGATCGTCGTTGTTAACACTGGAAGTAGATACTACTGATTGCATGTACAATACACATACAGATCTTGTGTTCATAATTCGCGTGAAGGGTATTACCCGAAGTTTAACATGAACAGCGAGGTCATCATTAACCACAAGCTTGCGAAACTTGGAAGTTTTTTCTGTTCATACGGTCTGAAACTACAAGCGAAACTTAAAGTTTAGCTCCCATCGTGTGAACCTGACTATAATGATGAAAAATAGAGTTTAAGACAGGCAGCGGGCAAACAAAAACTCGCGAAATGACAAAAGTAAAACAGAATCGAGACTGAAAATCTATGAGGGCCCGCCTAACTCAAAGAATATAGAAAATTGTCCTTAGAGAAAATTAAAGATGCATTTTCAAGGTACAGAACAATATATTCAGAGAGAGAAAGACAGAGGTATAGACAGACAAAAAGAAACAGAAAAATATAGGATAGAATGTATATCTCAAAATCATATACGACAGGCAGAGAAAGTGACAAAAAGAAAGAGGGGGGGAACAATAGGAAGGGAGGAGAAAAGTTCCAACAGAACAATGTCAGAGAAACAAAGAGTAATTACACAAAAGAGGGATGGAGAAAGAGAGAGAGAGTGAGTGAGAGACTTGTTAGATGCTGTCATCTGGCAATATCCATCTAAAACCAATATGTGGGTAAATTTCATTTTGCTTTTCTATTAGTTACCGGACACTCATGTAGACGAAGTGTCATCACATTTCAATGTTGGCTCCATCAGAATTTGGACATTACAGACGACACCAGACGAGGGGGTAAACTACAACTGCAAACATCCGCCAATTTTCTCCGTCAGACTTAATCTCTGTGGTAGAGACAAGGAGTTTGCATAAAATGGCTGTAATATTTCCCCTCAGAAATGAAAAGTAACCATGACACATTGATTTTGTGTTTCTTGACGTTCTGAAAGTTCTGTTTACATGCCCAGCTACTCAACTTGTCCACGTTTGGTCTTTATAACTTCATATCCAATTCAGAGCTCTCTCCTTAAAAGAGTTTTAGATATAAACTTCATCCTAAATTAGTCTTCGAAAGTTTGTTGAGTAACAAATATATCATTCAATAAGAAAAACATTTAAAAATGATTTTCACAAATATAGAATGCTATTCATTCTACAAGAACATTTGCAAATCGATTTTGTCATGATAGGGAAACAATATGTGCCTCCATTGGCCATAGATATCTCAAATTTTGTAGAAACATTTTTCACCTAGACTTGGTTTTCTATGTAATCTTGGGGACCACTTTGGACTGATAGTCCATAGTCTATTTTTAATAACCCATTGTCATTGACCACTGACGACTGAAGATTCTCATTCCCCACTGTTTAAAATGGGAGTTTCTCAATTCTGGTTAGTTCTAGGCGGTACAGCCAGTTATTTTTATGCCTCCACTGATTTTATTTTAAACTTAACTTTTGTAAAATCATTTACAAGTATCGTAACATCCAAATAATTACTACGCCTTTATCTTACTCATACAGTATAGTAATTTTTGCCCAGCTTGATTTTTTATACTTTTCTATGATTATTTGTATAACTACTTTATGATTGTCGTAATTGTATAAAATTATGTTTTTTACTCTGTAAAAGATTTCGCAATTCAGCCATTGGATGTGATGAAATTCTGACAATAAAGTACTTCAATCTAAACAATTCAATATTATGGTAAAATGTACTGTTAATACTCAGTAGAGTACATATGTATATTTCAATAAACTATTTTAAATCAGATTCTGTGGGTATACTATCGTACCTTTATGATACTGAGGAGTACTCTTTAGCGCTGATGCTTTAGAGTAAAATCACAGCCCACTCAGGCTGGCCTACTACTTACATTCTGTGGATATTATTAACTGTACCTTTGAGATTCCATGGAGTGTTCTTCTCATATACCATTGGTCTTTCAGTTTTAAACCACAGCTACTTTTTGATGCTACCTCTAAGATTCTGTTGATATGTTAAATCATTACCTTTAAAATTGTATGGAGTGTTCTTTTCAATTACATACATGTATCACTGATACCTTAGCTTAAACCTTTGCTACTTAAGACACTACCCCTTAGATTCCGGGGTATGTTAAACTGTACCTTACGATTCTGTGGAGAATTCTCATACAGCACGGGTCCTTCAGCTTTAAACCACACATACTCAGATACTACCTCTTAAAGTGTGGTATTTTACAATTGTCCCTTTAAGATTCTATAGAGTACTCTTTTCAATTACGTATCATTGATGCCTTGGCTTCAAACTCCAGCCACAGTGACACACAGCAGTTTGACAGAGTGGCTCACGTAATGGCATGTTTACAGTTTACAAGTGGGGAATGTTGGAGAGAGCACACAATTATCGTTTGTCAGTCAATCGATGGAGATACTCTAGTGGACGAATCAATAAAAGGAGCACTACTGGGAGTGAGAGAGAGAAAGGGAGAACGAGAGAGTAAAGGAAAGAGGCAATAGAACCAGAGAAATGCAGAGAAAGAGAGAGAGAGAGAGGGATAGATAAAGGAGAATAAAAGGAGAGAGAGAGAGAATCAAGGAAAAAACTCTGCTTAAAGTCTGACAGAAAAATGAGTCCATATTAATGCCTGGAAATATAGAACAAAATCAAGAGATGAATAGAGAGAATGAGAAAAAGAGAGGGAAAATATGACTGACAGGAATACACAACTAAAAGAGGAGTAGAGATGACAGAATGGGAAGGAAAATGTCAATAATGTGCATGAGAAATAAAAGAGATAGAGAGACAGAGTCAGAGAGAGGCATGGATGGAGAGAGAATGTAAGAAAAGAAGATACAACAGATAAAAGCAGAAGGTATTTATGAGAGAAAGTAAGAGAGAAAGAGATACTGCAAAGACAGAAAATAATAAGTGTAGGACAGAAATAAAGAAATAGAAGAATAAAAAGAGGAAGAGAGAGAGCCAGAGTGAGATAAAGAAAATGGATAAAAATAGAAAGGATAGAGAGAGAGAGTGATTAGGAATACAAGCTAGAAAAAAGATGGAATGAAAGAAAAAGACAGAGGATAGAAGAAAGTACAAATATAAATCAGGGGCGGATCCAGGATTTCGTATAAGGGGGGGGGGGCACACAAATGCAGGATTGTCAACTTTGGGAAACTGCTTGCAGGGAGACCCATATTTTTTTGGTCTTGGGGGGGGGGGATGGCGACCCCCCCCCCCCCCAAAAAAAAAAAAAATTGCCAGCCCTCCAAAAGTCGCTCAGTGGGGGGGGGGGGGTGTTATGGGGTCCAGTTCCCCTCCATAATTCTCTGACAAGCAAAAAAAAAAAAATGGTTTTCTGGTCGAAAAGGGGGGGGGGGGGCAATGCATTGTTTTTGCTCAAAGGGGGGGGGGGGCACGGGTCAGGATTGCCTCCCCTAAATCCGCCACTGTATAAATTATAGAGTGCTGAGAGAGAAGAAAAGTAGGAGTGAAAGAAAGAGAAAGAGAGAGAGAGAGAGAGGATAGAAGAACAAGGTACAAATATGAATTACAGAGTGTGGATTGAGAGAGAAGAAAAGTAGGAGTGAAAGAGAAAGAGAGGAGAGAAGAGAAACATATAGAGAGAAAGACAAGGAGACAGGAGAGAGATTGACATAAGGAAAAGAGAGAGAGAGAGAGAGAAAGGAGAACCACACACTGTTAAATGTCAGAGTAAAACAACCAGAGCACCAAATTGATTTCTACATACTGTATTGATATTTCTATATTATGCTCCAATCAACAGACGCTCCCGTTAATGCACTTGTCAAATATGATTAGTCAGCATTTACTATTCAAGGTGTCGTTTATCATTACGAGGTTATGTGTATGAATAAATCCCTACCCTACGTGCACATACGCATTGCCAATTTGTCAGGCATTGCACAACCCCATATCGGGTACAATCTGTGTTGTACAAATCTGTGTTGTGCAAACTATTTTAAATCTAATTCAGCCATCGGTGATGCGTTCATGCAATATTTCCTCTTGACATTAATTTAGGCACTCCAAAAGGTTGCAAAATCAAATTAATTCTTGAGAGTACAAACATTCAACCACCATGATATTGAAGGCAAATGGGCACCATTATACCATGTTACATATTGTTGATTTTAAAAATTGTAGGCAATTTCATGAATAAACTCAATAAATCATGTATTCATGAATAGCCAACATATCTTGATATACATGTACTGTACCAAAGGCTTTGTTAAAAAAACATTGGCATACAATGGCTATAAATCATTTTGCAACAGTACATTGGCTTTAAAAGCTAATGTAGAAACTAAACAAAAAAATATTTTTAGATACATGTACTTCTATAACTGAAAGAAAATGATGACAGATGAAAATACCATATCATTGTTCCCTCTACCAATTGCGATTCAATACATAATATACATTCGGCATCTCACATCACATTTTAATCTGCTGACTTCCCAAATTCTCTCATTGCCCTAGAATCAATACAGGAACCACCTTATTTCCCATATGCAATGGGTTAAATGATTTCTACCACCTGACAAGCAGGCTTCAGAAAAGAAGGCTGAAAATCATTTTTTTTTTCTCAATAGACAAATATAACCTCATCTCATAACCATGACATACACACATCTTAACCATGCCAACAATGACTCTTAAAGACACTTGTTGATTCCTGTCCATACAGCAACAAAAAATTTAAGCCAGTAGCCTATTACATTTTCTCTGTAGAGAGCGAGAAGGATGTTAACTGTATATAAAACTGAATGAATTAATGCCTTTCTGGCACTCACTGGTAGAGATGTGAGAACACAATGTCTGTTTGACCCATTAATTATGTTAGCCTAAGAATACTCAAGTTTAAAGCATCTAGAAATTCAGTCATAATGAAAATGCAACCGTCTCCAGCGGTTAATCCTTTTTACTACTACAATGTCCTTTCATTCAGAAAATTCTGGGCCTGGCTAATTTTCTGACCATTGATGAAATCGGTGAGACGAGCACATGTGAGACTGACCGCCGCATCACTGCTGCTTGACCCTTCAATTCATTACACTAATAGTGACGGTCAAGTATCTCCCTTATTTGTGTTTTGGGGTCTTGGGTATATACTCAGACCAACGGTCACTATCGGCTTTGATTGATCTTCCTTTAAAGAGGTGATATATATCCCACTTACCTCGAGGGTTTTCTCTCTCTCTCTCTCTCTCTCTCTCTCTCTCTCTCTCTCTTCTTCATCCCTCTTTCTGTGTCTCTCTTTCTTTCTCTCCCTCTCTTTCTTTTCATTTTTTTCTCTATCACCCATCTATTTACAATACGATGTATCTGCCTGCCTCTCACAGCCTCTCTCTTATTATCCTGTTTATCCTATTCTTGTTAATTTCTCTTTCCCTATATCTCATTATTCATACTAGTTCATACTAGTTCATATATCCTACTTTTGCCTGTGTCTGTCTCTATAACCCACCCCTCACTCTCTCTCTCTCTCCCTCTCTCTCTTACTCTCTCTCTCTCTCTCTCTCTCTCTCTCTCTCTCTCACTCTCTCTCTCTCTTAGCTGATTGGTTTCTTTCTCTCTCCGTTCTCTTTCTATCCACCTCCCCTCTAACTTCATTTAGGCTAACAAGTATACACAGTAATTTCAACTGCCAGCTACAGGTCAGCGATGTTTATACCCAGTCTGCTGAGAGCAAGAAGGTTGTATACCTCATATGATTTTACATAGAGTTAATGTCTTTCTGCCTCTCAATAGGAGACCTGGCTCTTGAACCCTTGTTACTCTCATTTCCTATAGCCTTATTGTAGGCCAAAACACCACTGTGGGCACAAAAATAAGACCAATCTATTAACCTTCTTTAATAAGTACTTGATTTTCTCTGGCTTTCTGCACTTTCTGCCTATGACCATGATCTCTTTTTGTCTCATCGCATATCTTTCCATCAGTACACTATAATTGAAATATTCACACAATCTCTCTCTCTCTCTCTCTCTCTCTCTCTCTCTCTCTCTCATGTCAAAGTGATTTCCATCCTCTAAATAAGATTACCAGATCAAACAACTCATGACAAAGTCAAAAGATATGTCAGTCTTACCTTGTGAATGTGTCCCATGCAACAAACAGCAACTCAGCAACAACAACAACATGTTGCATGCCATGTTTCCTATCCGTTTCTGGCCACAGCTTGCTAATCATCCAGTTGCAGCAACGCACACTTTCACCAGGCCATCAAGTCAAGCTGGAAATCTTGTGGCCCCAATCGCTATGTAATTTCCCAACAGGCAACGCGAAGGGTCCACTGGGAGAAAACAGTCGCTATGTTCAGTCTCCAAAATGTTTATGTTCTCATAAGATATAGTTTCCTAAGCACACTCAACTCCAAAAAGTAATCACTTGATATCACAAAATCCACTTCATGTCAGATACGATGTTGTTCATTCCACGGGGAAGATGACCAATATGGAACCTGTATGGAGAGGAAATATATGAACACTATCATTAACGAGAAAGATAAATCCTTATTCAAACAATCAAAAAAGAGAAATACAAAAACAAAACTATCTTTAATTTTTGTATTGGTAAAAAAAGTTGTTTGCAGGGGCATTCCCATTAAATAGTTCAGCGTACTAGGTATTCCCCTGGTAATTAATACCCTTCCGTCAGGGCACCAGAGTTATAATAGTTATAATATAAACCTGGGCCACGTTTCATAAAGCTCGTTATTCTATGACAAAATTTGCTCACAGCCAATCAAATGTAGCGATTTCAGTAGCTTATAACGGTTTTTATAACTTGTCATTATAACAAGTTTTATGAAACAGGGCCCCGACCTTTAACACTGTAATAACAAGCCTGAAACACCATTGACTTTGTATATACTACATGGCATCTTTGCTCAAGGTACTCATACCAATAGTCAATTACATTACAATGCAACTGAGTGATCATATTGGAAACATTTGTAAATATATAAAATTGCAATTAGTGGCAGGCTAAACCATGGCAATACAACCAAGTTCATACAAACATGTATAGAAGTTATATATCATGAGACATTTTTCAATAATACTTTCATACTTTTTCATTGTTTATCTAATATGAAATAAAACAGTGGGTGATTTCAAGTTCGGTGTTGGTGTTGGTGTTGGTGTTGAATGCGTGAATTGGGCTGCTGATTCTAGCCCCAACACCGAATTCGGGTTTATAAAAATAATACCAATCACATTATTGATAGCTCAACACCTAGTGAAGTCAATCCCAGCACCAGCTTCATTTCAGGTTCGATGTTGTGGCTGGTGCTAAGTTTGTCCCAACACCAACACCAGCTTTCAACACCGAACTTGAATTCACCCAGTTTCATGACATCTACCTCTACACCCATGCTGACTTTCAAGAAGAAAAACAAGTTTTTGCGGAAGTACCGCGAAACCTGTGTGTAAAGACCATTCAGAGGAGACAAGTCTTAATAGACAGATTTTCTGTATGTATATAGATTCACAGATTCCTGTCGTACATGTAAATGTTTCAATAAGAAACACTGTTCTAAGGAAACTGACATTGTGGTCTTTACAGACAGGCGGCCTTTCTATACAGGTGGTTGCCAAAGCAAGTTTGACTGAAATAAGGTAAAATAAAAAAATAAATAAAAAAAAAAACATGCAGTCTTTCTCAAATGCTCTACCTTATTTTCCATCTATGACAACTTTTTTCAATAATTGCCTTCTCCATAAGAAGAAAAGTTGGATCAACAGCCATGCCATTCTCCATACTTCAATTAAAGATCTAGATCTTGCTCGTCTTTACGTCTTATCTAGATGTCATTATCCAGAATATAAAGTTGGGTCTCTTGTTTAATAGAATGAGACAATAATCTGGGACAAGAGTCACTTTAGAGAAGTTTATTCAGGTAGAAATGACATTTGCCCCCAAACCATTACGTCAATGAGGCTTTAGAAGAAAGAGGAGGGGGAATTTTTAAGACATATCTAGGTTGGTAATTATCTATCTGGTTTTGAAATGCTTAACCTGCATGACCAAATGGGTTATGGAGTCCCTTTTTTTTATTTTTCAGATGTTTTCATTTGTGGTTCTCTCCATAATATGAAAATTGTTTGGTGAGTATTAGTTTACTCATTTATTCATCTACCACTACATCATGAAAATACAACAAAAAGCATAAAAAGGCATGGAAAAAAATAGTCTGCTAAGTGCCAGAAAGGCATTAACTCACTTCAACATAGAGTTAACACCCTTTTGGCTCTCAACAGACATAATTTGAGAACTATAACATCCTTAGAAGGTTTAAATTGAAAACCCTTCTTTTTAGCAATGCTGGACAAATGGATAGGATACTCATTCATCAATATCTTTTCATGTATGCATCAAAATACACAAGTTCTAGATACATAGTGCCATTCCAATGCCCATAACTAACAGAAAGTAAAATGGCTGTTTTCTTGTTTGTTTTACAAAAACAAGTAGTCTTAATCAAGCTATTTCAAACAAAATGATACATGTATCTCATTCAAGTGCAAATTTTAGTTGGAAAATGATCTGACTCCATTTCTCGATTAGCAACTCGTGAAGCTCAATTCTGACCGAAACCTATTACACTGCCAATGAATATAATGCGAGTGAATTATGAAATATGAAATGAAAGGAAACAAGCCGTAACAATGTGGGCTGTCCTTGGGGATTGCCAATTTGTGGCAAATGAACAAATCATCGCGATTATTAAGGCCAGAGTTTTGATATACACCGACACCTTTGTGGGAAAGAATTAACGGTCTGAGTGGGCCTGACAAAGTTTAATTTTGACCCGTTATCTAATCCTAGATTGAGCATATCATATTGAACAAAATTGGAAGCTTGTCCGCCTATACAGCAGATTTTAGTAATTGTATTTCATAGTGTTCCAATTAATGACAAGCCAATAGTCATACATTTCATTTGTACCATCAATATCAAAATAATGAAATTGAGTTTGTTAGTCCCTGTTTTGGACTAATATGATTACTTATTGTTCATGACCATAGTTTGAGCTCTGATGAGCGCAGGGTGAAAAGCTTTAGTGTACCTCTGTTCAACTCTATTCTCTGATTTTTTTTTAGTACCAAATATCTTTTCAGTTATAGTTTGAGCTTTTTAATAATCATAAAGAGAGATGCTTCAAGAAAAGGGTGAATTCTGGGAAAAGGTACAAAATAATTTGTGAGCTTTCTCATTCTTATTATGTTAGTTTGAAAGATTATCATAGTAGATATGTCCCCTGAAAAGGATTGCTCTTCAAATGCCCTCACATTCAAAATATGGCAAGAAACGGCTGCAGTGTTCAGGCCAAACTTTTGTGTGTAGTCCCATATACACATTTCTGTGTGCAGTGTATGTGACTCTCAGCAGGATTGAGTCCATTTCTTATCATTTTGGGTGATTCCCAAGCCTCATAGCATACACCAGTTCTTATGTGCTATACAATCAACCTTTCCTTCAAATGACTTTCACAATTCAATCTCATGAGCAGAACTCTACTTTATCTTTAACATGTTATAATTTGGTCTATCTATCTACTTATTCTCAGAAAATGTATATACTTTGAACAACAGATTTCAGTAACAAAATTCTTGTTTTCTGTCATTTCATCTCCCCTCCCAAGAAGTAATACAGCGAGACCCTACAATTTGTTTAGTTAAAAGATACAGCCCTGGAGAAGAAAAATACTGAGCAATAAGCCCATTCCCATCCCTTCCTGCGCTCCCTCAAAACTCAAATGTTGGATATGCCCTGATCAACAGATGGCTATTTTACAGCCACGGAAAACACAAATAGTTTGATTTAGCCCATTCTCATTTGCCCCCCCCCCCCCCCCCCCCCGTAAACTAAAACACTAGATATGCTCTGAATAAAAAGTGGCGAACATACAAATGCTAAAATCACAGCAGTAGATAACAAATATATTTTGAGGATTAAGCCTCTTCCTTGCCCCCTACCCCACCCTCTTTCTGAACTAAAACCCTGGATATGCCACGACAAACAGGTGGCCAATTAGGAGAAGTTCAACGCCATCTGCAGATCACAAAACAAATGGCAGAAGTGACTTACGAAAGGTTACAAGAAATCTCCATCTAATCTTCCACAGAAAAGGGCTGATCTTTCTAAATTCAACAATTCAAATGCCATTTGGTAAAGCCATCTCACTCCCCATATTGAGCTGTACAGCTGAAGGTATGTGACAGGGAATCTGGAAAAGACGGCATTTAAAGGGAATTCTCATCAGGGATCCTTGACAGTACAAAATTAAGTTATCTCGGCTTTTAATGGCAACTGTTTTTGGAGGATGGAAATAAAATGATGAAACAACAGATCTTTTTCGACTATTCTGGGAAAGAAAGTGGAAAAAAAAGCTTTAAAGGTATCGTACAGTAGTGGGAAAGGTGGCGCATTGGATATCTAACTATTTTGTCAGCTGGAATGGAAATTATTACATATACTGTTGTGAAATGATTAATTTCGAACATAGGTGACGTTTGTTTGAAGAAAAATGGTTTAGAAATGGCTAAAATGTCCAAAAAAATAAACATCGAATTACAAGCGCGGTACCGCGCTTGTAATTTGATGTGAAAACAGTGTGTGTAACAAGTGTGTGCAAACCGCTATGCGCCGTTGAGCCGGGAGCGTCGGGGTAGGTGGTCCTTAGCGAGGGTATAAGGTAACCGTTGATATTCGATCATTTGAATTATTTTACTGAAAATCACCGGAAATCATGAATAGAATACCGGATTATCTCACTCATGTATCTTTTTATTGAAGCCGAACAATATGAGACTATATCTGAGCAGTTTCATGCCAACTTTCATTTTGCTACCACTACTGTTTATTACCTTTAAAAGTTCTGATTAAATAGAATGTACATACATTTCATCTCGTGTTTGCTTACAAAAGATATGTTTCAACATTAGTGCTAACCAAAAATAGTTGTTTATGATTCAATGATTACCCTTACTGATTGATTTATTGACAAAAATTGTGATGTATTAAATGGGGAAAACCTTGACTGGCTTTTACAATTTGTTGGCTCCATTTACCAAAGGCACACTTGTACTTCTTGTCGTGCTGAAATCCAATATTTCTTGAACATTTTGATAATGAATGAATGAATGAATATTGATACTCATGTGCATTTGCTGAGCCTGAATAACATACCAACTTTGTATCAGGCAATGTTAAAGATTAAAGATGAGTTCTGGTCATGCGATTACATTGTGAAAGAAACTGTCTCAAAGCAATTGGGAAATGTTTATCATGTCTACATAAGAATCGGTGTATACTTCCAGGTTTTGGAATCATCAAAATTACAAGAAACTGACCCAAGCTCACTGAAAAGCACAAGCACTGCACACAGAAATGTTATATGGGATTCTACACACATGATGCTTGAATGTTCAGCCTGAACACAACAGATATTTCTCATCATATTTCGAATATCAGGGCATTTGAATAGCAATCCTTTTCAGAGGAAATTTCTACTATGATGTAGTGCTGGTATCGGCATGGAAAATCTATGTCGCCATGTCGCAATAAAATTAACGCCGATGTCAACATGAGTCAACATCTGGACATGAGTCAAACAAGTCTAAACTCGGGTCGCTCCCGTAGTGACCGTACACTATTAAACCAGAGTTACCCGACACAAATTCACAAGAGCTTTACATGGAATACATGCACTATGTCCTCACGGGCTCACACTCGCAGTCATACTCACTTACAGTTCTCAAAGATGCACACTGTCAACTATTTGTGCCAAAATTTGTTTTGTATGATCCAATTTATCAAGCATTAATGAAAGTCATGCGGTGCGAGTCAGCTAGTGTCGCATATCTAGGCATGTACATGTACGTAATGTATATACCGTACCGGTCACGTCGTCGCAGCTAGATACGCAGCGATTGTGTGTCGCGCGCGCGCTGCTAATGCGTATGTGAAACAAATCACGTACGCGCGCACGACGCCACGGCGAGGTACATGTAAAAAGACCCATTTTATGTCGCCATCGGAGCATGCGTGTCGACATGTCGGCAAAGTCCAAAACCAGTACTTTTGTCGCCATAGTGGCGACATCAGGCGTGTCGATACCAGCACTACTATGATGTTCTTCCAAACTGACATAAAAAGAATGAAACAGCTCCGAAATTATTTTTCACCTTTCCCAGAACTCAACCTTCTCTTTAACCTGGGGAGCGTTTCATCAAGTGTTTTGTCAGTGATTTTAACCGACAAATTTGCTCTCAGCCAATCAGATGCAAGGATTTCAGTAGCTTACAACAGTTGCCGGATAAAAATCACTGACAAAATGCTTGATGAAACGCTCCCCTGATCAACATTAACCCATTGCCTGTGGGAACCAGGTGGTCCCTGTAGTAAGCCTATGGGGATGAGAAAATCCAGCAGTCAATGGGTTAAGCCTGATATAACTCAGGCTGGAGTGTACCACAATCAAATCGTACTATGCTGAAAATGTAAAACTTGAAAATTCAAGCTCCAAATATTGTCGCTTCTGTGGTGTATGATTGATATATTTCCCCATTGTTAAGACAATTCATCATAATTCGTCTGTTGAGATCCAGAAGGGCATTAACTTGTATACTTTTACACAGAATTTATGCCCTTCTGACTCTAAACAGACAATATAATCTACCGTGGTCTACTGCATCATGGAATACGTTTTTTGTACATTTTGGGGGTACATTACAGCCATGCTAAAGCACTTGGAATACATCATCAATATTTTCCTTCAAGTTACCCACACACATACAACAGACTGGATTTCAACTGTAATTCAGTAGTATGGCACTATACTTATATTGTAAATCTATAAAGTGTACACGTACTTAAATCTATGAATAGTACACGTACTGTGTATCATATTAATAACTCACATTTGGCTCCATGACTACCGCTGTGCGAGCGAGGACAAATCGTTTTCAGACCTGATATCTACTCTTTTGCTGTCAGTATTACAGAATAAATGGAAATATACTCACAATTCAATACCTTATTACATGCATCATAAGTACGGTGTCTAGTAAAAGGTCTTATGTCACACTAAGTCTACAAACAGAAAT
This sequence comes from Heliocidaris tuberculata, assembly GCA_025618425.1. Lineage (NCBI taxonomy): Eukaryota > Metazoa > Echinodermata > Echinoidea > Camarodonta > Echinometridae > Heliocidaris > Heliocidaris tuberculata. The sequence continues at coordinate 36,192,801 of CM046833.1, forward strand.
AAGCCACCGCTTTTAAATGCTTCCAAGAAGTGGTCTTTTTGAGTTGTACATACTTCCCAAATTTGCACTGAATTGGTCCAGAGAGAGATGATCACAGGGTTTGTATGCACCAGGCAGAAAATTTAGACTTTGCTTTATAAACTAACATGTAAGCCAGATATATGTCTGTTAAAAGCCAGAAGGATGTTAACAAAATGAAGTTAGTTAACGCCCTTCTGGCTCCAGCCGACTATGTTATCCTATATGTTGTCATGAATCCAAATATAGCAGAGACCATAGAGTACGATATAAATGCATCCATTCCACTATTTGAAATTCGAAGGGGATTGAGTTCTATCTCGTCTCGAAACCTACGTAGGGCACCTTTTTACATCCGGTTGAGCGCGTCCAAGGCGACGCTGCCCCTCCTATTATCCAATAGACATCATCTGTGCTCCCCAATTCAATTACCGAGGTTTAGTCAAATACCATAACATGATCCTTAGCACGGCCAAGCGTGAATGGACTACCATCCACTCCCAGCCTCCACGAAACGTCTTACAAAACGTCGTTGCATGATGTGGGTGAAGGGGATAAGGAGGAGGATTACGTCTTGTACGCCAGAAGGATTATGAATTTTATTGACAGGCGAGAGCTTAAAGCTGCACTACTACACCAAAGCCGATGTGTCTTAATGCGCTGTAAATCTTACAATATTTCATATTAAATTTTTACCATTCCTCATTGACATATTAAGCTGACTGAATTCCAACTGTCATTGATTATATTCAATATTTTTTGCTTGCCATCGATGATGCTGATTCAAATTTACCATATCTTAATGATAAATAATATTCTAATGTATCTCGATGATGGTTTTTTCTCTAAATTGATTTGTACTGTAGCATGAATACAATTCTTTTAAATCTTATTGAAAATGAACATTATTTTAGTCCTGTATACTATCAATTATTTTCCTAACTTCTGTGTTTTTCTTACATTAGATATTAACAATTCAACTACTTTCAAAACTATGTCAAAACGTCAAATAATACTTGTAATCATGCCTCACAAGCTTTACGTCAATAATCATAATAAGTCAATTTTACCAATATATTGCTGATTATTCAGAAGATAAGCATTTCCATCATATCATTCCTGTAACAGGATTAAAGACATTGATTAACTTTGCCCAGGATTGAAAAAAAAAAAATCACTGTTCCAGCTAATGCTGTAATCATAATTGCAAACCTTTAGCTCAGACAGGAATCGCCTGAGTGTTATAAGCTGGTCGGTCGTTTATATATCAAGATATTTACGATTGAACATTGATGTCGGGATAGAGTACCACCGAACCCTAAAGAACTCTTACGGTTGGCATACCTCGCTCTATCAGCGAATACCGTACGGGCTGGAAACCCGCTATGAAATCGCCAAGCGCTGGTGCTTGGTTTTTGTGACTGCAGCGCAGCGAAGAAGCCGAGCGACTTGCGCTAGCGATTGCTCGCGATTTTCTCTTTTTTAGGATAGTAAACGGGTTCCATTTTCTCTCATACTTTCACATATCCTTAATTATATATGTAGTTAGAGGACTGCACACAATTCACTGGCATTTTTGCTGATTTTACAATTTTTCACAAAGTTAATCAATCACTTTAATACTTTCCTGAGGAATATGAGGAATTCTCAGATCTAGATCGTCTAGCTTTCCTTCATTAAAATTCCATTTTGTATCTGGCAAAATCTAAGTTAAGATTATAACAGAATATTTATACTCTTCAAAACATCAGGCACAATGAGATATCCATACAATTCTCCATGGATTACTCAAGCATAAAATTTCATAGGCACCACGATTTAACCTACATTCATTTGAAATGCATGATATACCTACAGCTTTGGATATGAGGATCATGGGCGTAAATATGCAGGAAATTCTTTTCATCAGAGGGGGACGTAACAATAGGTCGTCCCCCCCCCCCCCCCCCTGATGAATAGAATTGCGTAACAGATCTCCGCCACTGATGAGGATTATTAATGACACCACACTACATATCGGTAGATTTAGAGTTCTGGTTTTCGTAACGACATCAATATTTCAGAAATGAAAGCAGTGCAAGATACTTTAATTCATCGAGAGCATATCCAGAAGCTGAAAGATAATGCCTTGTCTTTTTATATGATTTAAATTGCCTGCCGTAAATCGCATGTAACAAATGAACAATAATAATAATAATAATAATTCTGGATTCACATGTATATAGCACCTAATACATCTACAATGTCTCTAAGCGTTTGACAGAAATATCATTACCCCCAGCCATCGGATTCATGGCTTTTCCGCACATCTGAATTCAAGTTTGACCCCCCCCCCCCTTGAAAAATTCCAAGGAAATCATCATCAAATTTACTGACAAATTACACTGAGCTTTGTGACAATTCCATAACATCTTAATATTACTTGTATTTAACCTTTGCCTTGCAAACTGAGAGGTTCTTGTATGAAGCCTAGGGAAATGAGAGCATTTTGTAGTCCATGGGTTAACACCATATTCACTACAGCCATTAAGGGCACTACTGCAATAGATTTAACACAAGACTTTGGAGGGGGTGTTGGATTAACTTTTCACTGAAAACTAACCTGCTCAAAAACAGACAAGGCAAAAAGTCCAAACCATTATTGGTTTTTGCAAAGAATAGCATTAGTTTGCCAGTAAATATTGTGAATAAACTACCCAAAAATAGTATCCTCTCCGAACCCCCCCCCCCCCCCCCCCAGTTTGCAGGCGCAAACCTTGGTCAGTTGTAAAAGAGTGTCTGCACGGTAAGACTACCATAGGCCATGTACTATAGCTGCTCCTAACACAACCAGAAGGTAGCTGAATTAGGTTTCTCTCAAGACACAATGATTTTCTGATAAAGTGTCAAATTAGGGTCTGTGCTTGCAGACTACCCTCCCTCCCCCTCTCCCCCCCCCCCCCCCCCAATAGTAGCACACACTTTCAACTAAGAAAATTCATAAGCCAGTTTCCTACTATACACATGTACCTATGGATAAACTTTCCTGTGGATCAACAAAAAAAAAAGGAGTTTTGGGTCTGTTGTATTACATTCTTGGAAAAGCTTATAGTCAATGTTAGAACAGTAGACAGGTTTGTGTGTTGAAAAAAATATTATATTATTTTTATTATTTTTTAAAACTTATTTATTTAGTCTTAATTTACCAGGGTGACTTTATCAGTGATTTTAACACTGGTTTAAAAGAAGGCCCTGCAAATTAACAAATATAACATTGACAATACACTACAAAATATGAACATGACAAAAAAAATAATGATCAAACAAGTAGTCAAGATGAAATTTCAATAACATTTTCAATATGCATTGGTGGTAATTAGTGTGTAAAATCCCAGCATTAGTATAAAGAATACTGCAACCTATCCATCAAGGTATTTGGCACTTTGCATTTTCTTTCAAGTTACGAAGCACACCACAATAATACATGGTCTGTTGAGAGCCAGAAGGGCGTTAAACTCTGTGTTAAAGTATATGAGATAATGCCCTTATGGCTCCAAACAGACGATATGCCATCTAAACAATAGTAATCCACTTGAAAAATACCATTTGATCCATTCAAATCATATAACAATTCATGTTTTCTATAAAATAAAAAAGAGCAAAAAATGGGAAGTAGATGAAATCCAATGAGTCTTTTAAAAAATGGATGTGCAATGTGTGAATACATGTGTTGAGTCATGGCAGTGTATCTGCAGGGTTGCTGACCATTTCAAATCAATGCTCCCATGTAGCCCGCATCTCACAAAAGCCAGCCACAAATGTAATTGCCTTTGTACTTCGTCTATCTACCAATAGTAATCCCAGGTTTAATAAACCCTCACATCGATCAAATCTATAACGGTATTCTATACCGAATGCTTCTAAATGATAGCACGCCAATATATTGCAACTGACAAATGTAAGGTATGTACTTGGGAGAAATATGTATTGTTAAAAGAAGTACAATATATAACAGATTTGTCTTGACTGATATTTTTTACCAAAGAATGTTTCCTCCTTCTTAACTTGATGGATGTGTTTTTAATGAAATAACATATCAAATATCTGATATTTATTATCATAAAGCTAGACTGATCATATCCCAATTAATAATCCTACTTTCCACTCATCCAGCTATGGGAAAAAACAAACATTGAATTATACTTTGATTTATTTAATTTGACTAATAGCCTGTGGATAAAGCTGTAAAATCAGAGCAGACATAAATGTATCACAAATCTCATTAAAACGGTGAGCTTTACATGTATGAGCAGAGAACAGAGAACTACACCACATGTTCTGCAGATGAATTTCAAGAAACGTTTACCCGATATCTGCTTACACTTTATTCATTAAGCAACACGTATCCTAGCTGCACTCTCCGACAGGAGTTTTGTACCAGAGTAGGAGAGACGAATCTATGAATGAACTTCCAAGAAACATGTTCTGCGGGAAGAGATGGGGGAAAAAAACGTTCTCTGCACAATCCGTGCTCACAAAAAAAGGTGGCTAGTATCCCATCTACTTGCAAGTCTTACAGATTGACTTCACAATACATGTAGATTGTATGCTTTGTAAAATAATCCTGCACGAACGCCAAGTCCGTCAATGAACTTTGAGGAAAATATTTTCAGCAGGAGAGGAGGAAAAAATCATTTGCTCTACTTCTACCTAAAGGTTACATTCTTATCCCTTTTTGTGTACTTCTAACTACATTTTCACTATTTGTTTAAAAAGCTTACTGCAAACATAAACAAAAGATAAATACAAAGATCAGGGAAATAGTTACATTTCCCTGCATAGATCATGACAAAATACATTTTCCTACCTGTAGTTGTGGTGGTATGTGAATTATAGTCCATTTAAAGAATACCAGTGAGAATCCGTTTGGAGGAGTGCGCAAGGAAGATGTTTAACGGAGCACGAATACGTGCCCTAGTAATCGAGAGAGATTCTCGCAAAGCTTCGCAAACCGGCCCGCGAAGAATGGAGAGAGGAGGAGGAGGGGGGAAAAAATGCCAGGAATTGCCACTTAGCATAGCACCGTACAGGTATTGGGGATTTTGTGTGTATGTCGGGGCTAATGCAATGAAAGCCGTCTGTTTTCTTGTACCGCGAAAAGAGGCACATTAGATTTACATAGGTAAGCCCGTGTGATGAGCGTTGCAGAGGGCTTGTTGTGTGTTATTACACCTGAGAAGCAATGTTGTACACTTGTACCAGGATTGGTCGATTAGCAGAAAGGGGGTGTGGATGTCGTTCATTATGGATGTGCATTAGGTGCTGTGCACGTTGGCTTTGTGTTAAGTGGTGTGTGTATCCCTGGGTGGAGTGTGTGGGACCCTGCATAATGGAGCAACCTAGAAGTATCAGAGTGAATCATTGCAGCTGCGGGGGTGGCCAGCTCATTAGGATCAGAGGGACTGGAAGTGCATGAAATAATATCCATACCCGCTCCTCATCTCTGCCCATTTGTGATGGAGAAGGGCACGGGTGGACATGTTAGCTCGGAGCGGGATACTAAAACGCTAGATTTCTGGAGGAAACCGATTTCCCCGGCTACGATGGATGGTTTTCATTTTCAGGATGGAGCAAGCTCGGGCGTCAAACTGCCAAACCACATGCAGGACCTACTCTTCAACCTGCCTCCAATCCTATGTTTTATTTATGACTTATCTTATGCCACAATCTAATAAGCGGTTTTGTCTTGATTCCCATCAACTCTATATCTCACTCTTCATGTCTCCTCTTTCTATTTCTCTTTTCCCCTCTTTCTTTTTATCTCTCTCTCTCTCTCTTTCCCACTTTTTTTTCTCTCTCTCCTAGCCCTCATCTCTATTTTCCTCTTTCCCTCCATATTTCTACTTCTCTCTCTCTCCCTCCCCATCTTTCTCTCTGTCACTCTCTCTCTCTCTTTCTCTGAAAATGTATTTTAGTGTTGTTTCTACTTTTCTCATTCCGTTCCTCTCCCATTCCCATTCTCTTTCTATGTCAAAATAGAGAATGTGGGAATCTTTATGAGGTAACTAAATCCAAATCTATAAATCCATGGCAACAATCGACACAACATTCAAATATCATAGATTTGTTTTTGCCACATTATGTAATATTTATCCACACATTCCTATTCTAGGAAACAGTCAATTTGCCAGCAAAATACCGGATGTATACAGATTATCAAAGCTGCTAGTTAGAATGAAAAAAGTAATTTATCAATGCAGCCTTTCACAAAGTCCTTTTACATGAGCCAACATTTTGTCCAAGTATTCTGTACACAGAGTTTATCAATTTACTGATATAAAGCAAATATTTGCAGACACTCCATACAATTCCAATAAGAGAAGGGCAAATACAATTTCAGATAAAGAAACTATTTTTTGATCAAGGATCGATTACATGAATGAACTAAATATTTGTGTTTCTATATCCCAAACCAGTTTATGCTAGATTTCTCCTCTTCCCCTATCTCACTACCTACATACTTCTACAATTACCCACTCACCTCAGCAAATGAAAAAGAAATAAGGCTGAGACATCCAAAAGACATTTGCCCAACAGTGCAAAACTCTAAATATTCATCCTCAACATCACCTGGGCAGTAGAAATCGTAATAAAAAACCAAACTGTGAAGATATCGAGAAGTGAAAGGGAGAAATCGTAGGCTTCGCCAGCAAGATCCATTTGTATTTTATTGGTGATTTATTGGTGACCTTTTGGATGTATTCTGTGGCTGGGGCCCTAAAGCTTCCAAAATTGCCTTCTTAAATTGAAGATTTCACTCCTTCTTTAACCTGCTCGGTTCAACTGTACATTCAGTGGTTTTGCACTGTTGGGCAAATGTCTTTTTGGATGTTCCAGGTGAAATTTCATATACAACAAGTAGGCCTACTTGTACTCTCATGTTTTTTTTTTTGGTTTTTTTTTCTTATTAGCAGTTTACCACTGTAAGTAGAGGGATTGGATCCTGGATTTTGAAGGGGAAAAAAAGGGGGGGGCTCCATTTCTACAAAAATCTCTGACAAGCAAAAAAAAAAAAGTTTTCAAGCAAAAAAGGGGGGGGGGGGTCAAGTTCACAATAACCTAAGACAAGCAAAATAAAGGGGGATTATGGACCCCCCCCATGACTCCCCCCCCCCCCCCCCCGAACCGCCCCTGTGTGTCTAGATGGGCCCTGAGGGTTCAGATTTAAAGAAATGTAACCCAGGATAAAACACAAAGCAGCTTGCACTCGTTAAGATCAAACAAGAATATAAGAGGTGTGGATTATCCCTTCTATCAGCCGTTAATTGGATCAAGAGTCACTGATATTGTCTGTTACATTGCTGCTAAGCAGAACATACCATGAACATGGATGCCAGAATGTACAGATCAGTGAGGCATTGAGGAATTGTCGTACTAAGACACCATTCATTGCTATAAGACACAGATCATTGGCGCAGACAAATGGAAGATATTCGATCCAACATGGAGGACTTTAACTTACTCCAAACGAGACAAATGAATTAGAAGGGGAATTCAAAGAAGCATTGGCTTCTTGCCAGCAAGGGTGCTCATAATGAAGAATTGTTGTCTTCAATCTTGAAGCTTTGTTGCAATCCTGAAGTATGAAATAAACTAAATTGTATTAAATGTTGTAGCTCTTATAATGTACCCATGTTGTGCTTCAAGAAAACAATCTTTACTCAAAATATGATTACGTTAGATTAAAATCTTGGCTGATTCAGATATGTCATTTTCATATATTTCATATTCCATCTTAACCGGTTGGCTACTGAATTCTCATATTCCCATAGGCTTAATACAGGAATCATCCGGTTCCCTTAGGCAAAGGGTTAAAAGATCCATTTTGTTTTCAACATTACCTTTATTCATTCAAAGTTTCCTAAACTCTAAATTTTGAAACCTAAAAGTTTCGAATCAACGACTCACTTGCAATGACCAGGGTTCACATGGGACCAAAATAAAGTTATGAAACTACAAGCTATGCGAGTAATCCTTGTTAAAACCGGATACCGAGTGTATGCGTAACATGGTCAGAGAGGTCAACCTTAACAAAAAACAAGTGAGTAAAACCTTGAAGTTAGTTACATCTGCACGGCACATAACTTTGAGCGAGAACCTCCCGCTGTTAGTAGTTTTCACGTTAACCATAACCTCGCTTGTGGTTTCAAAACTTAGTTAACTTAAAGCTATGAAACCACGAGCGCATCCCCATGCTCTGTAAATACATGTACAAGATAACTTTTAAGTTCTAAACCACCAACCTATACAGTTTAGGGGCTGTTGTGTGAAGCTAACTATAACAGTCTTTCAAAGTAAAGCTATGTTGGGGTGCATAATAATTCCATAAAGATAATCTATCTTGTAATTAAATGACACACTTATAACTCATTATACCTATAACTATCAAGATAGAAGTGAAAGTCACCTCAATGACTAAGCAAACATATTCTTGTACCTGGCTACACAGCTATCAAACCTACAGGGCAAAAGATTCCGTGTACGAAAACAAAAAATATGATTGAATTCATTTGTGAAAATGGCCATGGCCAATCAATAGAATGCCTTTAGCTCATCAATCTATAAATCATGATACAATGCTAGAAGTGTATGTTACAATGACACATACTCAGTAATGTACTCCATTTAATCTCATTTCAGGCTGACATTGTTTTGCACAATCCATCCGTGAGCAACGGTTTCAAAGATAGATTTACTATTTTTCCTTCAAATCACAGGAAATTCTACTACGAAATCTACTTCCAATGGATCCAGTGAGACTAGGACTGCTATTTTCATATCAGTCTAAATATTTACCTGTTCTCAACAAAACAAATTCAAGATGCTTTGAAGAAAGGCCAAGTATTGACATTCTTATGGATGTTGTAATTAACCAGGGGCATTCCTGTTGGTAAGTTTCATTACACCATGAGCAAAAAATGGGAAGCTTAAAAAAAGGAAAAAGTCTCATATCGGCAAATACAAAACCCCTCCTCCGAATTACACTCAGACCAGCACCATCAAAAGAAATGAGGGGGGAAAAAATCAATACCGTTCCCGAATAAAATCCTGGAGTGCCCTTCCTTTTCCACTCTTCCCCCTCTCACAATCAGAATTATCATAAAATCAATTAAAAGATATGAAATAACAATTAGTATTCATTGAAAATAGTTTATTTATGGCAAGTGCCAGGGGGCCCTTTCTACCCTGGCGAGTGTAGACACAACTGCAGCTTCAGAATGTCTGAGTGTTGTCGGCTGCCATGAATAATACAGGCATAGTGTCCCGCCAATCATTCTATCCATCCATCTCTCACTTTTTCCTTTGATTTCGCTGAATTTCGATACGGCGGGCTAGTATTTCTGATAAAACGTCCGCTGAAATTTCATCGCCGTGTCAAAAAGAATAATGATTGGGCCATCGGAGGAGATATAGTCTGTTCATGTATATCTTCATGGTTCATGTTTGATCAAGATTTATGGTAGATTGTAGCAAAGGTGAAATGAATAATTGGACAAGTAAAATAGACAAAAGATGCATCCCGTTCCGTCTCATATCATTTTTCCCCATCATCATGCTACACTGGGACTCCGGAAATTGAATCTTTAGAGCAAAAAATAAAGTGATAAGTAACTTGGGAGATTAATTACCTCTACCTGTCAGTTCTTGCCAGTATAAAACGTGATATAAGATACAACATGGTTCACTGATAATTTTTTCATCTTTTTAACAAATTTTTATTTCCTTAGTAAGCATTCTCTCTTTCTCTGTCTGTCTCACTATTTCTCTCCTCTCTCTCTCTTTCTCTCTCTCTCTCTATCTGTCTCTCTATTTCTCTCCTCTCTCTTTCTCTCTCTGTCTATTTCTCCCCTTCTCTCTTTCTTCTCTGTCTCTCTATTTTTCTCCTCTCTTTCTCTCTCTCTCTCTCTGTCTGTCTCACTATTTCTCTCCCTCTCTATATTTCCTCATCTTCCTCTTTCCTTTTGCCTCTCTAAAGCTTGGGTCACATTTGACTGATAATGATAATGATAACGATAACGACAACGATATTTTTTTATTTAAAGGTACACCCTAGAACTGCCCCATTATTAACAGATACGAGCATACTCATACGTACACACCGTATATTAGGGTGTATCTTTAATGGAAAAGCTCGTTATCGTCATTGTTATTGGTCAACTGTGACCCAGGCTTAAGCCTCCCTAAACACTCATTCACACATGCGACGGTAAACGGTAGCATTCTGGGGTTTGTTTTAGCATTCAAATGAATGGAAAATACGCGCAACGAAGGTCCTACGCATACTCACTTATCTCTGTGTTATAAGCTACAGAAATGTGAAACGCATTACATTTACGTCATTATAAAAAAAAAACAGTGCATACTAGCACAGTTTACCACTGGATATTTGAACGAGCCATAATTCTAACTATCTCTCTCTCTCTCTCTCTCTCTCTTCCTCTCGGTCATTCACTCTTGCTATTTTCCCTCCATTTCTAACCCCTTTTCTTAATATCCATCATCCATCCCATTTCCTCTCTCTCCCCCTCTCTCTCTCTCTCTCTCTATCTCTCTCTCTATCTCTCTCTCTCTCTCTCTCTCTCTCTCTCTCCAACCAACCTTCTCTCTCTCCCAGCATTTTGATTTTCCACACATGCTACTTGTCCTTACAATTACTTTAGGTTCATATTTATATTTTTCATACAATCGCATTTCATTCAACAGCACCACAGTCCTCCCCTTTCATCCCCCCTAACACTTCTCTTGCCCCCATCCATCGGGAAGGAAAAAAATAATTGGTATCATATAGCAACATTTATCTTAGATTCACGCTATTTTTCTTGAAGAGACTCCATACAGAAATGCCCCATAAATAATCCACCTGTAGCTACAGGTTATAAACTTCTAAAATGTCATCGTATTATCATTTCACATGTTGCTCCAGTGAGAAAAGAGGGTAGGGGGCAAGGAAATAGAATACATAAATAGGCTTACAAAATCAAGATGGCGATCACAGGGGAAATTACGATGAATGAAAATATCTTTCTTGAATGAAGGTGCGGTTCAGGTGGTGACGATGGGAGAAATCATCTTCCTACAGGCGATCCGACGATGGACCGCGACTTCTGTGCGGTTGACGGAGCAGATTAAATTGTAAATTTGGGGATGGGGAGATGAACTCTGTCAAGTGGAAAGTATGTTGCCAAATTTGAAGTCATTCCCAGATTGTCCCAGGATAGCAATCAATAAAACCTACAAATATTGTTTGAAAAAGGATCATCAAGTCAAATGCTCTATTATAGTTATTTCTATGCTTTTAAACACACTATCAAAATTTATAAATACACACCAATGTTCCTTGTGTTTTGATTCCTGCTGGCAACTGGCCCCCTGATATCATGAAAAAAAAGACACTGTAAATGAAGAATAGAGCCACCTTTGAAAAAATGCTGGAAATGAGATAATTACAATGCCTGAAATCTTGGATACCAATAATATGACTGCAAATCAGCCCTTGAGAATGAAGTTTGAATTTCCAAACTGCATCATTTCATTTCATTTTATTTATTATTCTTCTTATCAAAAAACAAAAAAATATATAGAGTCATATACATACGTAGTTACACAATATAAATTTCAAATGCATGTACATGTACATATGTATACCATTATAGAAGAATCAACATAGATAAACAAATATTGAACACTACAGAATAAGTTACTTAATGTCAATGTGACTAGGAATAGCAAAGCTTATTGAGTCTAGCCCCGGAGCTATTAAATGTTGGGTATTTTTTATATGGCCTGATAAAGAAAATAAAACAAAGCAAAACAGAAAACGATAACAGTGGTTTGGAACATAATAGTTACATCTGTTACAAATAAAATAAAAAACCTGATAGTTTGCTTGGAGTTAATTAGATATTTTTTGTATTTTAGCTCAAATTGTTGTAATGACTTAGATTGTTTAATGTTGTCATCTAAGGCAGACCATATAAGGTAACCCTGATACTTGACACTTCTTTGACCAGTAGCGGTCCTGTAATAAATACTATATAATTTCTAGAAGTTTTGAGTGTTATAATAATGAACATTACTGTTACACCTACACCAGTTCTGAAGCGAGTTTGGAAGCAGTCCTTTCTCAGATCTATACATTTATAAGTCAACCAGATATGAATTCCACCTTTAATTTTCCTTTCTTTCAACAGGTAACTGCAGCATGTTTAATCAAATATCTCACCACTGCAAGATCAACAAGCAAACTTCATCATATAGACATGATAATCATTGTACAGTCAATGAAAATTGAATCCCAAAGTCAAAACGCCCGTGGCAAATCAAAATGCAATTTCCTTTCCCACTATGAGCAATCACTGCTAAGCCTGCAGCAGCCTTAGATATTACTGTTTCGGACAATAATAGCTCACAGATATCGGAAGTGATTTTGGTCAAGCTCTCTAAATAAAAATCTATTTCGAGCCATGACGTAGACTTGATTTCTCATCCAAGGTAGAATTAATAAGAATCAATTTTGTAAAACAACATTTCATTGCAACTAATTTACGCATGATGGAAACTCAATCAGTATTTTAATGTTTCGCTGCAAAATCAGTAATCACTCGCCCATCAAACAGACACCAGAAACAATGCAATTAATTAAGTGACATCCGCTGCAAGCGAAACGACAAGCCGTGACATTTACGAGGCACATTTACGCGGCACGATAATGTCCTAAACGAATCCGGTGCGTCCCACTTTCTTTTACAAATGGCGCGATAACGACGATATAAAAGCTTAGCCTTGCTTGTGTTTGGCCATGCTGTTGCCTCGACAAGAACTCTGCAAACACCCCCGGTTTAATCTAGAATCATTACCACGATTTGTGGAGTGGAGGAGAAATGTTCGGTATTCGATGCTATTTGCTTAAGAGTGAGACAGAGAGGGCGGGGGCATTGATGACCTAGGAAGTTTCATGTTTACTGCCACGATGAGATGCTACACCAAGGGCGATTTGGGATGACGAGTTAATGATGATCCGGGGATAAAAGTTGACAGTCATGCAGTCAACATTAGCACTAATAAAATGCTGTCTGGATGTATTTCGAATGAGCATGACAGTGTACCAGGAGCTTGTTAGAGAGCACTTTATAACTTGACTACCACAACAACAACAACAAAAAACTCTGTCACATTTGGGAGAATGGAAATGAAAAATTGACTAAAATTTGTGTCTGCGCCTTCTGCATACACATGATTCTATCGAAGTAACTGAATATACTCCATGGCAATAATGACAAGTCTGAAGTGTAAATTATCCTTTTCATGATATTGCATATGATGCATTTGAATTTTAACCTGCAGCATAAATTCTTTTGTAATGTCAAACTGGAATCCCCAATGACTTGGCTATTCTGCCTCAAGTACACTGGGAAGCTCACATCGAGAAGAAAACCGACACAATATACATGTATTCCGACAGCTATCAGGAATTTGATGGGAAGTGATTATTGGATGCGGATTTTGTATAATGGCGGACCAACCTTCAAATATCAATCTACATTCAATTTACAACGCTCTGAATGTACTAGTGGAGGATGTCAGTTTGAAATCCTCAAACTTTAAAGGGGCAAAGAACTTGCACGATAAAAACAGGGATATTTCTTTTTATTATACCCCCATATATTTAGCAATTGATATAATTTTGTTCAAATCATTTACTGTTTTGAATTAAGCAGAGTTAACACATTCTGGCTCTCAGCAGAAGATTTTTCAATGTGAAAAAATGATGGAAAATATATTGATCTATGGTTATTAACCCATTCAAGACAATTCATCACATTTTGTGGTTTGGCTCAATAACTTTTGATTCAGAGCTCTAAAAAATATACCAGATGCATGAGTAGAAAGAGCAAAAATTTCTGCACACACTATGTCCATTTTTGTTTCATGACCATATTGCGTTTGATGCCAGGAATTTTTAAAACAAAAATAAGCTTTAAAATCCTTAAATTGGCAACACATTGAGAGGTTCAAAATCATTATTTTTCATCAAAATTGGCAATTTTTCAACTTTTCAACAAAATTTTTAAGCATGAATATTGTTTTAAAAAAACATCACACCTTATTAGAACCATGTAGCACTAAAAGAAAAATATTATTATTGCCAATTTGAAGAACAAAATGTGATCAATTTAGCCCTTAAATAATTCCTGTCCTTAAAGGGTTAATAATATGACATAAATTCTATTTATTTCCCCATTCGTTGCTAAACATTCGTCATAAATTATTTGTTCTGTAATTCACAATTACAGACAAAAAAACTATTACTAGATACAGCAAAATCATGAAAAAGAAACTCATGATGTGTCTGATCAACAACCTGTCAATAAATGACATAGAAAAGGCTGAAACTGGAAGCAATTTTCAATTATAGATAAGTTCCCATTATAGAAATCAAACAGACAGTCCTACATTGTTAATAACTTACACTGTAAGTGTTAATAATCTCTCAATCAATCTACTAATATACATGAGAAACACAGGCCATTTGGGGCAGAATTCCTCAATAATATCACAAATACGGGCATTATCCGCGAGGAAGAAATAGGAAGTTGAATATTTGGTCAGGGAAATCAAACATCCATCTAACCCTACCACAGAGAATTCAAAAACAAATCCACAAACAGCAGAGGACAAATGCTCTCTAAGGCACGTAGAATTCGCAGAGCGAGACCACGGCACACAACGTAAATTTGTCGAGTAATGCAGTATTGATTGTAGATTTATCTTAGGACGCAGGATGAAGAGATGGAGAGAATGAGAGAACAAGAGAACAAGAGCAAGAGAGGTGGAGGAGCAGACAGAGGAGAGTGAAATAGTATTTCTAGTTAGGGCACATTTTTTTACCTAGCTTGATCTGCAAATGAATGTTAAAACATTAACTTTATTGCAGAAACAGTCAATTATAACGACAAAAAACATGAAATAACTTCAGGCTAAACTAGAGTGAAGCAATCCTGAAAACATGATATCTTTTTAAAGATATTATAGTTTCAGCAATGATTATCGAGGATCAAAAGTCATGTCCTTTTTATGGCATTCCATAACAATGCTATATGAAATGCGATATTTCATAAATTTGATGACTGGTACATCATAAAAAGGAAACTCTTACTGTTATAAAAGTACCTCATATTACTTTATATATGTATCGTCAATTTGTTGATATTCATTAAAATGTTCATAATATTCTTATTTCAAAATTGAAAATGCTCTAAATGTCATTCCGTAACGCTTGGAATTGCCCACTACAAACCAAACATTATAACCATACGAATATCACGATGTTATATGAGAGAAGTTACTTAGTGTGCACACCAAATGACAAAGCAACTTCCACTGAAGCATTCCAATGTTTGTAATCACGATATTAGTATAATCGTTATTTCAGAGCGTAGAGTGAATGGACCTCTCTTGATAGATACGTTGATGAGTGGCATACGTGCCCGACAGGTATAATGGAATATCAATAGACGAAAGCTTACCCAATCAATCAGTCTAGATTACTAATTAGCATAGAATGGCACAAGCAGAAATATGGATTGGTAAATGGATGTCCCATGCTGCAAAATGGCCCTGTTTTTATTTATTTATCTTCATGAAGGGCTGGTCACATTTGTCCGATAACGATAACGATAACAAGATTTTCCATTAAAGGGTACCAATCACTAAAAAATATTTTACTCTGTATGTTAGAGGTGCCATGTCATTCTACTATATTCAAAATATGGGCTTCGAATGTCACTTCTATACAGAGATATTACAAGTTTAATTATACTCTCTATAAGCATAAAAGCGACTCGTGAGTACACTACTCAACACACCCGTACGCGCTTGCCAAGATAAGGGCTCGTTCGGAACCCATCTCGGAGGTTCGGTTCCGCGCGAGCACCTTAATGTTATCCTTTATTTCCTTCATACTCCTAAACTGTTGACCTATAGAATTTCAGAAAAAGTTCTTTGAGGTTAATTCTATAATTTCTAGCGGTATACAAATTATTTTTTCAGGTGGTTGGTACACTTTAAAGGTATACCCTCCTATGTTTTGTGTTTGTGTGAGTATGCCAGTGTATGCTAATAGTAGGGCAGCTCTAGGGTGTACCTTTAAAGATAAAGGTGAGTTCGGGTCATGAGATTAAATTGTGAAAGAAACTCTCTCAAAACAATTGGGAAAGGTTGATTATATAGCACATAAGCACTGATGTATGCTGTAAGGTTTTGGAATCACCAAAATGATAAGAAATTGACTCAATCCTGCTAATATTCACATGCACTAGCTGCACGCAGAAATGTGTATATGGGACTACACACAAATGTTCAGCCTGAACATTCAGCTGTTTCTTGTCATATTTTGAATGTGAGGGCATTTGAAGAGCAATCCTTTTCAGGGGACACATCTACTATAAAAATCTGTCAAACTAACATAATAAGAACGAGAAAGCTCACAAATTATTTTTGACCTTTCCCAGAACTCAAGCTTCCCTTTAAAGAAAAATCTAGTTATCGTTATCGAACAAATGAGATCAGCCCTTAAGCCACTGCATTTTAACAGTATTGCTTTGTATCATTTGCAGTATCAGTACACATTAATCAGTTATAGGGGATAACATGTATTGGTAAGCCAAACGAAACAAAGACAAATTGCCAGAAGTTGGTTGTTTCATGGAACAAAAGAAAAACGAAAGTAGTCACCATTAGCTGGGTGGGATAGGGTAAAAAAAATTGATTATCGTGACGTGCCGGACGAAAGCACCATTTTGGGTGTGAAGCTTTCGAATACAGTAAAGCCTGTACACACAGACCACCTGTCAATGAAAATTATGTTATTTCTATTTGATTAATATATTTTTATTATCTTTTTTAATGCTTTCCTTGATGTGCTTTTCATTGAAATCTTTATTAAAGGGAAAGTCCACCCTGCTCTCACGTTGATTTCTAAAAGAAATAGAAAAGTTAAAGAAACAAATCAGTGTAGGTTTGAGAAAAATACGATAAGAAATAAGAAAGTTATGAATATTTGAAGTTGTAATCAATCAAACACAAATTGGCAGCTCCGTGACGTATCTTGTGAGCTCCTCTCCCATTTGCCCTGTACCCCTAAAATCTTTAATTTCCACAAGTTTCTCTCATTTTTCTTCAATTTATTCAACTTTATAGCAGGGTGGACTTTTCCTTTAATTAATGTACTTCTATTATCTTTTCTTTAAGGCTTTCCTTCGTGTGTTTTTCATTGAAATCTCTATAAAAGAGAACCTGTCTAGAAGGACCACGTACATGTAAAGACCAATTTTCTTAGCCCTCATGCAAAGTCTTTATATACAGGTTTCCATGTACAAAAAAAATTTACTGCACAAACCTTGTGTCTTTCTATTTGGTCTTTATATACAGGTTTCATTGTAAAAAAAAATGACAGCACAAACCTTGTATCTTTCTATGTGGTCTTTATATACAGGTTTCATTGTAAAAAAAATTGACAGTACAAACCTTTTGTCTTTCTATGTGGTCTTTATATACAGGTTTCATTGCAAAAAAATTTGACAGCACAAACCTTGTGTCTTTCTATTTGGTCTTTATATACAGGTTTCATTGTAAAAAAAAATGACAGCACAAACCTTGTGTCTTTCTATGTGGTCTTTATATACAGGTTTCATTGCAAAAAAAATTGACAGCACAAACCTTGTATCTTTCTATTTGGTCTGTTTCACTGTACAATCCATCTCACAGCATGAACCTCTTGTCTTTCTATGTGGTCTTTATATACAGGTTTCACTGAACAAACCATTTAACAGCACAGACCTAATACCATTCACAGGTTGCTCTCTATTGAATGAAGGAATGAATGAAAACGACATTGACCTCTGAGCATTCCAATTAAGCGGCTCGGCAGACGAACCTGCTGTAAAGATCGTTATCGGTCGACAAGCAAAATTGAGGTTAACTCGTTATCTCCCAGGTGGGTTGCCATGAAAAAGACATCAATTTTCCTTTGCGTTCAGCACAGAAAAAAAGTCAGTGAAGCTGAACAGTCAGCTGATTATATGATCATCTTATTCCATGTTTATCTTTCTTTTCTTTCAAGTTGCTTTGTTTCATGTTATAAAAATATACTGAACTTGTTGATTACAATGAGATTGTTTGACATAATTTATTATTTTTTTTTTTAATCAAAGTTTTTTGTTTTTGTTAATGTTGATGTTAATTTGTTTTTGTTTGTTTTTTTGTTTTTTGTTTTGTTTTGTTTTTTGTTTTTTGGGGGGTTTTTTTGGGGGGGCAGGGCTCTAGTCTGAACAACATATCATTTGCTATACTCTTGCTGATCCTTTGTTTTGTTTAACTACTAGTTATTTTTCTTTAAATTGTCTAAACATCTCATCATCTTCAAACAATGGTAATAATCCTTGGCATAGTTCTAATTCAAATAAATATTCAAAAGTAAACTTGCATACAGATTACAAATCAGTGTAGAGTAAATGTCTGATACAAAATAATCATACTACGACGTGAAAAGCAAAGAATTTGACGGGAAAAAATATGCTGTTTCTGCAAGAGTGATAACTCAAAGATGAAAATAAGAGTTGTAAACCAGAGTAGACAGGTTTTAGCCATCTTCAGTTCAAGTTGTCATCTACAAGTCACACTTTAATTTGAGGGAAAGTGCAACTTGGTTCGGAAACTCTTTCCCAGACCAATATTTCAAGGACAGACTGAACTTCGGATGACCAATCTAAACACTATTTGGAGGATCTTTTCTCTCTCTCTCTCTGTTTCTCCTCTTTCTGCAACTTTCTTATCTCTCTTCCTCTCTCCACCCTACCTCCCTCTCCCTCTCTCTCACTCTCTTTCTTTTTTTTTCCTCCACTTCTCTGTAATCAGTCAATCTCTTTTTCCCTGCCTCTTTTCCTGTAGAACTCCTTCTCTCATGGCCTTTCTCTCTCTGTCACCATCTCTCTCTTCTTTCCAATTCTTCACTGAACTCATCTCTCTATCTAGATATACATATATCTTCTCTCTCTCTCTCTCTCTCTTGCTATCTATCAGTCCTCTCTTTTGGCCTGTCTGTCTCTTTCTCTCTTTCTCTTGGGTCCTCTCTCGTATTTAATCAATCTCCCTTTTTGTGTGCTATTTTCTTTTCGCTATCTCTTCAAGGCTTCATTCACTTCCTTTATATTTCTGTATTCTTAAGTTACTTCTTTCTTCCTATCACTCTTTCTCTTTCTCTCGCTTTCTCTATCACTCTCTCTCTCTCTCTCAATGTTTTATTTTCTCTCTCTCTCTCTCTCTCTCTCTCTCTTGTATCTATCTCTCACCCCACTCCCACCCTCTTTTCCTATCCTATTTGATCTCAACTACTGTGACCAACAAAAAGGCAGGTCAATGCCCTAACCCATAGCAGTTCAGTCTTTTCTTCTGGTCAAAATTAATCATTTTCCCCTCCTCAAATTGGCAACAATTATTCTTATTTTCCACTCCTACCTAGTTTGAAAACATAAAAATATTTATTGAATGAACCAAAAGGGAATGGAAACTGTAAAATTTATCAAAAAATTGCCAACTTGTACATGAAAATAGTGAGTATATATTTAACACCGCTTTGCCAATTTAGAGACTTTAATGATTAGTTACAATTAAATTGCTCTCATTCGTGAATGGCACAATGTAACTGCTTTGAAAATAAACTCAAAATTTTCTGTGATTTCTGCTCTTTCTGCTCATGTATAATGTGTAATTTCCAGCATTTTGGATCAAAAGATACTGCAAAAAAGTCACTAAAAGGAGACACTGTACTGCTATGGTTAAACATGACCTTTTCACTTTCAAGGGCAAGAGACTTTCAGATTGTGATGGGACGACGAAAGTCTTAATCACCCAAAACAATCGTAAGAAATGAGTCACACAAAAGGTGGTATCAGATAATTAACCTTCTTAGGTTAACTGTGTTCTCTGAAACAGGACGAGTCATGCTACTCACATTCTATTAGTCTATTAGTTTAAATGGTCAGCTTACAAGAATAATCGTTATGTCGGATGTCAGCCAGAGATTTTGTTAAGGGGACATTTGGGTATAAGCTCCAAGTTAAATTAAGAGATGGATTAGTCAGACTTTAATAAGACAGTAGCAAACATACATGTATCCTTAAAGTATTAGAACTCAACAGAAGGTGTGATATCAGTATACAATCAGGGGAAGACAAACACATGGCTCTGTGACTTTTCAGAGCAATGGTCTGGAACTGGGAGGGCCCAGGTTTAAAGCCCAAGTACATGTATGCATGCTTGCTCTCTGGTAAGGCACTGATCTTCAAGTACAATGCCTTTTGTACCCAAGTAGATTAGCTACAAGCATTACACTCACAACTGTGGCAGTCTGATAAAAAAAACCTATCAAGAACAACTATTCGAGTGCTGATATAGAGTACTGAAGTGTGACGTCATACCGGCCAAGTTGTCAAGGTTGCTGGTTCCAAACAATTTTGTGTTAAACAATGGCGTGGTGATCACACCAGCGCCAAACACCGAAATTGCTCTGCTCCAGCTCGTTGTTTGAATGACTTCGTGGTGAACCTCATGCGCAGGCTCTGCTGTTTGGAACCAGTATCCTGGACGACGAGCGAATATGACGTCAGCACTTCGGTACTCTATTGGCAAACCTTTTGGAGGATGTATTACTTGAAATAGTACAAGTGGTGCATCCAACTGTCAAGCCTTATTAGCTTTTACGTTTGCACCATTTTCCACCGAAATTTTATGTTGTTGACATTTTCATTGTAACCATTTTAATCTACATGTATATGCATTATTATATCATTGTACCTTTATTGACATTCCATCTTTTTATCTTGTATATATTTAATGTGATGATGATGGAAATAAATGATTTTCAATTCAATTTCAAAGTCGTTATAGACTCTTTGATCCCTGTAACACACAAAAAAATAAAGCAACATGGAAGCCAATACACTGTAACATATTTTGTGTCCAGTTTGTTAGTAAAACATAAAAGCAGGAATCAAATCCGACTCTTCATGTTTGTTATCGATGCGTGTTTGAAGAACAATTGGCAAGTAAGGCTAAAATGATCAATAACACACTCTTACTTTACAATTGTGTGTATCTTCAATCATACATGTATACATGTAGCATCACAGAAAAAGGTCACTGTGCAAATTCATTACTTTAAAGGGGCTTGCGTTGTCCGAGAATCTAATGAAAACCATATATTAGTTTTAATCCAGTCCTTCTGTGCAACTAGGACTGTAAACAATTATCTTAAATGAACTTTCAAAAGTCAAATTTGCAGTCTTGATAGTTTTTTTATAAGCTTGGTTTCAAATATCATTTATGGAAATAACTGCTACAACCTGTATCTACTTCGAGAGAAAGCAAAGTTATTTTTGATTAAAACGTGCTGTAGAACAGTAGTATTCTTAGGTGGGATTTTCTGCACAAACATGGAACAGGTTAAGATGTGCTTACTCCTTAATCAGCCATACAATACAACATAATTTATTTCTATTTCAAGAAAACTTGCTGAGTTTGAGGTATATCAATGCATTTTCCTTTTGAAAATGTTATTAGTTACAATCACTGTTACTGATTTATTCTTTCCCTAGCTAGGGCATGTGTGTTGTTAAATGAATTTGAGAATACTTATGGGAAAGAAATTGTTAAACACTAAGTACCCACAGGGAGAAGTACTTAATAAGAATTAAAGTCAATTAATTGAAATTGCTCTTTCAACCACTAAAATGTCTTAAATCTGATTATCTCATTAAATATCCAAATTGCAATTTTAATGAAGCAGGTTATACACTAGATGCTCAAAGACATAATGTTATTCAAGATAGTTTTGCACAAGTACTATCCAAAATTCTTTTTTTTTCTACAGAGGAATGCACACAGCTAAACGTTGACGTTTCCAAATGCATTAACCGTGAGTAACACGGCCCCCGTGACCCATTCTCCACGCTAAATGAAATAAAGCACCGAAAATCCCTGCCAAACGCGACATAGACCTGCCAATTTATGTCAACGTCCCTAAATTCAAAGCCTCCCCCATTTTGCGGCGATGAAATTTGCAGTCTCAAAATTCGAGCTAATTGCCGGGGCTCTGTATTGACATAAACGGCGTGATTCACCAAGCTAGAGGTCGGGAGGTCCGCAGGTGTGTGCTGAAGGGGGGAGGGGGTAGACATGCATCGCAGTTTTGAGGGAGCTACAGTGTTTGCGGCATGTTGATGGTGAGAACTGTGGGGATGGGGATGGGGAGATATAGCATTGGAATTTTGGCATTGGAATGGCAGCTTGAACTTGAATGACCCTGATGTGAGATCGCAAAATGATCCATAAAGCTACATGCATGTCAGAGATAAACCCCTTTTTGTGGTAGTCTCTGAGGCAGACTCTGTGTACTGATTTCTTGGCACAATCTCTGGGACAGGACAATGTCATCAGTTGTGAAATATTATTGTTATTTACTTTTGATCTGAATTCTTATCACCATAACAATACTGCTAACAAAATAAGTATGATATTTACAGGGCTAGGAGAAAATACAGTGTACGGATCCTCATAGAATTTTCAAAACATTTCATTTTTAGTTACAATAATACTATAATCCTAATAATTACAGCATTTATAGAGCGCCATTGATCTAATCATCTCATCTCAGGTGGAGATGGATATTGAAAGGAATGATATACTAGTATATCAGTACTGTTGACACATGATATTAAAGGGATTTGGTAACTTTGTGGAGGCTTGATTTAATAAATTTAATAAATAAAAGTGGAGCTTAGCATGTTTGAGAAAATGATTTTAAAAATATTTTAAAAATTTATGAAACATATTAAGATGTTTGAATAACAAAATGTAAGTTGTATTCATCCCTGCACATCAACAGGAATCAACTTGCATTAAGGTTGCAAGGCAGTGGTGTAGCCAGGATTTTGTAGAAGGGGGGGGATACAAAGTCAGGGCTGTCAACTTTGGGGGAACTGCTTGAAGGGAGATTCATATTTTTTTCTTCTCGCCAACCATCCAAAAGTCACTCTGTGGGGGGGGGGGGGGGGGGGAGGGGGCTGCTCAGACTTTAAGGGGTTCAGTTTTCCTCCATAATTCTCTGACAAGCAAAACAAAAAACAAAAAACAAAAAACAAATTGGGAAAAAGTTGTCAGGGAGGGGGCACTCTGCCCCCCTCCCCCCCCCCCCTCAGCTACGCTAGTGTTGAAGGGGACATTCAAGCCCCAAATGAAGTAAAATACTACTTGGTAGTCCATTAAATACTTTCCCATATCTTTATTGTCACAAGACTGACAGAAAATGAAATAATGATTTCATGCTTGATTTTGCATATCATCTGTTTGGAACCAGAAGGGCATTAACTCCTATATTTGTACAGAGTTAACACCCTTCTGGCTCCAAACAGACAATATATTCAAAGCAACTAAGTGCTGGTTTACAGATGGACAGTAACAAATCGTCTATATGGAGCAAGAAGGGCGTTAACTCATATACTTTAACACAAGAATTAACATCCTTCCGGCTCTGAGAACCATAAGGATTTTAATTCAGTGCCCTCAACATTTAGGTAATGCCCTTCTAAATCTCAAAAGAGGACAAAAGAAATTTCATGTTGTACATTTGTCTGTACACCACAGACAAGCAGGCTACGTGCACACAGTTTCTTTGTTTGGCAAAAGATCACAGGCATTTGTACAAAGTTTAAAGTAAGGCATTACCAGTGGTATGTCTCCTTTGAGATGGATGGAGGCGTCTTCTATCATGATATAGTTTCAAGAAGTCATCCGTCTCCGTGGAGACAGCATCCGCTCGAAATAAGGTGAATGTTCTTAGCTCGTGTCACTAAGAGTTTGACTCTCCATTTCTCGTAAACAGTCTCTCTGTATTTCTATTTTTCTTCTCATTCCTAAGGCTTGTTTCGTACTTTTTTGAAGCGTGCATCTGTGTATCTTATAACACACAGAAAAGTGCGTACGCATAGGACCTTTGTCGCACCAACAGGTACATGTGGCTGCTGTTTTGATCCCCATTTGCTGTTCATTAACACATCTGAAGAACGCTGCATACGTGACCCTCCACCACAAAAGGACCAATAAGGTGCAATGAAAGTTTTGAAGTTAAACAGCTGGGAAAAAAGGGTGGTTTCGGATGGAAATTTTGATTTTAAGTTTTCTGAATTTTCTGAAAGTTCATTTATCAATCTACCATCTGACAAAATTTCAGGGTAAAATACCATGTTGAAATATGTTTTTACTCTCATTCAAAGTGACAATTTTTTCCTAGACATTCAAACTTTGTGTGTCAGCTTGCTGGGATCGTACTTCACATCGCTTTTCTGGTATTTATGTAGCTCAAAAACTATGCACTGTATCATATTCAAAATCTAAAGAAACAAAGAAATATATACATTCTAAAGGTATGGAAAGTTTCAACCCTATCCAATCAGTACTTCACAGTGTATGCTAGGGAGTTTTGACAAACAATATGACACAGATTAGGTGCTCTAAAATGGTCACTCTTCTTTTAGAGCCTGTTTTCTCTAGTGTTTTGGTCAATGGCCTTTCTGATACATTGGCATTCTCATTGTAATTTACAAGGGTTTGCATAGTCCACACAAAACAAGTTATTTATCATTTTAAAGCTTGGAATCTAAGCTTTCAAACTGTGCTGAAATTTAAAAAAAAAATGAATTTCCGACTTATTGGTCATTTTGTGTTGTAGGGTCGCATTATGTGAATGAGTCTTTAATTCTGTCATTCCTAACTTACTTATTCCTTCTGTCACAGCAAACCGTTACATTTATCCCTTGTGTTTGAACTGTATTGTGGGACTTGATCTGAGAAAGTGGCCACCAAAAATATGTTTTCTTCTCCTTTTTCTTCTCGTTTTCCTTCTCCTTCTCCTCCTCCTCCTTCTTCTTCTTCTTCTCATTCTTTTTCTTATCCTCCTCCTCCTCCTTCTCCTTCTCCTTCTCCTTCTCCTTCTCCTTCTCCTTCTCCTCCTCCTCCTCCTCCTCCTCCTCCTCCTCCTCCTCCTCCTCCTCCTCCTCCTCCTCCTCCTCCTCCTCCTCCTCCTCCTCCTCCTCCTCCTCCTCCTCCTCCTCCTCCTCCTCCTCTTTTTCTTCTTCTTCTTTTTCTCCTCCTCCGTCTCCTCCCCCTCTTCTCTTCCTCATGAACAAAATCTTCCTCCTCCTAGTTTATCTTTTTCCTCTCGTTTCATCAAACCATGTAACTTTCCAAATCCACTTTGCTAATCCATTCCTATCCTCTAACCATTCATTGATTCAAACATTCACTGATAACTTTGCATCAAAGTTCAAAATAAACTCCAAACTTGTGTTTGCCCAGCTTTAAAAAAGAGTTCCCCAAACGAATTTAACTCAAAATGTTCTTTGTAAATAGGAAAAGGGGGGGGGGGGGGGGTGTGAGCATCACCAGAATCTACTAAAGCACTGCCAGACTCCAGTCAATAGCAATGGGGGTACATAATGGTTACAATCAGGCCCCATCGAGTAACATAATTACCACAGTTTGAAGTAAACCGGGAAATGGCAACTTGAATCTTCAACAAAGTATTGAATGAACCCCACAGATAGCATTTAAATCAGATAAACCGGTAAAAAGGGACTGCCGACAAATGCCCTGAAAGAATCGTTCCAGAGAGAAGAAGAAGATCCTGATTATTGATTACTAATCTCTAGCCCGGTTACCCTAAATCTGACAACTTTATCCAGGTTAAGTTGTGGTAAAAGGAAACGCTAATGCTTGTATAAACGGAGATCTTATCATTCAATTTGGTGTATCTCGTTCTCTTTCTTCCCTTTTTATGCACCTGTGTTTGTGGCCTTTGGGCTACTGCACCATTTTAAAGATTTTGCCCGAGACAATCTAAGCCTTTTTTACTGCTAGAATTTTAACAAACATACACAGAATTTGATATGTGGGGCAGTAGTTTGGAGGAGATGTCTGCAGCAGAAACATTCTCATTCCAGTAACAAACCTGCATGGGCACAGCAGAAGGAAAGCAAATGGATGCACGGAAAATGGATGTTGATTCTAGAAAAAGTATTCCAGTTTGGATGGTTCTTTGCCTACATCTAAGTCAGGTGATAAAGTCTTCCAGCACTTTGCAGGTGTATCTCCACTGTAGTATATTTCAAATTGGATAAAACACGACAGCATTTTCAAAATGTTAGATTCACACAATACAGTGTTGGAGCTTATAACAAATTGAGAAAGAAATATCATTTTGACGAATGCTGATACACCGTGACCCTTTAAAATTTTGATGGAACACTTAAGTTTTTGGATTGTACAGATACTACAATAATGTACTAGAAATAGGCAATTAACCCTTAATTTGACTACTGGATTTTCTTATTCTCAAATGTGACAACCATTCTTTTATTTTTTAGATGACATGATATCAGATAATTTATAGCAAAAGATTGAACACTCACTGGTAAAGCTTCCAGAATTTGAAGCTTTACTACTTTACATACTACCTTAAAAAAAGGTAGTATGAAAAAGGCATCCCACATGCACACACACACTAAAAAAACACCTTTATTATTGAATTAGTCAATACCTACACAGAAATGAAGAAACGCTCACTCTAAGCAATTTCCTCTCTGCTTTCTAGGATTTCTCTCCTCTCTCAGCCCTTTCACACAGGAAGAAATTCATAAGATTTTTTTTTATAAAGAAACATCTGGAGTTACTATATGTGGAAGGGGCATTCTCATATGATATTACAAGGTATCTTGAGAAGGAATGTTGTTAGAGAAACTAGTCTTTGGGAGGTCAGTTTACACGGGGTTACCTCGCTAGTCATAAGGACCGCCATCCATAACACATGACTAAATGAATGGCGGTTTTGTACGAATAGCGGTCCTTCTGAATAGCGAGCAAACCATAGACAAATTACCTCGCTATTCATAAGGACATCCATTCAAAAGGACCACTATTCATAACTACTCATAACGCATGTTAAATGAATAGCAGTTTTCTATGAATAGCAGTTCTTATGAATAGTGAGCGGACCCCGTTTACACCATATGTTTAGCCTAATCTTACATCATGGGCATTGCTCGTGCATACAAAATAACAGTTGGTTAGTCATTTAAGCAGGTGCTCACATTAAGCCTAACCTGTTTATACAGGTTTTATTTGATACAACGTTCACACAAGCAATGAACACTAATTCTTTATCAAAGTTTTCAAATGAAATGATGCTCGAACATCCACTTTGCTTTACAACATTTTGTAATAATTTTACTTGTTTGTGCTATAAGATATTCACAGGATTATAAAAAACCAATGAATTACTGTAGCTGCACATATACTGTTGTTGTACCAAATGTTGTATAGCTATGCTTGTCTGAATGGAGGGCCTATCTCTCTTTTTCTGAGAATTTTTCTTCATCCCTATCTCACTCATGGACGGAATCAATGAATGTAGCTGGGGGTAGAAGTCTTGAGCTGCGACGCTGTTAGTAGAAAATGGTGTGAGACACCTGCACGCTATGACATCAGTTAACCCCCCAAATGCCTCCAGTGCCCCCATTTGTCTCATAGGGGCCATGTTTCACTCTAAAAAATTTCACCCACGATTCCCCTTCAAATCACTTTGCTAAGAGGCTTTATAGCAAAATATAGTGGCAGGAAAATATGCGTCTGGAAAGCAAAATGCATATTGTTGGAAATCATAACTTCATTGAATTAAGGTAGAAACATATCATTAAGACAAAGAGCTGGTAAAAATAACTCAACAACTTTGACTAGGCTTAATATTACCAAAACTGTCATTACACAGGTCAAATTACAACTTTTGATTCACCACTACTACAGCTTTCAAAGTGTAATGCACAAGTCTAGAATAAAAAAATAAAGACATTTCATAGTTGACAGAAATAAATCACCATATTAGATCATAATCCTGATAAATAGGCCTATATGGAGCTATTCCACAACTATTCTTAACCCAGAGATAAGAAAATTCAGAAGTCGGCAGTCAACAGGTTAAGTTCTAAAGCCATACATCTTATATCATATTTCTCAGATCTGACCCATTCAAACTAATTACAGGAAGTATGCTTGAGCTAAGCCAAATATTATACCAAAGTCCATCTTTAACAAGTGAATGAGTAAATTACGCAATGCGTAATAAATGTCCCCGGCGGAAGTGCAGATCTGTGGAAATTAACTAGCCTGAACCTTAAAACTTCAGTGAAAAACTTTAGTGAATAAAATAATAATGTTACTGCATGCAAAAGAAGAGAATACCAACAATGCATGTATACAACTGAAATATAAAACATGAAAACATTATGAACCTTCAGCCATTTTGAATAAATTTGCATAAATTTGCATGAATAATGAATTTCAAAATTCTGTGTAGAAGTTTGGAAGCCCCCACCCAGCCCTATCAGATAAAACAATCGGAATCAAAATCCGATGTGAAATAGAGGAGAAGTAGCATTTTTCGTCAATTTTTGAATAAATTTGCATAAATTTGCATAATTAATGAATTTCAAAATTCTGTGTAGAAGTTTGGAAGCCCCCATCCAGCCCTATCAGATAAAACAATCGGAATCAAAATCCGATGTGAAATAGAGAAGAAGTAGCATTTTTCGTCAATTTTGAATAAATTTGCATAAATTTGCATAATTAATGAATTTCAAAATTCTGTGTAGAAGTTTGGAAGCCCTTACCCAGCCCTATCAGATAAAACAATCGGAATCAAAATCCGATGTGAAATAGAGGAGAAGTAGCATTTTTCGTCAATTTTGAATAAATTTGCATAAATTTGCATAATTAATGAATTTCAAAATTCTGTGTAGAAGTTTGATAGCCCCCACCCAGCCCTATCAGAAAAAACAATCGGAATCAAAATCCGATGTGAAATAGAGGAGAAGTAGCATTTTTCGTCAATTTTGAATAAATTTGCATAAATTTGCATAATTAATTTCAAAATTCTGTGTAGAAGTTTGGAAGCTCCCACCCAGCCCTATCAGATAAATCAATCAGAATCAAAATCGGCCAAGAAATGACGGAGAAGTAGCATTTTCTAACATTTGAGCACACACGGACAGACGGACGGACGGACGGACGGACGGACACACACACACACACACACACACACACACACACACACACGAACGGAGCCCGTTTCATAGTCCCCTCGCGAACTTCGTTCGGCGGGGACAATTAGATCACATTCTGTAATATCCGTGTTTTCAAGCCTGTCAAGTGTAATTCCTGAGTTAGCTAGGTCAACGTTAACTGCCAGAAAAATGAGATCCTGCTGGATTTTGCACTGTTCGAAATTGGGGCGACTACATCACGAGATCGAAAAGCAAAGGGCATGGAACGGATTGGTGCAGGGGTTGCGAAAATGACGAAACAGAGGCCACTAATTTGTAATCTAAGGCTAAGGGAATCCTGGGCTGAATGAGAAGCGACAAGTCCTGCCAGTTTGTCGACAAGGACGCCAGGTCAATTCGAGGACCGATCCATCTCACCGTGAAATTGTACCTGATTGGGGGAGATTTCAGAGTCGAATGATTTACAACCCTGCGCCCCGTCCAAGCCAAAATATTGATGTTCTCATTCTCTCCACTGTCTCTTATTCCTCATCTTTAATGTCTTCTTCTTCTCTATCACTCTCATCTGCTTGCTGTTTCTATCTCTTTCTCACTCTCTCTCTCTCTCTCTCTCTCCTTTTCTCACTCTCTCTCTGTATAAATGCTCTCTTCTCTTCCAATATCTCTTCAGCTCTGCTCCTTGTTTTCTATTTTAATATTTCTCACTCCTATTTTCTCTTCCTGTCTATCTCGTTCTCTCTCTCTCTTTCTCACCCTCTTACCTCTCCATCTTTCTCTCTCTCTCTCTCTTTCTCTATCTCTGTATAAATGCTCTCTTCTCTCCCAATATCTCTTTGGCTCTGCTCCTTGTCTTGCTCTCTCTCTCTCTCTACGGCTCTCTATTTATTTTATCTATTTTAATATTTCTCACTCCTATTTTCTCTTCCTGTCTATCTCTCTCTCCCTCTTTCTCACCCTCTTACCACTCCATCTTTCTCTCTCTCTCTCTCCCTCTTTCTCACCCTCTTACCACTCCATCTTTCTCTCTCTCTCTCTTTCTCTATCTCTGTATAAATGCTCTCTTCTCTTCCAATATCTCTTTAGCTCTGCTCCTTGTCTTGCTCTCTCTTGCTCTCTATTTATTTATTGTATCTATCTTAATATTTCTATTTTCTCTTCCTGTCTCTCTCTCTCTCTTTCTCACTCTCTTTACCTTTCCATCTTTCTCTCTCTCTCTCTCTTTCTCTATCTCTGTATAAATGCTTTCTTCTCTTCCAATATCTCTTTAGCTCTGCTCCTTGTCTTGCTCTCTCTCTCTCTCTCTCTCTGGCTCTCTATTTATTTTATCTATTTTAATATTTCTCATTCCTATTTTCTCTTCCTGTCTATCTCTCTCTCTCTCTTTCTCACTCTCTTTACCTTTCCATCTTTCTCTTTCCCTCTCTTTCTCTCTGTATAAATGCTCTCTTCTCTTCCAATATCTCTTTAGCTCTGCCCCTTGTCTTGCTGTCTCTCGCTCTCTATGTATTTTAGGTAGCTTAGCGAAACGCAGTGGCGCATAAAGATGCGGGAAAGACGAGAGGAGGAAAATTGCTAGTTTTGCCTGTGCTTCTAAAATTAGAATCAGACAAATCTGAACAAAAGTTTAAATATCATTTTGCTTAAAAGTGTTCAAAGAGTTAAATACTAATGCTACATCCTAATATTTTGGTACTGCCCTTATAGAATGAAATTGTGATCTGGAATAATTTAGTCATATGCATCTTTCCTGCGTTCTTACACGCCATGACGTTTCGCTAAGCTACCTTACGGTATCTATTCTGATATTTCTCACTCCTCTTCTCTCTTCCTGTCTATCATCTCTCTCTCTTTTGCTCTCTCTTTCTCATCTCTCTCTCTCCCTATTACCTTCTCTCCCTCTCTTGCTGTCTGTCTTTATATGTTTCATCCTTTATCTTACCACTGCAATCAATCAATCTAAATAGGTGGCCACCAACCTTTACTTCTCATATAGGGCTTATTTGTTGCAGAGGTACATATTGCATTTGCTAGTGTGTTGGTTATGTTTTCTACTTAAAGATAAAGTTGAGTCCTGGTCATGAGATTGAATTGTGAAAGAAACTGTCTCAAAGCAATTGGGAAAGGTTGATTATATAACAAATAAGAATTGGTGTACGCTGTAAGGTTTACAAATCACCAAAATGATAAGAAATTTACTCAATCCTGATGAGTGTCACATGCACTGCACACAAAAATGTGTATATGGGACTACAGACAAATGTTCGGCCCAAACATTTCAGCTGTTCCTTGTCATATTTTGAATGTGGGAGCATTTGAAGAGCAATCCTTTTCAGGGGACATATCTACTATGATAATCTTCCAAACTAACATAAAAAGAATAAGAAAGCTCACAAATTATTTTTTACCTTTCCCAGAACTCAAGCTTCCCTTTAAACATACTATTTTGGCCTCTCACTCTCCATTTCTCTCTCTCTCTCTCTCTCTCTCTCTCTCTGTCACTGTCTGTCCATCTGTCTCTCTCTGTCTCTCTCTTTCCCTTCCTCCCTCCCTCCTCTCTCTCTCTCTCTCTTTCCTTTTCTCAATCTATCTCTCTCTTTGTTCCTTATCCTCTATTTCTTTATTTACTGTTTCTTTCTCACATTCTCCATCTCTCTTCTTTTCTTTTTTTCTTTATCTATGTCACCCAAAATACCCTGTCACTTTTTGACTTTATTTCTCCATTCTCTATTTCAATCTCACATTCTCTTTTCTAATCTCCATCTCTCTAGACATTCTTCTTAGTCTCTCCTCTTCTCTCTATTTCTCCCTTCATCAAACGTTCCATCTTTTGCATGCTGCCCCCGATCCAACCCCTCTTTCTCCATCTCTCCCCAATAACTCAATTTTCGTCAAATTTCTGTCAATGAGGTCAGAAAATGCTCCCTGTAATTTTGACCGATAGTCAGGTCAACTCTACAATGATTTATAATATTGTAACACTGCACACACAGACATAACAGGCCAACATATGTACCTGGAAAACTACCATCATACGCATGAATTCATACAAAGATAAAAATTACAAATCCTCACGGTGCAACCTACTTTATAAGCACAGACTCCGGTAAACGGAATACAGACAAATAAGAAGTCTGTTTCGTTGCCTATATTAGTAACAAAATATCTTACATAGGGTTAGAATTCATGCTTAACTATTTTTATTTGCCTCTAATATTTCACACTGCTGTACACAACAAGGGTGAGGGTATACAGAGCCAGTGTATTACAAAACACTGTTTTCTTGCCGAGTATGATGACTTTATCCATTTGGTGAAAAATCAATTTGGCATCAGAAAAAAGTGCAAAATCACACAATTCAGTAATTGCCAAAATAGCAAAATTTACATTACTCAGCACTGTACAGGTAACTTCCCACCCTGACCATTTCCTCTAACCCAAAACAAACAAAAAAGTGATAGTAAGAACAATGCTTAGAATAGGCTTAGAGAAGAAAGTGTGATTTTGATGACTTTCTTGGTTGGAAAAGAAGATGGTCAGACTCAGACATAACACGATGTGGTCAGTAGTTCCACATCTACTGTAGATCAAGGTATATCGAGTTAAGATGAACAATTAAATAGGGAACTACAATCAATTACACTTTGATATATGATTGCAAATTTGGTGCAAAAACAAATTTCAAGACAAATCCTCTTTTTTTTTTGCTGTGTACTGAAAATGTTCACAGATTATACCCTTCACAAGACATGACATTTATCTGCATCTCAGAAAGCAAGTTTGACCCCTCTTTGTTACCTAACATTAACCCATTGTCTACATGAACCAGTTGGTCCCTGTAATGAGCCTATTGGAATGAGATAATCCAGTATTCAATGAGTTAACCCATAGCAGTACAGTGTCTCCTTTTAGTGACACTTTTGCAGTGTCTTTTGCTACAAAATACGAGGAATTACACATCATGCATGAGCAGAAAGAGAAAAAATAACTGAAAATTTTGAGTTATATTTTAATGCATTATATAGTGCTGGTCTGGAATAAGAGCGATTTAATTGTAACGAATCGTTAAAGTCTCTTAATTGGCAACGCAGTGTTAAATATATAATCACTACTGTCAATAATTTCTGCTAAATATTGCAATTTGCTTTCACATTGGTTCATTTAATTTTTTTTTTCCAAATTATGTAGGAGTTGGAAAAAGGAATAATAGTTGCCAATTTGAGGAGAAAAAGCTGATTAATTAAGATCTTAAGAAAACTCTGAACTGCTATGGGTAAACATGAATGATATACTGAGAGCTAGAAGGGCATTAACTCTGGGTCGAAGCATTATGAGGTAACGCCCTTTTGACTCTCAGCAATCACTTTTACAGCCCAAAGCAAAGAAATACCAGTAAATAAGATATATTGTTTGTTTGGAGCCAGAAAGGCATTAACTCATATACTTCAACACAGAGTTAACACCCTTCTGGCTCCAAACGGTCAATACGAGCAATTTAAAATCCAACACCTAAGGAAAGTAGAAAAATACAGGCAAATTGCATTCAAAGAGTACACATAAAAGCATACAGGAAAAGTTACCAGTGTGGTCTACCACAGGCCTAATACCTAATCTTACATATTAGCACAAAATTCACTCAGGAAATTTTTTTAAAAAGTCAAAATTACACAAAGTTTTAACATAATCAGTTTCCTTCAATCACACACACACTGCTCATCACATACAGAATGCCTACCTCTGTTCAATGGTTTATACATCAGTCCCACGCAGGTGGAATTGTGTCACCCCCTTTCCCATGCCCCTTGCCTGCCTTTCAGTCTGAACTTGGTGCTTTAATTGGAGTCAGTGAGGTGGAAGGTTGTGATTTACTGGCCCGGTGGTCTGAATGCAAGGTTAGGCTGCCAAGCAATCTAAAAAGTCCCTCCAACTAGCCTTGCAGCAAGGCTCCCCGCTTAATCACTTTTCCTGTAAAGTAAAGAGAGAAAAAGAGATTATGAACCTCAAATGACCTCTATCAATTATGACAATCAGGACTGGAATGAAATCAATCTTTTATGTTTGATTGCTAGTTTAATTTTCTCATCATAAATTCATTTGGCATTGCTTTTATTTGTTTATTAACTATCCCTGATTTCTCTTATTTGATTGCGAAATGATTATCTGACTTTGGATATATCAATTATGCCAACCTGCTACGTGGCCGAGGCAAAAATCAATATGTGTGATGTATATTGGTAGATATTCAAACTGATTGTTTGTCTCACGTACAAACAGATAGGCAAATCAGCGGTATATGATTAACTTGTGTCCCATACAGAAGGGCATTAACTCGTATACTTTAACACAGAGTTAACACCCTTCTGGCTCCAAACAGACAATCTGCAACATGATTACCATTGAAAGCATCATTTTCCTTGATCTGCTCAAAGCTAGGGTGGAGCTATCAATTCAACCCATTTAATTCTGATTTCTCTAATTCCCATAGACTTTATACTGGGACCACCCCCATTCCCGTAGCCATTGGGTTAACCTAATCATCAGGTATACTCAAATGGGACAAAATAACTTGGGTTTGTCCATAAACACTGGCAGAGCATTCCAAAATATATGATTGCTTTGGTAGCCTCTGATTTACTTCTGCCAGACTAACAACCAAGTTACATGTATGAAGCATTAATCTTTGCAGGAGCATTCTTATTTGTTAAGTGACTTTAACAATTTTGTGATTCCCATTCTTTTTGCTTTGTTTTATAAATACAGACAGTCACATAATTCCCCCAAGCAATGTTAATAATACGTAAGACAAAATTGTCTGTAATTTTGTATACAATAGTAAGACAGAGACTCTTTTAAGCACAATAGTTTTATAGCTTATTGAGAATACAGCCTTGGAAGATAAAACAAAATAAATAAGTCTGGATGTAAGGTCAGTCAAATGTCAGTCCAATGGCATTCCAGCCAGTCCTAATCACACTGACTTCAATGCATGTAATTGCATTTCAATTATTTCCCTCTGCATACATAGGTTAGCGTTCACACTTTCAAACCTGAAATTTCACAAGCCTATCAATCCTTAATACCAATAGAAGAAAACATATCAAGTATTTGGGATGCATCATATCTGACAACTTTAGGGCAGCATTTCTCACCATAACCATCATTATGGTGATCCATTCGTAATATAATGAAACTAATGAATACAATTCATGCAAGAAAAATATACAAATTAGCCAAATATTAGAAATCAATCCTACATACATGTAACAATAGGTAGGAAAAACTAGTTCTCGAGCAATGTTGGAAGTACTTGTTTACTTTTTAACCCCTCCTAAATCATGTTTCCCAATTTCAAAAAGTGAACAAGCTATTAGTAAATGACAAACAGCAACTTTTATAAACTCATCTGAATTTACAACATGATGTTCAAATAGTTATGGAGGCCCTTCTCGAACTAATTCTCAAAAATTCGTTTTTTCTGCTTTCATTCATTTTGCCTGAAGAAAGGAGTTTTTCAGAAGAGGACTCATTCAAATTCTGGCTTTGCTGACAATTTACTGCAATGCTCTCATCAGTTCAATAAATAGTAAAAGTGCATTTATTTGTCAATGTCTTAACCCTTTGCCTACGGGAACCGATTGATCCCTGTGTTAAGCCTATGGGATTGAGAGAATTCAGTAGATAACGGGTTGAATATGAAGTGATCCAACACTGTTGTGGCTTAATATTCTCCAGGCAGCAGATGTTAAGAAAAGTGTGAACACGTAAGGCCTTCGTATTTTTCACCGTGACCAGCTTTAGAAGTCAAGGGCGCGTCGGAACTCAATCTAAAATCATCAAGGTTAACGTTAATCAGCTTTCCTTGTAAGCGAAAAAAAAAAAACACAAAACATGAATCGCTTCTAACTCTCTTGATTAAAAAATATGAATAGAACATACATCCACGGTTCATGTGACTGAGGATTTTTTTCCCAGACTGTTAAGTTGATTGGGAATAGCAACCAGGAAAAAGGATTTGGGAATTTGCATGTACATATATATAGTGTCTTGTAAAAAGTGCTCACTTTCTGACCTTTAAACAAAAAAAATGATAGGTTGTTGTGTTCAAGACAAAGTGTACACTGTACACATATAAGTACTTTGATTGGATTTTTTTTCACATTGAAGAAAAGCCATAGCAGCTCTGCTCTTTATTTCATTGTTTCCCCTTAATGATAATGTCATTTTTTTCATGGTTAGCTGTTATTTCATGCCGCATTTCTACATACAAGAGTAAAACAAGCAGAGTAACCAGCAAATTAAAAAGTCCAGAATCCATTTTTTTTTTAAGAACATAGATTTGGGTATTTCAATTGAATCTTTCCCTGTAAATTAACACAGTCAAGCACATTCAAGCATCCACAGAAGACTTGAATTTTTTTTTCTAAAGTCCCTTTGGTGTGATCTTCAGTAATGTTTGCATTTCATTAATACAATCAAATTTCATTCACATACTCAGACTAAAAAAGGAGATAAAATGTGAGTAGGAGTGGACAAATTAGGTTTTCACTTCATTTTCCAAACTTGAGAGGTGGAGAGAAATTTTTAAACTGTAAACAGTCTTTGACAAATAGAAGAAATGAGGAGTACCTGGCATCTCACATTAATAATCAAACAAGATCTGTCAGTAAATGTAATGCCACCCAGCTTAAGGACTTTCCAACCTACGGTTTCACTAAACTCTAGGAAGGGCCTCTAAATTCTGCTATTAGAGCAGATTATTGACTCCTAGCATCATCAATTTATTACAGTAATGACCTTTAAAGATTCTACTTTCTGCAAAATTGGAGAACTTTCTTAAGTTTCTTGCATCTTTGTCAGAGAGGCACCACTTTCTGGACATGAGTTTAACATGAACATGCTGGGTTGGAAATCAACAACTTGGGGTCCTCATGTTTTCTACTTTAATCAATTTACTGTAAGGTAGCTTCTTGAATGTCTGTCCAATTCAGCTTGAAGTTTTCTGATGTGATTGAAAGTGATAACGCCCTTGAAAGTGTTTTTGCAAAAACATCCTCATTCTTTTTTATTCTCATACAGAGGCCCTACACTGTTTCCTTGTATCACTTCCACTAGCTAAATCAATGTAAAGACATTTCTCAACACAGTCCAAATTAGAATGACCAGCGATAAACCCTTCCAGTGTCATGAGAATTTTCAAACTCCAGTGACACTCGTAGAGGTGTTATGGTCTAGTGGATAAGTCACTAGACTGCAGATCACAAGATACTAGGTTCAATTCCATGCCACACCACTAATGTCCTTTGGCAAGACATTAATCTACATTTGCCACACTCCACCCAGGTGAAGTAAATGAGTACCCGGTAGGAAGAAATTTCTTGAATGCTTGAGAACCTTATCATAACAATTCCCCATTGACAGAGACTCAATGAGACCAACAGGCAAAAAGACATGATTTAACATTTAACATGATTTTTGCAGACCTTCAGTTTTGTTGGCTGTAGGTATTATGGGCTGCAGTCCAGTGTGGGTCAACTGGACTAGCTGTAGCTACATGTACATGTAGCAGATTAACCATTAAATCCTGGAAAGCCTTTGAACAGGTCGATGTGTAAAGGGGTTATACCATAGAATAGAAGAAGAAGGAGAAACCTTTCCCAGAATAGCTTATAATAATAATAATAATAATAATAATAGTGGGTTCTTGTATAGCGCACATGTCTGTCAGACTTGACACTCCTGGCGCTCCACAATTATTACCCTGGCTTTAGCATGGCTGCACTTAAGGCACTCTAGCATTTCAAGGAATTTATTCCTGCCAGGTACCCATTTACCTCACCTGGGTCGAGTGTGGCAAATGTAGATTAATGTTTTGCCAAAAGACACTAGTGCTGGGCCAGGGATTTGAACCCCGTACCTTGTGGTTCTCAGTCCGGGGACTTTATCCACTATACCACAACACAACATAATTCAACATCTCAATGGATTTTTAAAGGAGTGTCTTAGCTAAAGTAACTTCATATCTAAATTAGACATGGTTACCTTGAGTACAATACCAATGTATGTTGACTTATGGGAAAGCGCATAACTTTTAAAAGCACAAGAATAGCACAGGGAAACCCTAAAAAATGGATGACTCTGTAGATGGCAAAATCTAAAAATAGACCGATACAGACTGACACAAGCATACACTGTTGACCAACCTCTGCACTAAAGCTGCCTAATTCATGCTAAGACAAGGCTATCCAGAATCGTTATAAAATCAGCATGCATGGTCCGAAGAGAAGATGTAAACTTGATTCAAGAAGCATTAAGGTCAAAACTTGTAATGACAAGGTTGCAATACATGACAAATTTTGTGGTTAGATCCATAGATACTTATCTTACAGACTCCAATAAGCAGAGTTACAAAACTAAATTAATTATTAAAAAAAAAACTTTGATGTCAACCGAAGCCCTTTTAGGATATACTAAAGTAAAATTGAGATTTTGGGGGCAAGAATTTTATATATTTTTTGTTCTTTTATCAGAGCTTTTTTTCACTTTCCAAAGCTCTTTCAGACTATTCCTAAGCCAAATCACTCATCGCTCCCACATATTTTTTTTGTACTGTCAGTAAGTTAATATCTTGATTAGATGTAGCTCTCAAGGACCGATATCAATCAGTCTGGACAATTAAAAGTAAGGTCAAACATCGTTGAAATATTTAACTGAATGCTGTTTACACCGTACATAGAATAATGTTTTGGTTCAGTAATGGTGAAAGGCATCAAACCTTACAGAAGACAATTTCCTCATTAGGTCTGACTGCCTGGGTGTATGATGATTAGTCCATACAAATTACCATAGGTGAATGCACTACTTGTTAGCTTAATCAAGCTGAATATCCAATTTTGTCATGAAAACATTGATTATATTCCATAACCTAGTGAGCAAGGAGATAATCGACGACTTGAAAATCAATAATGTGATCTACTGACATCGCATGACCCTAGTTACATGTCCCCCAGTAATAGGATGTAAAATGAAATGTTTCTTTCAAAGATGCACAACTGTTATTCCATTTTTGGAAGAGTTTAAAATGCACTAACTACATAAGTGTCTATTTCATGAGATTATAATATTTGCTGAGACCCGGAAGGACGTTATACACAAACCCATAACGACTGAGTTAACGTCCTGAATCTCAAAGACGACAAACAATACATAGCAACACTGCATACTAACATTCATGGGACCTCTATTTCAATATGAAATCTTGATAAAAACATGTTTTAAGAAGTCAAAGTCACAGTTTCTCATTCAGTTCAACTGCATATTATGCGATGGTTCCAACCTGCCATGCACCTCTCTCTCTCTCTCTCTGCGTCTGGTTTACGACAGATTTTTGAGAAAAACCCTGCATGGGATGCACATGTCTGTACGTTTTAACCTGGCACCTAAGAGCATACAAATTCCTGTGGGAAGCTGTTAGACATGTCCAACAAATGCTACATGTGGCCAACATTTTTTTAAAGTAGCCTTGCCAAAGGACACTAGTGCCACACAGGGGTTGCAACTCACGACCTTTTCATCACCAGTCAAATGTTTAAACCACTCAACTACGACATCTCTATGGCACGAAGGAGCAAACAAGAGCCTGTTGGAAGCTGTTGGACATGTTCAACTTTCAAATTTTTGGATGAAAGCAGGTGACACGCAGCCAATGTACTCCTTGGAAACATCGCAATGGCTTCTTCTGAACATCTCACGAGCTCCTTGCGGTGCTCCCACGGAAAAGGCATGTGGCGATGTACACAGCCATAACATATCGCACTGCAGTTGCACGGAACCTGCACAGGGCTTATACATGTACATGTATGTTCACTTTCTTGAAGGTAGGAAGGAAGTACGTTTTTGAGTAGAATGCAAGACGCCAAAGAGGGATCGTAAGAAGGACATACAAATCGCAGGAATTGCCCCAAAACCCAACCACAAAGGCAGACAAGCACATGCATAAACAAAACCCACAGTAGCTTGTGATAATAGCATTACATATCTGTAATTTGTTTACTCGGCTGTGTTTGCTTTAAACAAAATTTAGCCGCACATAAAAATGGGCGATTACGTGCAATGTGTCCCGTACGTCATATGACATTTATCCATATATTTCATCCACAAATGGAAAATATCTTGATATGACCATGACTAATGGTAGGATACCAGAAAGAACCATTTTTCAATGCTTATACTGAAAATTTCTTCATTGTTCAGGTGAAATAACAGGAAACAAGACATATCAAACAGGACATACATGTATTGCACGGAATTGTTGAAACATGCATTTTGCTCAAATCAAGATTTTTCAAAAATTCTTTTTAATTTGTTATACTTGGTGGGAATGTACATACAAAGGCCTCAAGTTAATCCTTCTTGATCAGACCTACACTGTCATTTGCAACCTGAAAATGCTTCAAGCTTTTGAAACCTATTACAAACAGAACGAATGCCACTCTTAATTAGCATTAACCTCGTTTAACAATCCAAATTCAATAAATCTATTCTTCAGTTTACAGGAGACTGGCTGAGTGACAACTGGATGAATATCTAATGATGTTTAGTGCATACAGTGCATTGCTACAGTAATCATTTAATCAATTTGAAGAACTATCTACAAGTAGTAATTACTGTCGCCATCAGCTTACACTAAAATTATTTATCTCTTTAAAGAGAAAGTTGAGTTCTGATAAAGGTGAAAAATAATTTGTGGCTTTCTTATTCTTTTTATGTCAGATAATAGAAGAATAAATGTTCCCTGAAGAAGGATTGCTGCTCAAATTCTCTCATATTGAGAATATGACGAGAAAGCTGAAATGTTAGATCCAAGCTTTCATGATACATTGGGTGTGTAGTCCCATATACACATTTCGGTGTGCAGTGCACGCAACTTTCAGCAAGAATGAGTTAATTTCTTGTCATTTTTATGATTCTAAAACCTTACAGCATACATGCAATTCTGCTACATAATCAACCTTTCCCAAATGCTTCGAGAGTTTCTTTCACATTGCAATCACATGACCAAAACTCAACTGTGTCTTTTAAAGATCCATTCAGATGTGATGCTATAAATAACTTTAACCAAAAAATTCAAAATCTTTTCAAAAATTCATTGGAAAGCATGGATAGAACATCAACATATCTGGCACACATATATTTGATACAATGTGAGGAAGTATTCAACAACTTATATTCCTATTTCCTCTTTGGAAACAGAACTAAGTTTTATCTTCAGCAGAAGTATTCTTCTGTATAATACATGTACATCCCTTCTCTATACATAGAACAAAGTGCATTGGCAAGGGAACCAACAAGATGAATCGACTTCTAAAACTACCATATTCTGTTCAGAGCCGATCAAATTACAAAAGAGCACTCTTTGAAAACGACTATTAAATACAGACAGGTGTAGGCTTGCCTAGGAACTCCTAGGTCTTCCTAATGACATTGATCAAGTTTATATTTTTCTTGAACATGATGACAAACCCGGCTGGCAGACAAAAGGCACTAAGACATAATTTTTAAAACCCCATACAGACAAATCTGTCTACTATCTAAGGTTGCATGGCACGTGGAGGTTTCATTATGTTTGCTATAGAGAAATATGGCATTCTTCAAAAAGTATTGAGATTAAATCGGATGTGAATAATGTTGTCATGACGATGAGTAACATGTATGAGATTAAACAGGTGCAATAAGAGTTGGGGAGGTTCTTGATTTTTCGACAATAGACGATCTCTTTCGCTCACAAAATCTATTTCACCAAATTGATTTCTATACAACTCTCTCTCTCTCTCTTTTCCATTTCTCTATTTGTATAGCACTTGCTCCTAGCCTTATTTCTATTATTTTATTTCCTCTCTCAAAATACTTGGACAACTCTAGAAGTTGTTCCACTCCCAACCCATCATTCTCACTCTGTTCTGCTCTGTCTGTCTACGTGTGTGTGTGTGTGTGTGTGTGTCTCTCTCTCTCTCTCTCTCTCTCTATGTCCTCAATCTATGTCTCCTCATGTTCTCCATGACTAATATCCATCTTACTTTTACATTAACTACCTCTCTTCACACCCTTAATAACAAAAACAATGTACATGACAGTTTCCAATGTTTTTTCCCCACCATTCTGAATGGGATTATTGAACAATTAAAAAACAAGATTTTTTTTAAAACTATTACCTTTATAGAAAGTATCTTTAGATGCTTATGTTACAGTCCACTTCTAATAAAATGATTTATGCACAATTCAACTACACAAGACGATTGAAATTTTAACTAGTTCTTTTAAAGATCAAGTTGAGTATTGGTCATGTGATTAGATCTGGTCCAAAGTTTTAAACTACTTCCAAGTCACATTTGAAATATGAGGGCATTCACAGAACAATCCTTTTCATGTGACATTCATCCACACAGGGATAAAAAAATAATAAAAATAATAATAAAATATTAACAATAATAATAATATTGGATATTTATATAGCGCTCATATCCACCATGAATGGTGCTCAAGGCGCTCCAATATTTACCCCCGCTCTAGCTAGGCTACCGATTTCGGTGCTCACAGCATTCAAGGAATTCCTTCTTACCGGTACCCATTTAATACCTGGGTGTATAGAGGCAAATGTAGAATAATGCTTTGCTACAGGATATTAGTGCCGCGCCGTGGTTGGAACCCCCAACCTTCGCATCTCCAGTCAAATGTTTAGACCACTCAACCACGACACCTCTATGATAAAGCTCAAAAATGATTTTTCATCTCTACCAGAATTCCACCTCCTCTTCAAGATCAACCACCAATTTTGATAAAAAACAATGATTTTGATCCTTTTAATTTGTTGCCAATTTAAGGATTTTAAAGCTTATTCTCATTTTTAAAATGCCTGGCATCAAATGCAATATGGTCATGCCATAAAAATGAACATAGTGTGTGTAGAAATTTTTGTTCTTTCTACTCATGCATCTGGTATATTTTTTAGGGCTCTGAATCAAAAGTTATTGAGCCAAACCACAAAATGTGGTCAATTGTCTTGAAAGGGTTAAGATCAACCACCAAACACACTCATCCCTCTCCCTGGTCAATGCCCTTCCATTAGCCTTCCAACAA
Source organism: Heliocidaris tuberculata (assembly GCA_025618425.1). NCBI lineage: Eukaryota > Metazoa > Echinodermata > Echinoidea > Camarodonta > Echinometridae > Heliocidaris > Heliocidaris tuberculata. The sequence continues at coordinate 36,236,156 of CM046833.1, forward strand.
GAACACATAATACACCCAAGCCGAAAAAGGCGGTAAAAGCCTTCAACAAGTGGCGCTCCTCATGGAATAGGACGGCCGGAACAATCAGACAGAAGAGCCATTTTTGTCTTTTGATGCGATAACACCATCATCCCTCCAGCGTACTATTCATATCCCTATGACAAGATAACATGACAAAAACATGAAAACATATCCCCTATCCCCAAGATATGTAGGGAATCTCACCATAAAAAGAGAGATATCAGAAAGAAAAAAATGGAGGACAGTACAATTTGCACAAACCGTTAGCAGATTTGAGCTTCTTCTTTTTTTTTCTCGTCTAAAATAAACAATAGAGGCATGACTTTAAGGCTGCAAAAAGAATGTTGTATCATATTTCACTTCTCACTTCCACTTTTGCTAAAATCTGAATTTTAAAAATAAGATTTTGTTTATTCGTCAGACTGCAATTCTAATTTTTAATGATACATTTAAGCTGGTTATCACTAAGCTTAAGATACCTGAGGCTGGAGTCTATATCGAGAATGAGTGTTAAACCAAAATCAAATTGGATGCAACAGGTTAATCCTCGGTGAAATATTTATTTATTTATTTGATTTTTTTAGGGTGACTGGTTCCCTTTAAAGTTGTTGTTCCCCTGGCTGCTTTATCTACTTATGTTTCAATACAAACTAAATAAAGATTCAATCCAATCCTACATTTTAAGAAAAATTGTTAAGAATGAAGAAGATGGCCGATCTAAAAATTACACCCTTATTGTCATGATTTTTTTTCTTCATAAAGTTAACACACAGAGAGATAGAGTAGTGGATGGACTGCTATTGTTAAACATTCCATACATGAAGTGGAAACTGTTGGCAAAGCTTCCAGACCAACATTAATCCAATTGCACTCAGAAACAAATACTTAACACAAAAGACAGTAATCCTATTAACACTTTCAATATCCATTTGTATCGCGTTTAATGGGTTAACAACCTAACAGTATTGCCCAACATGACACACGCTTATCCAGTTTCCTCTAACAGGTTTAGCACCAGATAAAGGGAGAAAGAGGAATTTATGAAATTGCTGCCATATGCCACACAGAGTAATAACCAGAGGTCATGCTATTTAATCTCCTGAGATTATAAGAGGATTAGGGATGATCTAATCATGAACTAGGTACCCAGTAACACTCAACAATGTACACTCCTGATTTCATAATGAGATTAATGGGGGATTTACTGATATTGGCAGTAGTCAAGGTGGTGAAGAGGAAGAGAAGAGGAAGGAAGATGTTTAACAATCTAAAATCATTGTTCTCCTACAGCTGACAATTAAAAGTATTCAACCAATGCCCAAATTTCACTAGTCCACCTTGGATTATTAAGAAAAACACAGAAGACTCCAAAATTGCAAGGAGTATGAATAATTCAGTTGCTATAACAGTATATGCTGGTGATAACTCTTAATGTTATCAGTAGCATGTCCTTTAAAGTAGCCTAGCAAAGTGAAGTGGCATGAAAAAACAAGTCCAGACCCAAACAGCGACATAGTAGGTTATTAGTTGTGAATGAAAACTTTTATTTTGGCATTTTGTAATGTCGATTTTTGTAATATTATGCCTCATGACGATAGTAGAGATATTTTTACAAGCTCTATGACATGATAATATATTTCTACTTTTAATAAATAATTAATTTTAATTAATAAAATGATAAAATGATGGTTTTCAACAATATCCATTTACGTTTTGCTAAGCTAAACCTTAATGGATATGCTGCTGATAACAGTAGGAGTAATCACTAGAGTATACGTATCATAATTATCTCTATTTGAATAACTGGAAATATCTGTGAAAGGAGATAAAACTTTCAAACTACTTGGAACATTTTTGCAATTATTCCTAGTGGCATTGCCAACAGACAAATCAGGTTTACCTTTAAAGCCTCATGGTTTGGTCCATTTTGATGTTCTGAATCCTCCTGAATTCTTGCAGACAGTGCAAAGTTAGTCTGCTCAATTACAACAAAGGCAAAATATAGTAACGATTGTTCTGTAAGCTATAATAAAGTGAACCAGATGGTATGCTGTTTTTCATATTTTCACATTTTCACATTTTCAAGTTTGGCCCGCTCAACAGCAACAAAGGACAAATAGCAACCATTGTTCTGTAAGCAATACATATACCATATGTTCATAACAAAAATAACGAAATAACAAAAGGCTGGAACTGTATGTGATGGGAAAGTCCTGCTCAGCCTGGCTCACGCCTAGCATCATTTGCTGACGTAAGAACCACGCCAGTGACTGGTACGGTCCTTTGCTCATCATAAAAGAGTGAAATTGTTTAAAAAGTGATCATTGCAAAATGAACATTGCAAACAATACTTCTAAACAGCTTAATGCTCTTCACAGACTCGATTAGCACAGGTAATGATAAAATCAAAATGACACGTCATGTGAGCCAGGCTTAACTGCTTCTAATTGATATATCCAACAGAAAGAGAGATCACTCAAAACACTAGTCTCATCTTCTACCGATTAGCAAAGCAAGAGGAGAAAGGGACAAGGCAAAAGATCTCGCAAACGTCGCCCAAATTCCAGAAGAACTGGTCAGGTAAAAATTCTTCATTTTTCTCCTTATCCATTATATTTATCTGTATGTTTAACAAAAGAAGGAAAGCAATATAATAATTATACCATCGATCTCCACCTTACGTGGATATCGCATCGTACGCACGGCTCTATGCGAGCAGTTGATGTGGCCGCGCAACCAAAATTAGGAGCCCTCACTCATACACAGTACGTGGGACATAGCATGGGACTGAATAGTCATGAAATTGTGTTATTGGTCTGTTTCATAACCAGTTTTCTAAGTCATTACCACACTATCTTTTGTTTAATTGTTTTATTGCCAATAAGACCTAATTAATATGTGAATATCCTCTTGAATGTACGTATGTGTCATCATCTAAGTCAAAATTTACAATTAAGATATATGACATTATTGTGCTCAAAGGCCTCTTTTTTCTCTTGGAAGTTGAAAGGTTGAGATTTTGTTCATTAAAAATGTACTAGCAACAGTACCCGTGGAAAAATTCCATGGGTGCTAGCCAGGGAAGTATGGATTGATTTTTGCGAACCCATCTTCTTTGGAACAATGTTGAAATTATTACTGTTCTAAATTGTAGCTTATTAAACTTATATTGAATGGGATAAACATATTACAATGTTTTTGTTACCAAATAATCATATTCAAACTATGTTTTCAAATGATAGGTTAATATGTGTACACTGTGAATATCATGTATTGTTTTAATTAATAAGACGTTAAATGCTTAATAATTATGAGATATGGGTAATGGTTTCTAAAAGAAATATTTTGTAATTTTTGTTTTTCATCATCATTTATAGAAAAGTTCCAATTTCTTTGGGGGTGATTTCATTTTTTCTACAATGAACATAAACAAATTAATGCCCACCCCCCCCCCCTCCGCTTTTTACGCCCAAGAATCCAGTGATTACATTTTTTGTACAATAATATAAAATTGATGCATTCACATATCCCAAATCAGTGGCGGATCCAGGGGGGGGGGCCTGGCCCCCTCCCCTGGGGAAAAAAAGACAGCCCAAAATGCTGATTTTTTTTTTTTTTTGCTTGTGAGAGAATAATGAGGGAAAACTGGAACCCATAAAATCTGGTAACCCCCTCCCCCCTCCCCCCCCCCCCCCCAATGAGCGACTTTTGGAGGGCTGGAGAAACAAAAAAATTCTTGGAGGGCTGGCGAAATGGGTTTTTCACTTACACCCATCCCCCCCCCCCCCCTCAGCTATCTATGAACATGACTCCAGTGGTTTCTTTTAAATTTTTCTACAATGAAGTTAATCATATCCCCCATCGACCACTGCACACGACCCCCCCCCCCCCCCCACCCCGCTATCTATGCCCATGACTCCAGCATACTCTATTATTTCTTCAATGGATTAACCGTTAAAACGCCCCTAGCACATGTTTTCCCCTGAAACTGAAAGAGTGAATATTGTGGCCAACTTTCATCAGCACTATTATTAACGAATTAAGCTTGATCTATAGTCTTAAGCCTCTTTCACACCGGGCCTGCGTAGGGTTGCGTTGTGCGGCGTACCGAGTATGCCAAAATTACGCGCAGGACCGGCGTAGTCCCTGCATATGTTTTGCATAGGCTGCCGTACGATGGCGTATGGTTGCGTACCCTGTGCATAGGCACCGCGTACCTATGGCATATGCAATTGGCGTACCTCCGCGTAGGATTGCGTATAACATGCGTATGGTTGCGTTCGAATACGTATAGGTCTGGCGTAAAGGGTACGTAGGTTTGCTTATGCTGAACCCACACTAAGCAAAAGTACGCAACACTACGCCCTTCCTTACGTAACTCTACGGTAGTGTTGCGTAGACTTGCGTAAAACTGCGTACTTTCTGCGTGACGCGTCCAGTGCTCTTTAAACAGGTTTAATTTTTTGCGTCCATCTCGCGTACTCCTTTGCGTCCCTCAGCCACGTAGGCTAACGGAGGCACTGCTTGGGGCAGAGTAAGCTCGGCGTAGTCGGTACGCCACACTACGCAACTCTACGCAGACCCGGTGTGAAAGCCCCTTTATTACGCGCAGGATCGGCGTAGGCTGGCGTATTGATGCGTACCCTGTGCATAGGTACCGAGTACCTACAACATATGCAATTGGCGTACCTACGCGTAGGATTGCGTATAACAGGCGTAGGGTTGCGTACGTATACGTAGGTCTGGCGTATATGGTACGAAAGTTTGCTTATGCTGAACTTACACTAAGCAAAAGTACGCAACACTACGCCAGCCTCAAAGGATTTTTCGTCGGACTGGTGTAGGATAGCGTACTATTGCGTAGGCATGGCGTACGGTAGCGTAGTGTTTTATACTTGCATAAAAACTGCGTACTTTCTGCGTGCAGTGGTCTACGCCGAAAGTACACGAAAAAAATAAACACGTTAATTTGTCCATCTTGCGTACCCCTTTTCGTCCCTCGGCGTATTGCCACGTTGGCCAGCGTAGGCGATACTCCGCACTACGCAACTCTACGCAAGCCCGGTGTGAAAGCCCCTTTAGATCTATAGTCTACAGATCTACATCTAGACAGAAAAATCCGTCTGGTTTTAAAACACACATACTTAAAATAGACTCTGCTCTTGCTGAGCAGATTCCGGAATTACATTTTTAGAGTAATAAAATGGATGTAGAATCTACTCTAATATAGGGTATGATGAATTTAATACCATCTAATAAAAAAGGACGATATTCGACCTAAACTTTTTCCAATCTTGAAATAAGCAGCTCAGTATTTACTGCCGGACTCCTTCCCTCGAGTTCATCCAGCCATCCCTTACAACAGCTCAGCCTCAGAGAGCGGGCGCTGCCGTGACAGAGTACCGGCTTTGTAGAGAAGAATGTGATCAGTTTTTAACTAATTCATTACAGAGAAAATAGGGACAAACAAAGTCCATAAATACTACACTGCAACATTTTTGTTCCCAACAATACCACTCACGTCCAAAGGCAACCTTGGATATCTCAAAATACCCCTGGGTCTCACCGTTGTCTCCTCCCCCGGAGTTCATATCAGGCAGCCAAGGCTGCAGCGCTGGTACTGCTCAGCTCACAGCGCAGCGCCGCCGTGATGGAGTCCGCCGGCTAAAAAGAGAAGAATTTAATCAGTTCTGAGCTGTTAACTAAATACAGAAAAAATACGACAAAGGAAGTCCATAGATGCAGTTTCTAACAGTTTTTTTAGATCTAAATAATGTCACTCACCTCCAAAATCAACCTTAGAATGTACATGTATTTGTAAGCTCGGGAAACCGTAGTCGACCCATGTTGATCGTGTATGCAGGTGTATACAGTATACAAATTGCGTGTATGCAATATGCATCGTCGCGTTGCATGCATTGCATTGAAATCGCACCGCAGTACGTGGGTGCTACTCCTATGTTATACTAATTACAAAGTGTACTATGAAACAATTGAATACATACGTACATACCACGGAGCTCTATTGAGCCTGGAACACTGTGGGACATACCCATGCCATAATTGTTTTCTTACGGGGGTTCCCCCCGGTTAGAGCAAGATTAGCAAGATGGCTAACGCGAGTCGTCTAACACGGTCGCACAATGCAAGTTGATACTCCTCGTGCACAACGTTGTTCGTCACTTGCCATGCCGTGCCTGTGATGGGCATAAAGGGAGGTTGCACGGCTGACGACACCGCCGTCGTGCGAGGTATCCACACGGAAAGCAGCCGTTCCTTCGGCCTGCCCGTCCTCCCAAATCCCCCAAATCACGTTTATGGACGTCGACGGCGACGACGGGGTCGACGTGGCACGCGGACTACGGGAGACACGAACTGTGGAATTATGCCACCGATCCCGCGCCACGGCGAGGGCGGACACGGCGGGGGAAAAGAGGTTTTGCTTCCACATAAAACGGCCTTTTACGGTTTTGAGTATTAATATATAGATGGTCTTATCCTCATGGGGCCGAAGTGGGGGGGGGGGGGGGGGGGGGTGTGATACCAGCCACTCTCATATCTTGCCTTTGAAGGTTCCAATCAAAATGATATTTGGTGTAAAACTCATTAATGTCAAGGTCTGTTTTGCCCGAAATTTTTAATTTTTTGTAATTATTATGATTTATGCAAATCATATGCATTATATATTTTTTAATATTTGATATCGTTCAAAATACCACATTACACATTGCCCAGTTCCTCATAAATCATGTTTCTTGCTACATTTTGGTTTATCTAAGTCATACACAACAATATTTTCCTACAGATTAAGGTCAACTCTGTCATGCTAGTCACACTCCCTGTCACGCAAGTCACAATTTCAAGATCCTGTTGTTAATTACATGGACAATATTATCAAAAAGTAATTTGGTGTAAAATGCTTAAGGTTATCTTGCTTGTATTCCCTTATCGGATTTTCCCTGTCAGTCATGCCAGTAAAATTGTGTTTTCTCCATGAAAAAAAATGTTTGCTGGTAATTGTTTCAATGCCAAAATCTGCCATTTCAACACGTTCATTATATAAGTAATAATAAAGAAGATATTCTAATATCATGTAAGTCACAATGGAAAGGCTCTTTGTGCTTTTAAATATATCAGTTATTTTAGGAAATTTATTCAATATAACGATTTTGCTATGTTGCTATTTATAACTTTCTCATACTTTATCACACAGAACTATATAGAATCTCATCCAAATTTTGTTTAGCTCTATAATAATCTAATATCTTTAATGATCTTTTGTCAATGTATGTATAACTGGGTAACAATCAAAGTTCACCAGGCCAATTCATTTCACTTTTAGATTTCATAATTTAATGCATATTCTTAAAGGGAAAGTTCACCCTGAAGATTACTTGAGTTTAAAAAATGCAGAAAAAATAAAGAAAAATATTGGCGAAGGTTTGATGAAAATCGGTCAAATAATAAAAGAGTTATGAGTATTTAAAGTTTTGGATTCGTGACGTCACATGCGAGCAGCTGCCCATTGGTCATGTAATAAATATTCCATATATTCGCATTTTTTTTACGTTCCACGATAAATTAATATTGTTTCTTTTCAGAATCTAGTATTGAATAGCATTTCTGACAATATATCAAATGCACAGACGAAAATATTCTAAATTTTCTGAGAAAACTGTATTTTATGGAATATTTATCACATTACATAATGGAGGAGCTGCTCGCATGTGACGTCACAAAATCAAAACTTCAAAAGTCCATAACTCCGTTATTCTTTAACGGATTTTGTCCAAACTTTCGCCAATATTTTTCTTTATTTTTTCTGCATTTTTTAAACTCAAGTGATCTTCGGGGTGAACTTCCCCTTTAACAAGTTGCCTCACCACACTCATTTTCACCTGTTTAAAAGTATTCTTTTAAAAAAAGTAATTACTGACCAACTATTTACATGTTTATAATCTAGTTTCCTTCCATCATGTTTTATTGTAAATGTGACACTGTTAGTCTTCAGACATTTGCTATGTCTTTTCATCATAAATAAAATCTAAACTGAATTGAATTGAATTGTATTCTAGCCCCCCAAAATATTAGTTTTAAAGTAACAAGAAATCAATCAAACCATTTTTTTTTCTTGAGAGAGCCAGGAAGACGTTATCTCATATCTTTTTACAAACAGTTAATGCCCTTCTGGCTCTCAACATATAATTTGAATAACTTAGAGGAAAACAAAAAAAGAAATAGAAAATTTTTGATCTCACTAAACTTAACAGGAACCTCCTTACTTGCGATTCAAAAAATGTTCACATGAAAGGTGAAGGTCTGTTTGTTGTGTTCACAAAACTCCTCAAAATATTCCTTTTTCATCAAGCTCATTTTAATTAACCCTTTCAGGACAGGAATTATTTAAGGGCTAAACTGATCACATTTTGTTCTTTAAATTGGCAACAATAATATTTTTCTTTTAGCGCTGCATGGTTCTAATAAGCTGTAATGTCTTTGAAAACAATACACATGGTCACAAATTTTGTCAAAAAGTTGTAAAAATTGCCAATTTTGTTTTAAAAACAATGATTTTGAACTTCTCAATGTGTTGCCAATTTGAGGATTTTAAAGCTTAATCTCATTTTCAAAATTCCTGGCATCAAACGCAGTCAGGTCATGCAACAAAAATGGACATAGAGTGCGCAAAAAATCTTGCTCTTTCTACTCATGCACCTGGTATATTTTTTAGAGCTCTGAATCAAAAGTTATTGAGCCAAACCACAAAATGTGGTCAATTGTCTCGAAAGGGTTAACAATACCCAAGGTTTTGCCATGCGTCATCGGTTCATCTGCCGCTATCATTTGGGTGTCAATTGGGGACACTGCATAGCTCTTTTATTGGCAAATATCCAAGGGAGAGACAGGAAAAGACAGACAAATGCACATGAGAAATACTGTTTGACACATGGAGAAGTACAAGATTTTTTTTTTTTTTTTTTTTGATTGGATGTTTGCTATCTTCTTGACCCTGTATAGGTATAAAAATGATCAGCTACTCAATCTTGGTGAACTTTTTGAGATGCTTGCTGTACATGCTGGTATGGCTGATTCCCAATATGACATTGACAAGGGGCAGATGTATCACAAAGACTTGGCAGTTCTTCATGATCAAACTACTCCTTCAGCTGCCACATGCTTCTACAGTCCCACAAACAGACTTTGGTGACAGTGTGAGACAAGTACTGTCCAACTTCTATCAGAATGTCTGTCCAGCAAACTTCACAACAAATGCATGCTGCAATAATGAGGAAAGTGATCTACAACAAGACTATTATCAAGACCAAGATCCACTGTATTTAAGTGCCTTGAACTTGAATCAACATTACAACGGTTACAGTCCCTACGTGATTGATCTATCCACTTACGCCTCATGGAAAGGTTTTGAACCCCTAAAAAAGTGGTTCTGTATTGCCCTTGTAGGTGGCCTTATGCTGTATTGCATATATATTGTTGTGGCTTTAGTGTGGGGAAAAATAAAGTGCCAATTGAGTGCAAAGTAGGCTCACAAACATCCAGATCAAACTCAAAGAGGCACACTCTCTGCTTCGAGAAAAAGAAAAGGCACTTTTGAAATTCCAAGACTATGATGGAAAACTCACAAAGGTGCGGTCTTTTAACAGCAGAAAACGATGTACCATCTCACATGTACAAAGTAAACTGCGAGTGGCAACTGAAAAAGCATACAAGAATAAATTAGAAGTTAGAAATGCACAATACTTACTGCATGAAAAACAAGTTGCATTTTTAAAATTACAAAGAAGTACAACCTCAAGATTGAATGACCAAAGGAGAAAACTTAAAACACGATTCAGACTCAAAAGAAGAGAAACCGCAATCTCAAGAATACAGACAGGGGCAATACAAAAGAAAGTGGTGATTCCAAAGTTGCGCAAAAGAGAAAGAAATCTCAGAAAAACACAATCATTACTCCTTGACAACCTGAAAGCCTTACAAACTGATAATCAAGTTATGAACTTAGAATTACAAGAAAGTCAAATGAAACTTAATGGGATGCAAGACCTGTTAAAAAATACACAGGTGGAACTCTCACAAGCTACATTGTACTGTCAAGAGAAAATTGCTGAGGTGGAATTCCTACTAAGGGATGCAAAACTTCAACTCTCAGATTGTGAAGCTAGAGAGAGGGACAAACACTCAAGATTAGAAGAAAAAAAAAAACTAAAGGAGACAGTGCTGTTACTTGAGGGAACACAAAATGCCATTTTAGGGTTAAAAACTCAACAAGCAATCGCACTCTCAGAATTGAAAGAAAAAGAAAACCTTCTGAGGCATAAAGAACTTGCAATCTCAGATTTAGAAACTAAAGCTGATGTAGCACAATTCTTGCTGAGAGAAAAGGAGGTTGCATTCTCACAGCTTGAAGAAAGAGAGAGAGTAAAACAAATTTAAAACTGCATGAGATGATAATGGAACTGAATGACATAAGGGCCTTGTTGAAGGAAAAAGAAGCTGCATTCCAAAAGTTAGAATCTAGACAAAGGGAGACAAACTCTAGATTGGAGAAGAGTAAACGCCAACTTGATGAGACCAAGTCCTTGTTGAGAGCAACAGAAATTGCATTCTCAGAATAAGAATCCAAAGAGAGAGAAACAGATAAAAGGTTGTCTGAAAGTAACTCAAAAATTTGGGATAAAGAAATCACAATCGTATTAATGGCATCAAGAGAAAGGGATATCATATCTGAATTGCAAGAGAGTGAAAGAAAGTTGAGCGAGACTCAAGTCTCGATTACTGAAATGGAGGATGCAATCTCACAATCAGAGGAGCGTAAGAGAGAACAAAGTAATACAATCTCATACTTAGAATCTAGAGAGAGAGAGACATACTCAAAGTTGGAAGAGAGTGAAAGAAAACTTGGTGAGGCTCAGACCTCCTTGAGGGAGATGCAAGATGCATTTTCAGAGCTAGAGTTAAGAGACAGAGAAACAAACACACGATTAGAAGAGCTTGAACAAGAGCTAACTGAGACACAGTCCTTGCTACATCAAAAAGAAGCTGCTCTCTCTCAATTACAAACTCAACAGCATCGAAGACAAGACGGGATGGGAGAGAAAATCAAATGTGGGATTTGTTGTGCTGCGGAAAAGAAACATGCTCTCGAATGTGGCCACATGCTATGTGAAAGATGTCTTGAAGAGATACATTCTCGCAACAATCGCTGTCCAAATTGCCGATCACGAATCAAACGAGTTATCAGAATCTATTTTTAAAGTTTCAAAAACTTCTGCCTGTTATTGTTTTATTTGCTAATTAATTTTGCCCACATTTGTACTTGACCCAGATGATATCAACGTGCAAATTACTGGAAACATTTATTTTTTCTCTCTCTCTTTATTAAAACTTGAAGAAATGGTCTTATTTGAGCTCATAAAATTGGATTACAATATTGTCAAAATGTTCTTATACAGCCTATAACAGAGGCATCAATTAACGTGGAATGACCAATCACCAAAGTATGTTTTGCTCTGTACGTTTTGGGTTTTGGTGATATACCATTCTCCAAATACATGTAGGAGCTTTTACATATCATTTCTGTAAAGAGATATACTGCGAGCTTCACCCCTACCACGCCATCTATTCTGTAACTGTCTCCTTTGCTGGCCACCCATAAAGAGCATAATTATATTTGAAATCTGACACATGTTCTACGCCATTATATCCTACTTTCCCCTCATCCTATACAAGTAATTTCTAAATGAAATGTATTCTCTCATATATCATTCTAACGAATTCATCAATATAATTTATTTTCCACCCTAAATAGACAAAATAAATAATTAAGGAATGCTTTCTTTTATAAGCAGCAACATACTGGGCAGCAAATGCAGCCCATGCATGGCCAGCTGCAAGGATAACCCCCTGGCGGGAATATCCACCACACCATGGTAGGGGTGATACACTTGTATGCACTCTGAATAAAGATTGAATGGATTTGTAAAGCCTACCGCACACTATATGACTGGTCTACGATCCGATTTTGAAAGAAAATGTTATAACATAAGAAATAAACAGTTAAACACATAAAATATGTTTTATGAGATTCTGAATAGTTACATAGATAATAAAATCGAATTACGGCCTAGTATGAGCCTCCTAGTCGGGGAAAGGCCAAATTGGCTCCGAATCGTAGTGACGTCAAGAGCAGTCCTGCGATTGTCTACGATTTGAAACTCATTTGGCCTTTACTCCGGATATAAGGCTGACATCACACCAAAGTCCTATTTTGAGGATTCATATTATTATTCAGAACCTGAATCAGGTAGCTTTCACTTGTTAAAATGCCTGTTTTAATGATATTGTGATTTATTTCCAAAATCGGATCGCAGACCGATCGATAATATGCGGTGGGTTTAAGACATACATACATGCATGCATGCACACAGACATAAACTCCTTATCCCGGGGGGGGCACTCACGTATATTGGTGGTACGGGGACGTGCCGCTTTGATGACCCCCTTTTTCAGACCCCGATTTCCGTTCTCTAGATACTCAGTTCCGCTCAGGAGCCGCTCAGCCCCGCTCTGAAGACCCCCGTTATGAACATATCTGTTCGCATATGCGGCCGGGAGCGTGGCGGAGGCAGTGGTCGCTCGACCTGGTCTCGCGCCCTAGGCCCTTTCGTCGCGCGAGCCTTGAAAACTGCTCCAGCTAGCAAGCTACTAGCGCTACACGGCGCGGGCGCGGCCCCCGGCGCGGCCCGTCCCGAGATCCTGCGATAGCGAAGGTGTACCGCCGATAAAGCGAGGTTAGTTTTGTAGTTCCCTAGACCCTGTTTTTCACTCTGCCCAATAGATCATAGTTCCCAAGACCCCGTATTTTACACCTTGAAGTCAGTTCCTTAGACCCCCTTTTCGGGGATTCGTGAGGCACACCCCCGTCAAAATATAATTCGAGTGCCCCCCCCCCCCCCCCCCCCCCCCCCCCCCCCCCCCCCCCCCGGGCTCCTTATACAGTAATTGATGTACATACATACAACTCTAATATTTACATAAAAACCTTCTCTCATGTGATGAGAACTGTGTCCATGAGAATCTGACTAAATGTATGCCAACAAGTTCTATACAGGCCTGCTACATAGCAAACTCGTATATGATCAACCAGTGAATGGAGCCACACCCTTGGTGTGCTGGAGTGAACATGTTTAGAGAAGACTAGTTATGAAACAGGCCAGCAAACAATGAATGTGATTCAAACTCTTCTCTGTTTATCACAGTTTTGTTCTATTTTCTGACAGACTCATAACCTTGCACTTTTTTGTTTTTTTTTTTGTTTTTTTTTGTTTTTTGTTTTTTGTTTTTTTTTGGGGGGGGGGGGGGGGGAGAGGAATAACATGAACACATTGATTATTCCAAAGCAGTGAACCGTTAGCCACACCCTGGTGTACATGCAATGAAAAGAGACATTAACCAGCATGGACTCCACATTGTGAACATGCTATTTTGGACTTGAGCACTGCATTACTTCTGGTGACCACAGGAATTATTTACAAGCAGAGAGCAATTATAAACAAAGAAATTTGTACCCTCTCGAGGATGCCAGCCCCTGCTTGAAAGTGATGACATGATCGGACACCTATCTGTATTTTCTTTCAAACAAGGTTTCAAACAGTAAGACAGTTAACTACAAAAAAATAATCATCTCTCTGTTCAGGAGAGCCACAGGAGGTAGTAGGGCAGAAGCTCTTCGGAACCATATATCTGGACAGTGCTTCCATAAATAACTTCAAAAAAGTAAGAATCTCATATTTTCCTTATCATCAATCATACTTTTCTGTATGATAATTAAATACGAAAGCAATTAAAGCAACAATTTTCAGAACATTAATAAGCTCAAATCATCTTTAATTTATGATACACAAGGTTTGCAGATTAAGTTGCAGTATTAGCATTCATTACTAAGTTTTAGCAATCGTCTCCTTGTAAAGCGAATATTTTATTAGGTGGGCTGTACTACAAATAAAGTCCACCTCTTAATTTTGTCCAAATTTTCTTTATTTATTAATTATTATCATTTATTTTTAATTTCTACCCACTTTTTTGTACACACAATATCTAAAAAACGGATTGTTCGAGTGTACTCAAATTTAGTAGAGTGAGAACTGGCCCTTCAGATCAGCTCCTGCATTCTTAAATCTCATATTCTGGTAGAAAGTTTCTTTCAAATCTTATAAAGATGTGAAATTAAACATCAATGACCTCTCTCTCTCGTCTACTCTTTCTCTGAATCCTTCTTTTCTCAGTGTTGATTGTGTTGCATATCATTTTTCTATTGATATTTTTTACCTATCAGTGTTGATTTTGACTGCCATCCCATTTATTAATACAAGTGTGTAATGAATTATGCCATTTATCAATAATTTGTCATTGATGCAATTAGATCTATTGAACATTGTCAAAATCAGCCATTGGCACCAAAGTCAGTGTTTCATACTCGTCGTAGAAGGTGTATGAAATAAAAGCTGGAGATTCTACTAAAGGATACGCAAGCTGTAATTCATGAACCGCAAGTGGAAAACTCAGAGTTAATCTTAGAACAAAGTCATCTCAGGAGTGAAGTCGAAGAGGCACAATCTCTGGTCCTTCTGGAAAGCGAAGTTACATGTCAACAATTGACTTGGCAGAGATCACCAAACTCAGAATTAGAAGACAGTCAAAGAGAAATTTCTGAGCCAGAATTCCTGCTCAGATCAGAACTCTCAGAGGCCCAAGCCCTGATCAGGAGGAAAGAAATTGAACTAGAAGAGACAAGCTCACAATTACACCAATTACAGAGATCATACTCAAGATTACAAGAGAAAAACTCCAGTTTACAAGAGGCAAAGTCAAGATTACAAGAGACAAACTCAAGACTACAAAGGACAAACTCTAGATTAGAAGAGAAAAACTCCAGTTTACAAGAGGCAAAGTCAAGATTACAAGAAAGCTTGAGACAATTTCATGAGTTGCAGTCCAAGCTGAGGGCATTCTCAGAATTGGAAATTAGGCTAAGAGAGACACACTCAAAACTGGAAGAGAGCAACAGAAGGGTCGGTGAGTTGCAGTCCATGTTGAGGGCTGGAGAAATTAAATTCTCAGATTTGGAAATTAGGGCAAGAGGGACAGACTTAAGACTGGAAGAGAGCAACAGAAGTGTCATTGAGTTGCAGTCTATTTTGAGGGCTGGAGAAGTTGCATTCTCAGATTTGGAAATTAGGGCAAGAGAGACAAACTCAAAACTAGAAGAGAGTAGCAGAAGAGTCAGTGAGTTGCAGAAATTGCTGAGAGCCAAAGAAGAACAAGAAGTAATATCAAGAGAGAGGATAACAAACCTTCAAGAGAGGCAGACCTGGCTGGAGTGTCGAGAGAGAGACATAACTGCACAGTTAAAAGATTGCCAAGGAGAGTTAGACGAGGCACAGTCCTGTCTTGAAGACCTACAAGATTTTTACTCAGAGTTAGAATCTAAACAGAGAGCAACAAACTCCAAATTAAAAGAATGTAAGAGAACTCCACAATAATGCACTTCTAAGGAGATACCGACAAGCAAACTCATTCTATGAATCCAGAGAGAGTGTAAAAATGAGAAGATTGGTACTGCGGCATATCCGCGCTTTATTTCGTCAAAGATATAGAGTTAGGGTGAAGGTTCGGATAAAGTATAGTGTTGGGTCTAATGTTGAAGTTAGGAATTCAATTCGTATAACAAGATGATCCTGGAGCGATTTGAGGGATCACCAATAGCTGTAAGACAGTTGGCGATACAGGCATGAGTGAAATGAGTTTTCCTATTGATTAGCTGATATGTCTTAGTGAAGAGCGGGTCTAAAACGCCATTGAAATGTGACTTAAACAGTGATTTTAATCATACAAAAGTGTTTTTTGTGGGTATGGGGTTCTGTTGCAAAGCAACGATGTGCTGGTCAGAGGAAAATAAGAGTAGGACTGTATCATGTCGTATGTAGCCACGGTAGAAATGTACTGTAAGGGAAAAGACCGGAAGTAGACAAAATAACCGAAAACTGGACCCACAGCTCCCGCAGCGTGTGTCAATCAATCAAAAGCAAGCTTTTGATAAATATCTGTTGACGTCCTCTAGCGGCTAAATAGTTTTATTTACTTAAAATATGAATCGTCAACAATACTGTCCTTGTCAAAAAAGGGAAAACTAAAAATGTACAATTTACCCGAAATATTAAAAATGTATCTGTAGAATGATATATTGCCTTGTACTTTTCGTTAAACAAAAATTGAAAGTGAGATGTTCTGTTGCAATAAATACACCGGTTTTGGTTGAAAAAAAATGAATTGATGTAAATGTAAATATAAATATAATATATATACAAAATAAAGTTTTCTTGCTCTCTCTTGTAATAAGAACTGTGTCGATGAGAATATGACTCAATGTATGCCAAGAGGATCTATTTACAATTCTGCCACATAGCAATGCATGTATAATGAACAAGTGAATAGAACCCCACACCTGGGCCCTGTTTCATAAAACTTGTTATCAATAACAACTGCCCCATTTCTATGACAAATTTGCTCTCAGCCAATGAGATTCAAGGATTTCAGTAGCTTATAACAATTATTGTAACTTGTTATTGAAAACAAGTGTTATGAGAGTGAGACCCTGGGGAGGATTTCACTAACGCTTGCGATGCATCGTTAACCCTTCGTAAGGGCTTGAACATATCGTAAGAGCCTGAACCCATCGCCCGTGGACGATGGGTTGCTTTTCGATTTCACAAAGCTCCTGCGAAGGGTTTACCCGTCGCAAACCCATCGCAACGCGGCGGATGCTCAGAGGGTGATCGCAGACTCATCGTAGGGCTGCGATGGGTTCAAAAAGTTAACTTCCTGTCCCAACGGAGCGTGTGGCGCGAAATCCTTTGCAAGTTAAATTCGCTTTATTTATTTGTTTTTATTGTGAGGGTCTGTTTTAAACTTATCTCAATCATTTGTGACTCGCATTCTGGTTAATATAGAACGTTCTCTCTCTCTCTCTCTCTCTCTCTCTTTAAAGCCATACTTATAAACAACTTCCTGCTTTTGATAATCTTTTAAATTTTAGATGAAATGCTTGTAATTATTTTTGAAACATCTTTTTTTTTTTTTTTTTTTTTTTTTTTTTGGGGGGGGGGTAATTATTCATTATTTCTTTTTTTTAATGTACGGCCTATTATTCGTTAATTAATTATCATTGCATTCATCTTTTTTATTTCTGTGGTGGGGGAACAAATAAATTTAAACCATTTTGGGGAGGTGCCCCCCCCCCCCCCCCCCCCCGCCCTCAATAAACAGGCATATGTGGTAACTTGTTAAAAAATGTTTGCACACTGTGGAACTGTTTCTTCTGTCCCTCTCTCCATTTCACCGATTTTGTATTCTAATTAACTCATGAATAAATTACTTACTTTCTCCATTTCGCTTACCCGATGATTCCTTTCTTTTTTCTTCTCTCTCTTCTCATTACCTCGACCTTTCTTCTTCTCTCTCTCTCTCTCTCTCTCTTACTTTCTAGATATATAAGTCTACAACCCCTGTTCTTGAATCATCTATTTCTTTCACTCTTACTACTTCTCTCTCTCTCTCTCTCTCTATCTTATTGCTTTGAAATATGATATATATGTATTATGCAGAAATCCCTTAATTTCTCAGCACATTAATGTTACTCTAAGAATTTCAACTTGTTTTACACATACTACAAATCTCATGAGTATAAACATATATGAAATACAAATCCAACTGGCACTGTCTTGTCAATCGAAGTCTACAGCTCCACATGGATTTTTATTAGTTAACGATAAAAAAATTAACACAAAAAGTGACTGAAAAAAAAAATCAAACTATTTCCTGAGTTTACATAATAGTAGCTTGGCGGAAATTGCAATGAAAGTGTTGTTAATCCGAACTCAATCTCATCCAATCTAAAGTAACAAGAATTTGCAATGAATTTAGACAAAAGTGTACGGGCACATTTTCGCGAGGGGGGGGGGGGTGATGATTCTTGCCAGTATATCAACTATTTTCTACATTTTGTGATCAAGCGGAGTGAAAATTCTGCCCGAATATCGGCACTTTCAAAATCCTCAGGGAAGCTGCAGCCAACACCCCACCCCCGCCTCGTACGCCTTTGAATTCGGATTGTATCAATATAATTTTTAGTGAATTTATAGGCAAATTTCAATTTGTTTTATTTAACTTCAAAACAGTGCATGTAGGATATTTAGATGAAGGTACGATTCCAAAAGGGAACTTTTATACATTTTGAGAATTCTACAACTTAAAAGGTTGTCAGCAGAATACGGTTGATGTATAAAGATGTAGCATTACTCGTGTCATATAACACTTTACTATTGGCTAAGTGGGTGTCAAATATACCAGATAAGCGGGTTAATCATGCACAAATTAGCATTCAACATCATCATTATACAAATAATGACAGTAGTTATATTCAACAAAAAAACTCCGTAATTACTATTTATCACAGCCAAATGC
Source organism: Heliocidaris tuberculata (assembly GCA_025618425.1). NCBI lineage: Eukaryota > Metazoa > Echinodermata > Echinoidea > Camarodonta > Echinometridae > Heliocidaris > Heliocidaris tuberculata. Next base: position 36,254,717 of record CM046833.1, read on the forward strand.
TGAGGAAACAATGATTTTGTAGAACAGCATTACCAAGAGCAGGCCAGTTTGAATGCAATTTAATGAATAAGTAAACATTATTTATGGCAATAAATAAAACTACACGAACAATAGAATGTCACCTTTATCAAATGTACAACAAGCAAAAGAAACAGGAAAGAGAAGTAGCAGAAATTCCAGATGGCATTCAGTAAGTTCCTCATGTTCTTTTGGTATAAAAAAAAAATCCAGTTTGGTATTTCAATATTAATATTTACAATACAATGATTGTAATCAGAGGTATCACCAGCAGCAATATAATAGTTGGGGGAGTGGTGGGCTAAGGGGCAAGGAATATATGGGGGGGGGGGGGGGAGAGACACACCGTGGCAAAGCAAGAATTATTATTTCACTAATAAAATTTGACTCCTGTCCCATCTGCTCATGCCTGGTGCAAGCACTGTATGCCATTATTCATATCTCTCCAAATTAGTCCTAATTGTACATGTACCCAACTCACTGAACATCGACATGTTGGATGTGTAATCGCCCCTGAAATTAAACTGTTATGCTCCTCTTCTTGTATATTTTCTATCATATGATTCCCTCAATGACTGTTTTAGTACTGTTCTGTACAAAAGACAATCATTTTTTTTTTAAACACAATATAATCATAATTATAAGTTTTACCACTAGCCCGCATCCAAACCAGTTCACAAATAACAATAGGATCAGAGGCGTCTGTTGATTTCTTGAAAATCCATGGATCCCTTGTAATGTGATTAAAAAATTAAAAATTAAAAAAAACCCCTCAATTTTCTCATATTTTTAGTGTTATCATCATCTTGTCAATTGGTAGGTGATGCATCTCATGCGTTTCTTTCTTCGCTGCTTTCTTCATCTTCTTTCCTTCTGTTCCTCCTTCCTTCTTGGAATTCATGCAACTATGATCTAGTAAAAAGTGAAGAAAAAGACGTATGATTATGATTTACCTTAATTTCCAGTCAAAATGAAAAGTTCACATTGAAATTGGTCCATCAATTTATCTTTATTTTCAAAGTAGGAAAGGATGTAAGCCCACTTTTAGGATTTTCAAAAATGTAAAAAACTTAACAGACAGATTATTAGATTGAAACATGAACAACTCTAACAGTCAATGCAGAGGTATACATTTCAGGGGCATATTTAGCTTGTCTTATGTTTCTAGAACACTGAATAAACAAAACAAAACACAATAGTAATAGTTGTAACAAAAATGAAGATTTGAAAAGTCGATGTTCCATATGTGAATAAATCTTACCTTCCAATAGGTATCCTCTCTGCCCTCTCGTTTCGATGTCTGCGGTTTCTCCTCATGCACATATTTTGTTGAACGTATTCTCCACCTTTTGCAAAAGTCAAGTGATAGAAAGAACAAAAAAATTAGCAGGCAGGGTGATTTTGGGTGGGATTTTGTTGTTGATGATGATCATCTTCACCTGTTTGACAAAGCATATTATATATAGTCTAGAAAAGCTTGTGGGGCAGGGGGGGGGGTGATATTCAAATATGATTTTGATATCAAGCAACAACAACAAAAAGCTTTGATATAAATCTTCGTGTCAATTTACTGATCAATTGTGTCACACTTAGATGTTCTTAGTTTCAGACTATCTGAAACTTAGGAGTCCATGCAGACATGCCATGTGCAAATGACAATGTAAATTAAAATACAAACATAGGCCTACCTGTTTTATTCCAGCTGTATCAGAATTTCTTCACAATATCGTTCAAGTCCTCCACTCTCTTCAGCATTTTCTCCTAACTCCTGTCACTTCTTCCTCTGAGGCAACATCTTCATCTTCTTCCATCCTCACAAGTAAAAGTGAGACCTTTGCAAGGTGACACAGAGCTCTCATGCTAGTCTGACTTCTGAAAGTAAAAAAAAAAAAAAAAAAAATATGGAGTAGATCTATTAGCTAGTAAATCAATGTGGTGTGAATTCTTTTTTTTTTTTAATTTATTATTATTATTTTTTTTTTTTTGGGGGGGGGGGGGGGGTTAAGGAGATTTTTCTTTCATCGGTCTGAAAAATCAGTTGGACTTAAACAGAATGAACGAACACAATTTGCCCAGTTGGGAGCCAGACTAAATCAAAGTAAGAAAGGATATAAAGTCTAGGAAAGTACGAGCATACACCAGACAGTAGCCTGTACTTATACTCTATTAGTATTATAGTGAAGAAGAAGAATCTAGACCCTGTTGGACCTAAATTTAGATCCAACAATGTTATGCTAGTTAACACTGCTGGTTCTATATTTGTCCATGATCCCAAAATCTAGATGCAACAGTTCTAACGTTAGATTCTAATCTACATCTAGAATAGATCTAACGATAGACCCAACTTAGATTGACTAGGCTTAGGTCTAGATCTACTAGTCTAAAAAAGACCCTATTTCCAGGTTGTTGTTGGGGGGGGGGGGGGGGTTAGACTCTAGATAGATCTAGGGCCTAAAAGAATTTCTTTTTTACTTGTATTATTTCATAAGAGGAGAACACTGTGGTTGAGCTCGTATATTGTTCTCGACATTAGTCGTTTAGTTTTACTCTAGACTATAAATAACTTTTGTTACTTAACTTTGAAGTTTGATCTAACGTTAATAAATACAGTCTTTCTTGACTTAGTTACTCCAGAGTCCCATGTTACTAGATTTGTTTTAGAGTTAGACCAAGTTAAATCTATTTTATGATTAGACTCTCTATGTATTTTATATTTTTACAAGTGTTAAAGATTTAAAGTTAAACCATTGATATTCTATAAATTAACTAATTCAATTCAATTCTTCTCCACTTTGATTCTACACAAACACGTACACTGTAACAGTGCGACATCTAACGTAGATAGCCAATGCGGTTCTCTACCACACAGTTTGCATCGCTAGCACCGAGACACCGCGATGAGTAATGACAATAACACTGTAAACTCCTGCTTAGATATTAAATACTTATCAAAATCTTCAACAGAATATTTAAATGTAGATTATCTTACCTTACTGATATTGTGACAGTCGTTAACATCCATTTTGGTGAAGTTAAGAACAAAAATCACTTGAAAATCACAAATGATCGCACACAAATCCCGCGGGCTAAAATGATGGCTAAAATTGACCCCATCCTCGTTCAAGAAGTATTTTTCGAATAAAAATGCATCGCTGCTGCGACGGGTTTTGTGAAATCCTCTGAAACAACTCCACGCAGCTGCGATGAGAAGGGTGCGAACGATGGGTCTTGCGATTAATCGCTCGTGAATGATAGTGAAATCCTGCCCTGGTGTGTTAGAGTAAACAAGTTTAGAGAAGACTAGATATGAAACAGGAAGGCAAACAATGAATGTGATTCAAACTCTTCTCAGTTTCTCACTGTCTATTTTCTGATGGACTCATAACCTTGCAATTTTTCTCATGAGGTGGAAAAATATGAGCTGTGGATTATTCCAAAGCAATGAACCGTTAGTTGAGTCACACCCTGGTGTACAAGCAATGGAAACGGACATTAAACAGCACAGACTCAACATTGTGAACACACTACATGTAACTTTGACTCAAACACTGTGTTACTTCTGGTGACCATAGGAATTATTCACAAGCAGAGAGCAATTACAAACAGATAATTTTGCACCATCTCGAGGATGCCAGCCCCTGCTTGAAAGTGCTGACATAAATGATTGGACACTCATCTGTGAATTCTTTTAAACAAGGTTTCAAACAGTAGGACAGTTCACTACCAAAATTAATCATCTCTTTGTGCAGGAGAGCCACAGGAGGTAGTAGGGCAGAAGAACTCTGGAACCATATATCTGGACAACAGAAGAACATGTTCCAGCTCTGCTTACACAATTCCATAAATAACTGAAAAAGGTAAAAAAAAAATTTCATCAATTTTGTTTTTTTGTATGATAATGACAACATGAACACAACAATTTCATAAGAGTAATTATATCAATGTATCTTCAACGTATGATAGAAAAGGTATGCACAGAAAGCTGTACAATTAGTTTTCCTTAGTACTGATTTTTAGCAAGTGTCTACTTGCAGTAGCGGAGATGTGTTCCGTAATTCTATTCATCAGGGGGGGACGACCTATTGTTATATCCCGCCCCCCATATGAAGAATTTCCTGCATATTTCTGCCAATAGTCAGGTTCACACGAAGGGAGACAGACTTTAAGTTTCACTTGCAGTTTCAAAACTTTAAGTTAACTTGTAGTTATCTTGTAGTTTCAGACCATATGAACAGACTCGTAGTTTTGAAACTTTAAGTTTACTTGTAGTTCTTGAACCACAAGCGAGCTTCCGTCGTGGTTTCGGACCATGTGGACAGAATAAACTTTATGTTTTGTAAACTCGTAATTAACGATGACCTCTCTGTTCATGTTAAACCTCTGGGTCATAACCTTCGCGCAAATTATGAACACAGAAACTGTATGTGTCATAGACAAATTAGGTATGTGTACTATACACACAATTGGTAGTATCAACTTCTGGTGTTAACAACAACGATCGCTTGGCTTGTAGTTTCAGAACATTGAGCATCATTGTTTCGGGCCTGTGTGAACCCTCGTCGTAGTTAGTGAGTTGTTTCGTTAACTTAAATTTTCGAAACAACAAGTCCCGTATGAACGTAGCTGATGTCTACAGGTAATTTTTTATTGCCCTAGGTCAAATTAATTTGATCATAAAAAAACTTCAGAATTTGTTGCCCATCAATGGGGCCTCCACTTTTCTTTAAGAAGTTTTTTTTTTTAAGTAATGATGCAGTCACACTATCATGAAAAACCTAGCCTTAAAGGTCACAAAAAGTTAGTTTTGAAGGGAAAGACATGGCTATCCCCTAACAATTACAGGATTTGCATCAAAATTATAGGTCTACATGGCAATTACAAGGTTTTCATGGTGCTAAAAGTTTGAGCAGGAATTTCCAAAATTTCAAAATTTTACCGAATAAAGTAATCTGTGTCAACTGCTGTAGAACCTACATGGTGTTATGTGAAGTTGTGTGACCATTATCTGCAATTTTTAAATTCCTTTGAAGGGGAGGTCTACCTTGCTGTTAAGTTGGATTAATAAAAGTAGAATAATGAAGGAAACAAAATAGTGAAATTTAAGAAAAAATCTGATAATGGAGAAATTATGAATTCTTTTAAAATTTGTAACCAATCAGACCCAATTTGGGTTTTTTAGCACCTCTCCCAATTACTCATTATACTGGAAATTTCAGAAATGTCTGGGTTTTTTTTTTTTCTTTCTTTCTTTCTTTTTGGTTGTTGATGAAAGAGTAGATCTATCTAATACAGGGGTTGTGTAAAAAATTATGTGTAATTATTATTTCTAGGATGCATATAAACAGTTTATGTTGGAAATAAAAACCTCTGACTTTTTTTTTTACTAGAGCAAATGGGAAAAGTATGAAAAAGGTGGTGATACGACATGCTCCAGTAGCTATTGCTACAGGCTTTATGTGTTTGGGTTGCAATAGGGTTTTAGGTTGATTAGGTTCAGGGTTAGGGTTAGAGTCAGGTATAGTGATTGGTCCAGGGTTTAAATTAAGTATTCGTTTAATGTAAAAATTGAAGCCAAGCAATTGCTGCAAGCTTTTACTGATCTGTATCTCTAATTTTTTTTCACTTCCAATAAAATCGATTGAATATCAGGGTGGATTTCCCCCTTAACTCTTACTGTGCCAAAGGGTTTAGCTCTCTTCAAAATTCTACCAAAATGTGATCAATGCTTACTTTTCACATGTCTGCACTTCTTTATCTATCATTTCACAAAATATTGTGTACAAAACTTGTAGGAAATTTATTAGCATTTCTTATGATACCAAACATTATTATTTAACCCAACTTTATGCATAAGAATTATTGAAAATTACATTTGGGTTTATTTTTTGTCCATTACTTTTTATTTTCTCATTTGTTTACTATTGTTTAATGTTGAAATAAGGTAGTATCTTTTTAAAAATCTGCAATTTTCTCTGAAAATTTCTATGGTAGCATATAATTATAATCATATATTTAGAATGCTTGAATTATACATTCACCACCATAAACCTTTCCTGTGGTCGAGCAATTGGTGAATGAAAATGACAAGTCTACCTGTCACATATATGTGACATCGGCACTGAAAGAGTTAATAACCTATAGCAGTTCAGAATTTCCTGAAGGTCTAAATGAATCAACTTTGATTCTCTAAATTGGCATCAATTATTGTTATTTCTCACTATTACATAGTATAACATAAATCAAAATCTATATTCAACAAATGAAATGTGAATGAAAATTCCAGGATGCAACAAGAAATAGCCAAAATAGTGATTCCCGATTCCACTCCACATTGCAAGTTTAAGAAATTAAATGCTTATTTTCAATTAAATCATTCTTTTTCATGAATGGCACAATGTAATAACAAGTGAATGAGTAAATTACGCAATGCGTAATAAATGTCCCCGCTGGAAGTGCAGATCTGTGGAAATTAACTAGCCTGAACCTTAAAACTTCAGTGAAAAAATTTAGTGAATAAAATAATAATGTTACTGCATGCAAAAGAAGAGAATACCAACAATGCATGTATACAACTGAAATATAAAACATGAAAACATTATGAACCTTCAGCCATTTTGAATAAATTTGCATAAATTTGCATGAATAATGAATTTCAAAATTCTGTGTAGAAGTTTGAAAGCCCCCACCCAGCCCTATCAGATAAAACAATCGGAATCAAAATCCGATGTGAAATAGAGAAGTAGCATTTTTCGTCAATTTTGAATAAATTTGCATAAATTTGCATAATTAATGAATTTCAAAATTCTGTGTAGAAGTTTGGAAGCCCCCACCCAGCCCTATCAGATAAAACAATCGGAATCAAAATCTGATGTGAAATAGAGGAGAAGTAGCATTTTTCGTCAATTTTGAATAAATTTGCATAAATTTGCATAATTAATGAATTTCAAAATTCTGTGTAGAAGTTTGGAAGCCCCCACCCAGCCCTATCAGATAAAACAATCGGAATCAAAATCCGATGTGAAATAGAGGAGAAGTAGCATTTTTCGTCACTTTTGAATAAATTTGCATGAATTTGCATAATTAATGAATTTCACGATTCTGTGTAGGAGTTTGGAAGCCCTCACCAAGCCCTATCAGATAAAACAATCAGAATCAAAAAAGGCCGAGAAATGACGCAGAAGTAGCATTTTCTAACATTTGAGCACACACGGACAGACGGACGCACGCACGCACGGACGCACGCACGGACGCACGCACGGACGCACGGACGGACACACACACACACGCACACACGAACGGAGCCCGTTTCATAGTCCCCTCGCGAACTTCGTTCGGCGGGGACAAAAAAGAAACAGACTCAAATATTTCTGTGATTTTGGCTCTCTCTGCTCATGTATTATATGTAATTCATGGCATTCTGGATGAAAAAAAAATAGTGAAAAGCACCTCTAAAAAGGGGACATTAAACTGCAAAGGGTGCACAAGGTTTTGTCATGTATCAATACATGATATCCCAACTGGATCTCTTTATCTGCTGCTTTTATTTGGGGTGTCAAGAAAAATTTGGGTGATAAGTTCTTTCCTTTGTGTATGTCAGCCAGGTTTTGTGACATGTGTTTGTGGCAGGTACAGGAGAGAGAGAGACAGAGAAAGAGAGATACAGAAAGAGAAAAACAACATCTGACAGACAGGAGTTATAGACCTATACTCACAAAAATTTCCAATCTTGATATTATCATTATTATTATTTTTATCGTTATTATTAGTATTATTATCATTACCATTATTATTATTATGTGGGCTGTACTACAAGTACAGACCACCTTCTGTTTTTGTACGAAATTTTCTTTATTTATTATTATTTATTATTATTTATTATTATTTATTATTTATTTTTATTTCTACCCACTTTTTTGTGTCCGCTATATCTCCAAAACGGCTTATTCAAATGTATTCAAATTTGGTACGATGGTATATATGGTTATTGTCTCAGCACAGAAATTTTTTCAACATAGTCAATGCATCGTGACGTCATCTAGGCGCCATTTTGTAAAATTCTGACATATGCTCTATCTCTGCAATACAAAGTCATAACATAGCAATATTTGGCATGATGCAAGTTAATTAAAAATGAAATTAATTGAACATAGGGTGCGTGCGCGTACGCGCGCGTCGGTGAAGGTGCGCGCGCGCAAAGTCTGAAAATGCTCAAAATGGTCTATAATTAATTTTGGGCATATTTCAGGCCATTTTAAACATTTCAAAATTTTCCGCGCGTGCACGCGCGTCAATGGCCCTAAGTTCTGTATACGCACAATATCTCCAAAACGGCTTATTCAAATGTATTCAAATTTGGTACGATGGTATGTATGGTTATTGTCTCAGCACAGTAATTTTTTCAACATAGTCAATGCATCGTGACGTCATCTAGGCGCCATTTTGTAAAATTCTGACATATGCTATATCTATAGCGTGCGTCGGTGAAGGTGCGTGCGCGTAAAATCTAAAAATGCTCAAAATGGTCTATAATCAATTTTGGGCATGTTTAAGGCCATTTTAAACATTTCAAAATTTCCGCGCGTGCGTCATTGGCCTTACGTTCCATATACAGCATGAAAATGATTTATCTTGGACTGTTTTAGCATTTTAATTGATCCTACATATTTTCTAGAATATTTTCTTACACGCGTGTGTACGCGTACGTGCACGCATACGCGCACAAACGGCAAAAATGCCTTAGATTGACTGGAATAGACTGCATGTGTTACAGGGCATTGTTGAACATTTGCAATTGGTGCGTGGATTATAACTCCTAGTACGCGCACGCGCGCATTACCCTCATGCGTGCAAACATGTAGAAATGCTTTTAATGGTCTACAATTGATTCTAACGTTAATGGTGCATATTTTGACATTTTAATACACTGCGTCAAAGCAATTATGTCAGAACATGCCTACTTCACACTTCAATATTATTACTCCATCGCATTTCAACTCTTCCACAGCCCACCTGTATAGTTGTACTTGTTCAAATCTAGTTTTATTATTATTATTATCAAATATTTGTGTCAAGACAACTAATCGAAAAAAGATGCTATAATTGAAGTTTTGTCTGACAGACTTTGTGATATACATGTTTGTCAATTTGGTAGCCACATGAGAGTTAATTGGATGCCTGGGTTTTCTTTTCTCTCTTTCTATCTTGTTACTTTCATTTTCCTTCAGAACAAATGTTTATCTATTCCAACTCTGTACGCTCTTTGGGGTTCATCCTACTATGGCTGTTTGCTGTCAATGCGTCTTTGACAAATTGCGCTTTTCTTTCACCAACTTCACCTCAGTTATTCATTATCAGCACACTTCTCATCCATCTGCCTTCCTGTTCTAGAACCAAAGAGGACAATCTCCAAGAAACTGTTACCTATAGACAGTTTCCAGACCATATCAGCCAATCCTCAAGTAGCAGTGAGCAACAGGATACACAACTCCATGCAGTCCCATATACTGACTTTGGTGTCCATGCAGTCCCACATATTGGAAATGGTGATGTCAGGAGGCAAGTATCATCCTCACTCTCCAATGTAACTCTGAATGATGTCTGCCCTGTCAACTTCGATGCAGCTTCATGTAGTTTAGATGAAGAAGGCAGTCAAGACCAGGACTATTATTTACACCAAGATATTCATGCACTCTACTTTCTTGCTCCCATTCGAAATAAAATTGAAAAATTGAAAATGGACCATACCTCCTACTTGCCTGACCTAGCAAGTTTGCCATGGTTCTAAGTTATGTGAAGGTTCAAGTCCTCCCCAATTCTGGATTGATATTATACTTGCAAGTGGCCTTGTGATATATGGCATATTTCATACTGTAGCTTTGGTGTGGAGAAAAATAAAATGGTATATAGAAGCCCATGTACAGACTAGAATCACAAGCATTCAGAATAAACTCAGAGAGACTCAGTCCATGCTTAGAGAGAAAAAAGCAGCCCTCTCAAAACTACAAGACTATGAAAGAAAACTCTGCAAAACACCATCTTCATGCAAGGGTAAACAACTTTCAGTCTTGCGATTACAGCACAAAGTGCAGATTTCAACTAAAAAATTCCTTGAAAGTGATGACAAACTTACAAAGACACAATCCTTACTAGGTAAAAAGCAAGTTGCTTTCTTAAAATCACAGAGTAAAGAAAAAGAAGTAATCTCAAAACTAAAGAAAAATAGAAGCAAACTTACAAAAACAGAAAACCTCCTGAAGGGCAGAAAGACTGCATTGTCACAACTAAAAAGAGTTGTGCAGAGGCAGCAAGCACAAATTTCAAGATTACACAAGAGTGACAAAAATCTTAGAAAGACACGATTGTTACTCAATGAAAAAAATGATGCATTCTCCAAATTAGAAATTGACAATCAAGCTCTGAACTCTGAATTTCAAGAAACACAAAGAAAACTCACTGACACATGTTTGTTACTCAGAAATGCTAAGGGTTCACTATCATCTTATGAAATCACCACAAGAGCTCTGCAAATAGAATTAGAACAATGCCAAAGAAGACTTCATGAAGCTGAGGGAGAATTATCTGTGTTAAAAATAAGAGAGAGAATGATACAATCGGAATGGGAAGACAGTCAGAGAAAACTCTCAGAGGCACTGATCCAGGTCAGGAGAAAAGAAAATGATTTATCTGAATTAGAATCTAGAGGGAGCCAGACAAAGTCAAGATTACAAGAGTTAAACTTACGATTACAAGAGTGTTCAAGACAACTTGAGGAGACCCAGTCTAGGTTGAGAGGTAGCACACTTGCATTCTCAGATTTGGAAACTATTGCAAGAGAGTCAGAATCAAGATTGGAAGAGAGTAACAGAAGAGTCTGTGAATTGCAGGAATTGCTGAGTGACAAAGAAATTTCATTGTCAGAACTAAATGGTAGATTAAGAGAGAGTGTAACAAACCTTCAAGAGACACAGTCCTTGCTAAGGGAGAAAGAAGTTGCCTTTTCAGAGATGCAGTCTCAAGAGCGAAGTGCAACTGCAAGATTGCAAGAAAGCCAAAGAGAGTTGGGTGAGACTCGGTCCTCTCTTACAAACATGCATGTTGCATACTCAGACTTAGAATCTAGAAACAGAGACACAAACTCAAGATTAGAAACAGCCAATGAAAAACTTGGTGAAGCTAGGTCACTGCTTGAACAAAATGCAATTACAATCTCAGAATTCGAATTAAGGGAGAGAAACACGATCACAAAGTCTGGAGAGATGAGAAGAAAGTATGAGGAGACACAGTCCTTACTAAGAGAGAAAGAAGTTGCATTCTCTGCATTACAATGCAGAGAGGAACGTAACAATTCAGAGTTACAAGAAAGAAATAGAGACCTTGATAGGACATTACAAGAGACTGTTGAAAGACTTCAAGAAACACAGTCTCTCCTAAGGAGAAAAGAAGATGAACTCTCAAGATTGGAGATAAGACAAACAGAGACAAGAAATGCACTGCAAAAGAGCATCAGAAGACATGATGAGGCACAGTCCTCGCTGAGATTGAAAGAAGTTATATTCTCAGAACTTGAGATTACACACAGAGAGACAGTCTCAAACCTAGAAGGAACCCAAAGAAGATTGGGTGATCAACAGTCCTCCCTTAGTGACATGCAAGCTGCAAACTTAGATCTTGAAAGAAGACTGAGAGACACAAGATCAGAATTAGAAGAAAGCCAAAGAAGAGTGGGAGAGACACAGTCCTCTCTTAGGGACCTGCAAGTTGCTAGGTCAGAATTAGAATCTAGAGTGAGGGGTTTGAGCACAGAATTACAAGAAAGTGTGAGAAATCATGATGAAACAAAGGAGCTGCTTAAGAGAAGCAAATATGCAGTCTCATATTTAGAATATAAATTTACAGAACAAGGAACAGAATGAAAAGAGGGCTAGGGGTAGGTTAGAAAGACAAAACCTACTTTTCTAAGGCTTACTAAGTTACTAGTAGTTCTTAATTCAAAAAGAAAGATTTAAATATCTTCAAATGTAAGGCCACCTAAGATATACTTCAAGGAAGAACATTCCAAAACTACAGAAACAATGGCAATTGCAATATTTCAAATATTGCATAAAAGGAAGTTGTTCTGCCATGCCTTTGAAAGAGAATACTGTGACACGGTGTGAAATATGGACATTCTTTGAAAGGTATTTCCCTTTAAAAATGAAAGTATCTAACATGGTAACACAGAATTATAATATGTGATTGTCATTGTCATAATGCAGGTTTCACCCTGTTTAATCCAATTTTACCATCATCCTACTCAATTAATTTCTAAATTAAATGCATTCTCTTATATACCATTCCAATGAATCCATCAAATGCAATTAATTTTCCACCTTAAATAAACAAAATAAATGATAACAGAAAACTGTCTTTTTTGTGTGAAAACTTTTTTGGTATATTAAAACCTTTGATGTTGGACTGTTCTTGTCTCTCAATATCACTTTCTCTCATTTTTCATTGCCAGGCCTACCACATGTCATGAACACACTGCAAACTTATTTCAACAACTGTTGATCAAACTCGTCACTTAGAGGCCTCCAACTTCTACAGGTCAACAAATGTCCATCAAGGTGACTATTTCACAAAAGCTCTAGAATACACTTTATCAACCTACTAGCAGCAGCCAAGCTCATCAATAACTGACAATAACCACTGCAATGAAACTGCAGTCCTACCTACAGGCATAAAAAAGCTTGAGAAAAATTTGCCCCTCATTTGAAAATACTGACAATCTGATCCCCTTCCCAAGTGATCCGACATTTGGCCTGGCAACAATCGCTTCCGTCTTTATTTCGTCAGAGATAGAGACTTAAGGTTGGAGTTGAAATAGGGTTCTAGGTTAGGTTCAGTTTTAGGGTTATGGTTGGCATAAGATATAGTGTTTGGTCCAGGGTTGAAGTTAATCGCGTAAGGGTAGGTCATTGACTACGGAGCGATTGTCGCTGGAGCAGGTGTCGTACAACCTCCTCCCTGCAACTAGTTTGAATGAAAAAGGATTTTGAAGATCAGTATTGCTGTTCAAGTTGCCATGATGTCACACCCAGACAGTCATAGAGAATCCATGGATGTGTCAGACCTAGACATAGGCACTGGGATTGAAAAATGTCTGGTGATTTGTGGTAGTCTTTCTCTGAAGAACTGCAATCAAAAGCAGAGCTTAAAGCCAATAAGCTTCAGATTGCACTCACAACTACACAAGCTCTACTTGATGAACAAAATGCAGCAAACTTTGAGTTATTCTTAGAACAAAATGATCTTAAAAACAAGACCACAGAGGAAAGAATTAAGGTAAGGGAAAAGGAAGTTACAATTCAACAATCAAATATACTCATAGAAGACTATCTGAATGAACTTCTTAGGACTAAGTCCTTGCTTACTCACAAAAATAACATAATCTCAAACTTGGAATCCAAAGAAAGAGCAACAAACTCAAAGTTGGAAGAGAGTGAAAGAAAACGTGGAGAGGTTCAGACCTCCTTGAGGGAAATGCAAGTTGCATATAATGAAAAGAGGGATGCATTCTCAAAATTACAAGTACAATTAGATGAGTGTACAAGAGAACTTTGTCAGAAAGGTAGAAGGATCTCATATTTAGAATCCCAGGAGAGAGAGACAAACTCAAAGCTGCAAAAGAGTGAAAAAAAACTTGGCGAGGCTCAGACCTCCTTGAGGGAGATGCAAGATGCATATTCAGAGCTAGACTCAAGAGAGTTGGAAAGAAACACACAATCACAAGAGCTCAAACGAAAATTAGCTGAGACAAAGACCTTGCTACGTCAAAAGGAAGCTGCCCTCACTCAATTGCAATCTCAACAGAGTACAAGATCACCCAAGGAGACGGGAGAGACAATCAAATGTGGCGTTTGTTTTGCTGCGGAAAAGAAATATGCTCTCAAATGTGGTCACATGCTCTGCGACGGATGCCTTCAAAATATACGTTCTTCTCCCAACAATCGCTGTCCACATTGTCGAATGCCAATCACGGGTGTTATCAAACTACTTTTCTTAAAGTTTCAAAAACTCTGACAGATATTGTTTTATTGTCTGATCAAGGTTGCCCACACTTGACCCAAAAGATATCTACAATGCAAATTCATACAAATATGTCAATAAAGTTCAACATTTGCTAATTTGTATTAAAAAATTGTGATTCTGAACATCTCAAAATGTTGGAAATTTAAGGATTTCAAAGCTTATTTTACATAATTTGTATAAAAAACAGTGATTTTGAACCTGTCAGAATGTTGCCAATTTAAGGATTTCAAAGCTTATTTTCATTTTTAAAAATCCTGACATAGACACAATAATATTGTGTTTGACGTCAGGCAAACATAATTCATACATTGTGTGTAGCAGTTTTTTATCTTTCTGGTCATGTATTTTTTACATTTTCATAGGTTCAACATCAGAACCTATTGAGCCAAACCACAAAATGTGGACAATTGTCTCGAAAGGGTTAAGCAAGGTCCTTTCAAGACTGGTCTGTGATTCAATGATTATCCTTAATGATTAATTCATGGTCATAAATTTAATAAATTGAATGGGGCCAACTTTGACCAGCTTTTTCTATTTGCTGGCTCCATTTACCCAATGCATACTTACACTTTAATATTGTCATGCCAAAACTCAATATTTACAAACTTGAAATAAGGAGAAATAAGAGTTGTCCACAGACTATCAGAAAATTGTGAATGAATTAATAGCGAATGTCATATGTCATCACTTCAAATACAGTCACTACTCATATGATCTAAGACAAAAATTATATAACTTCAAATTATCCTAAATACAGACCAATTCTTCTCTCTGCCTCTTCGTGAATATTTCTCTTTTCCATACTCCTCTCATGTTGCACCTCCATTCTCCCCTCTTTTTCCTCTTTCCCTTCTTTTTCTTTTTTTTTCCTCCCCTCTTTTTTCCCTCCAATCAAGCTCATTGGTCTCTTTCTTTTCTTGTATGTAGTTATTTTCTTTTTATATATTTATTATGTAATAATGTATTATGTACTAAGGGCACCTTTGCCCCAAGCTTTTGCTTCTAGAGGTGTGTCCTCCAACTATGTATGTACCACATTAATGTATATTTTATCATATTTTTTGTTAAAAATATATGTACATTATTTTTGCTCATTTATTACTTTGTATATTGAAAAGTTGGAAATAAATGTCTTTAAACTGAAACTCAACTGAAAAATTTCATGAAAAACAGTTTTTATTATTGGGGGCTAAAGTGCAGTACAATTTACCACGTGTGAAAAAGAATGGGTTGGAATGTATTTAGGAAACAATTGAGCAAGAAGGGCATGGAGGGGGGAGGGTAAGGTCGGATCGGTTTTCAACAGTATTTTCTTTTATGTAAAGGAAGCACTAAACAACATTAAAGTGTTCTTTGGGGGTGTTTTTGTAGACCAATCTTTGTCTGATCAGGTGTTTGTTGCTTTTCACTTCTTTAGGAGCCTGGCTACTAGCTGATCACATTTTGATCTCCCATTCCTTTAAAGTAGAGTATGCTGCTGTACTGATAATAAACATAATAATGAGCCGGATGTGCCCAAAATTTTAGTGTGCCTTCGGGCATGGACATTCTTTTTTTCAGTGGGTTAGGAAGATCCGATTCTGATGAATTGAATATCATTTTAAAACTCTTTCAGAAACAGACCTAAACTGAAAAAATCATATTTGGTGACTTTTAGGTGGTTTTGTGGTGCTGGGCCACAAGTAGTACAGGAGCAAGGCAATCGTGTATAAAGACGATTTCAAAATCAATTTGAATTGGCTTTATTGCATGTACATGTATGTTTGAGTTTACTGTGTGTACACATATTTCTTTATTATTATAATACATAACATTTACTTTTAATGAACATTTGTTCATGTATTAGCACTACTGCTTGTAATAAGTTTCAAGCAAAATTATTATTTTTTACTATGGTGAATACTAAATCTGCCAATTTTGCTTTCCTCTTTTTATATTTCTATCTGAAAAGTACATGTATACAAAATATATCTAGCCATCTCTATGTAATTATTTTTTTGTTTGTTTATCATAAATATTTGATTTGCTGCATTTTTGTGGGTCTTGGTTATCTCTATGAAAACAACATCTTTGGTATATTGGGTCACAGTCCAAAATAACACACATAATGCCTTCAAGAACAAACGTTTCTGTTAATATCTTTTTTCAAATAAAGATTCTTTAACCAGAAAATATGTGTAATGCATAATTATTAGCAGTAGAACATGAGTTGCGGAATATGTTCCTTTTAAGATAAATGATGACAAAGCAATATTGAAAACCTGTCATGCAAACTGGAAACGTGTGAATATTGTTATGATTTTCTGGTTTTTTTTTCTTTCTATTCTTTTTTTTTCTGGGGCATGCTACCTCTAACACTTTGGATCCCTTTTGCATCCAGTCCTTTTGTAAGTTAGGGGCCACAAAATTTACATTCATGAATCACAGGGACAATTTTGTGAGACCAGTCTAGTATAACAGTAATTTTTCACTGTTCATGTTGAAAGATAAGTTGCTTCATGATACCTAACTTCAAATTTCACGAACCAGTTTCAGATTGAAAGAAGAAAAAGAGATTTTCTTTGTCAAAAAAGATTACAGATATATATATATATATATATATATATATATATATACACCTAGATTCTACTAAAAGGCGAATTTTTTTTTTTTTTTAACGGTATATACGTATATCAGGGCGAAATGACGTTACGGAGAATTAATGGATTCAAAACGTTAGTATATGTTTAGAATTAATTCGATTCAATTTGCATTTATGGCAAAAAGAATCGTATAATGACTACCTTTTGTGTGGGATAAGGTATTTTTAGTAAATCCCCAAACTATTGATATAATCAAGAAAAACAGACATCGCCGTAAGTCCAAACTCAGGACGTTAGGTCCCCAAGAGTTATACATATATAGATTTTCCACGCTGTATTATACGAAAATGAGTTCTCCCACCGAACAAAACTTTGTAGTAATATAAGTAATTTGGCGCCCTCTACGTTTATATATCGATATAATACCTCCTACCCCTACGGAAATGGGAAAAAACAGTGCCGAAAATGTTAAGGCAAATCGAAAAATTCGACTTAACGTCGGCTTCCCCCTTCCATCGAATATTTCGCCAAAAAAATCGCCTTCAGTAGGAATTATGTATATATATACCATATGAAAACTTATATCAATCAATGTAACTTGGTATTGATAACAAGTTGTATGAAACAAGGCCAAGGTGGGTTAACACAAACAACTACAGATCAAAGGACATACACTCAAGTACACATTAGCTATGTTCACACAGGTCATTGTAGTTTTGAAACTTTAAGTTTTGAAACCCCAAAGTTTTTAACAATGACCCACTAACATGGTCAAGGGTTTACACGGGACTGAAACAACGATTACTCAAAGTCATGGAGAATACAAGCCAAGCGAGCGGTCATTGTTAAAACCGTATACTTCAGTGCACGCATAACATGGTAAGAGAGGTTAATCTGATCAATATGTGGGCGTAATCTCGAAGTTAGTTGCGACTGCATGGCAAATGACTTTGAGTGAGGACCCCCCTCCCCCGCTTTTAAGTAAACTTAAATATACTAAACCATGAGTGCATCTGCATGGTCTGACCTTCAAGATATTTTGAAACCTAAAACCACAGGCTAAACTTAAAGTTTAGGGACTGTCGTGTGAATCTTCCTATTATCATCATCGTTCAAATGTCCATTTTTCCCACGCCACCGTGGAGTAACACATTTCATTTCCTTGATGGCCTTTCTCCAAGCCTTCCAGTTTTTAGCATCCTCCTGGGTGTGGTCACATGCTTTCGTGTCTTCTTCTTAAGGATCCTGCTAAGTTTTGTAAGGTCTGCCACATGGCACAAAAATCAATTTATGATTCATACAGAACAGTCAGAGGCATAATTCATAGGTTATCATTTTTTTAAATACAAAATTTCATTGAAAATATCATACTTTGAAAAAGATAAAGGCATGCAGGACCAAGGAGTTATAACTCCTTGGCAGGACTAGGCAGAAATATTCTTTTCATATTGAAATGCCAGGGGGGAAAACCCCACAAGCAATTATGTTTGATAAAATTGAAACACTGACGTTCTAAGCGTGGGAGTGTAACAGATGATAAAGCTCAAAATTATGCATCTACCAGTACTTTTTCTTCATACACTTAACAACCTTAACATATTCAACGACACATAATTCTTGAAATTTGTTCTAAATGGGTCTAAAAATTTGTCAGAAGCTTGTCTGAGGCTCACCCAACATAAAAACAACTAATGTATGCGAGATGGGTTCCATCCATTCAGATGTAATCATATGCACAACTTGACCATTCGATTCATCGGCATAGTTCTGAGAAAGAATATCCATAAGGGTAAATATGTCTGGTTACATATCATTTTTCCGAAGGTTCATAATTCCAAAAGTTCTTTTTTCCGAAGGTTCGTATTTTCGAATATTCATTTCTCCGACGGTTCGTATTTCCAAAAAGTTATGTAGGGCTCTACTGCATTTTCAGAATTACGAAGCTTCAGAATAATGAACCAATTTTCATTGAAGGAATTACAAACCTTATTTCATTTTTGGTATTACGAACCTTCGGAGTAATGCATCAGATATTAGGAATTATGAACCCCCTGCTATAGGGAATTGTGTTTGGGAATTATAAACCTTCAGAATTATGAACCTCCGGAAAAACAAACCTTCAGAAAAACAACTACCCCTCGTTTGTCCCATACGTTACCAAGTATTATGGAATTGCATCATGTAATTGTGAACATAATTTTACTCGATGTTTAGTCTTATCCAAGCTCTAGGAGAGATATTAGCTTGATTTAGAAAACAGATACACTAAGATTTTAAATGAGGTTGGTAATGATTGGGACAAAATAGCTTGGACTTTCCCTAAACTAATATATTAGTATTAAACTCACCCAACCCTTTATAATGCCTTCAAGAAAAAAAAAATTCTGATATGATTGAATTTTTGAAAATATACATTCTTTCATTTCAGAAAATATGTCTCATGAAAAATTATTCATACTAGATCATTAATTGTAGATGATGTTCCTTTCAAGATGGATGATGAACAAAGCAATTGTGAAAACTTGTAATGCAAAGAGTAAACTTGTTGGCACCATAAGTGTGAATGTTGTTTTTCTTTTTTTTTCTTTCTTTCTATATTTACTGTGCCAAGGGGTTTAGCTCTCTTCAAAATTTTACAAAAGTGTGATCAATGCTAACTTTTCAAATGTCTGCACTTCATTAACAATCTATTATTTCACAAAATATTGTGTACAAAACTTGTAGGAAATTCACTACCATTTCTTATGATACCAAACATTATTACTTTACCCAACTTTATGCATAAGAATTATTGAAAATTACATTTAATTTTCTTTTTGTCCATTATTTTTTGGTTTCTCATTTGTTTACTATTGTTTAATGTTGAAATAAGGTAATATCTCTTTTCCGAAGGTTCGTTTTCCCGAAGGTTCATAATTCCGAAACACAAATTCCCCATAGCAGGGGGTTCATAATTCCGAAAATGAAATAGGGTTCATTATTCTGAATATTTCATGCATTACTCTGACTGTTCGTTATTCCGAAGGTTCGTAATTCCGAAAATAAAATAGGGTTCGAAATTCCGAAAATGAAAAAGGGTTCACAATTCTGAAGGTTCGTAATTCTAAAAATGCAATAGAGCCCTACATAACTTTTTGGAATTATGAACCTTCGGAAATTTGAACCCTTTTTCATTTTTGGAATTATGAACCCTATTTCATTTTCGGAATTACGAATAGTCGGAGTAACAAACCTTAGGAAAAACGAACCTTCAGAAAAACGAACCTTCGGAATTATGAACCTTCAGAAAAATGACATGTAACCACTAACTGGTGTATCTAAAGTGTTTTCAAACAATAAAGTCTATGTAGTAAATGAATTCAACTTTAAACTGACCCATCACATGAACTACCATTTATAAAAAAATATGTCTACATAAAGACCGTTCATAGATAACAAGAAAAGTGTTCTTTGTGTACAGGTTCCTATAGAAATTATAGTAGAGTTTACATAAGTTTTTCTTCAAAAATAGTACTAGGAAAGTTGAAGGTATTTGTATTTCTTTGTCCTATACATTTACCAAGTATCGTGGAATTCAGAATATAATAAATATTGATACTACATGTATCACTTTGCTGGATAGTTTGTCTGATCTGAGCTATTGTAAGGCTATCAACTTAAAGGTAACAGATAGTTTTGGGAAGCCTTCAAAAACTTTTCGCGAGATTTCTTCGATTTTACTTAATAAATAGCAGGGTACTAACATAACTAAGATGCCGTGAAGTTTTTTCCTCCTCAATTGAAATATTTTATCGAATGAGAGGTGAAGAGTTATAAAAATCACTGGCCCCAAAAAGAGGGGATGTAAATTCAAACAATGGCCACACACACTACTTACAGGAGGATTGCTGTGTGTATAGAATACGCTACACATAGTGCGAAGCGCTGGTTTATTGTGCGGGGAACCTTCGGGTGGATATGGTTTTAGCGTGAGGCTGTGAAAAGCCGTTACCAAGCGTTTCTTACCGATATTTACACTAAAATTTGTTCGGAATCGTGAATGGAATGTTAAATAATCTCGTACATGTGTCTTATGATAAAAGGAGAATAGTATGTGACTATGTTAGATATGTTTCTTGCCAGTATGATTTTTGCTACCGAGACTGTCTATGAGCTTTAACCCCTACCAAGCCGCCTATTCTGTACCCTTTCCCCCTTGGCTGGCTACCAGTAAATGGCATAACAAGATATGAAATATGATGCCTGTTTCACCCCATGTTATCCAACTTTTCCTTCATCCTATACAACTAATTAGCTAAATGAAATGCATTCTCTTATATATCATTCTAATAAATTCATCAAATGCAATTCATTTTTCCACCCCAAATAAACAAAATACATGATTATTAACAGAAAACTGTCTTGTGTAGGCAAAAACTTTTGGTATACTAAAACTGTTGATGTTGTTAGTACATGTAGGTCGGGTACAAGATATTTTGGACTTGCCTATTTTTAGTACTATCTTCTCTTATCAACACTTTCCTTCATTTTTCATTGCCAGACTTACAGCATGTCATGAACACACTGCAAACTTATTTCAACAACTGTTGATCAAACTCGTCACTAAGAGGCCTCCAACTTCTACAGGTCAACAAATCTCCATCAAGGTGACTATTTCACAAAAGCTCTAGAATACACTTTATCAACCTACTAGCAGCAGCCAAGCTTACCAATAAATGACAAAACTATACTGCACTGCAACTGCAGTCCTACCTACAGACATAAAATAGCTTGAGAAAAATTCGCTCCTCATTTGAAGATACTGACAATCCAATCCCCTTCCCAAGTGATCCGACATTTGGCCTGGCAACAATCGTTTCCGTCTTTATTTCGTCAGAGATAGAGACTTAAGTTTGGGGTTGAAATTGGGTTCCCGGTTAGGTTCAGTTTTAGGGTTAGGATTAGCGTAAGGTGTAGTGTTTGGTCCAGGGTTGAAGTTAATTGAATTAGTGTAAGTAACTGACTACGGAGCGATTGTCACAGGAGCAGGTGTCGTACAACCTACTCCCTGCAACTAGTTTGAATGAAAAAGGATTTTGAAGATCAGTATCATTGTTCAAGTTGCCATGATATCATACCCAGACAGTCACGGAGAATCCATGGATGTGTCAGACCTAGACAACGGCACTGGGATTGAAAAGTGTCTTGTCATAAGCAGTGTATACTTTCTCTTTCTTTTAGTTGTAATCATAAAGGTAATACAACTGCATACAAAAGTAGAGCTTAGAATCAATAAGCTTCAGATTGCACTCACGACGACACAAGCTTTACTTGATGAACAAAATGCAGCAAACTCAGAGTTACTCTTAGAACAAAATGATCTTAAAAACAAGATCATAGAGGAAAAATCTAACGTAAGGGAAAAGGAAGTTACAATTCAACTATCAAATAGACTATTAGACGACTGTTTGAATGAACTTCATAGGACCGAGTCCTTGCTTACTCAAAAATATAACATAATCTCATACATGAAATCTAAAGAGAGAGAGACAAACTCAAAGTTGGAAGAGAGTGAAAGAAAACTTGGAGAGGTTCAGACCTCCTTGAGGGAGATGAAAGTTGCATATACTGAAAAGAGGGATGCATTCTCACAATTACAAGTACAATTAGACGAGCGTAAGAGAGAACTTCTTCAGCAAAGTAGAAGAATCTCATACATAGAATCCCGGGAGAGAGAAACAAACTCAAAGTTTGGGGAGAGTGAAAGAAAACTTGGGGAGACTCAAACCGCCTTAAGGGAGTTGAAAGTTGCATATAGTGAAAAGAGGGATGCATTCTCACAATTAAAAGTACAATTAGACGAGCGTACGGAAGAACTTCGTCAGAAAAGTAGGAGAATCTTATATATAGAATCCAGAGAGAGAGAGACAAACTCAAAGCTGCAAGACAGTGAAAGAAAACTTGGCGAGGCCCAGACTTCCTTGAGGTGGATGCAAGATGCATATTCAGACCTAGATTCAAGAGAGAGGGAAACAAACACACGACTGGAAGAGCTTGAACGAAACCATGCTGAGACGCAGTCCTTGCTACATCAAAATGAAGCTGCCCTCACTCACTTGCAATCTCAACAGAGTACAAGATCACATGAGATGGCAGAAAAAGTCATATGTGGCATTTGTTACGCTGCAGAAAAGAAATGTGCTCTCAAATGTGGTCACATGCTCTGCGATAAATGCCTTCAAATAATACGTTCTCAAAACAATCGCTGTCCGCAGTGTCGAACGACAATCCAAAGTGTTACCAAAATCTACTTTTAAAGTTTCAATTGCTATTGTCTCATTTTGATCAAAGGTTGCTTATACTAGCACTTGACCCAAAAGATATCTACAATGCAAATTCATACAACACAACCCTTTCAGGACAGGAATTATCAAAGGCATAAATTGATTTTTTACATGTTTCCTTCATTATTCTAATAAAAAATCATGTCTCTGTAAACACTACACATGAGCAAGAACTATGTCAATAAGTTCAAAATTTGCCAGTTTGTATAAAAATAGTGATTTGGAACCTCTCAGAATGTTGCCAATTTAAAGATTCAAAGCTTATTTTCTTTTTCAAACTTCCTGACGTCGACACAATAATATTGTGTTTGATGTCAAGAAAAAAATAACTGATACATTGTGTGCAGTAATTTTTTATCTTTCTGGTCATGCATTTTGTACATTTTCTTCGGTTCTACATCAGAACTTATTGAGCCAAACCATAAAATGTGGACAATTGTCTCGAAAGGGTTAAGCAAGGTCCTTTCAAGACTGTCCTGATTATCCTCAATGATAAATTCATTGTCATACACTGTGCTGTATATTGAATGGGGCCAACCTTGACCAGCTTTTGCTATATGTTGGCTCCATTTACCTAATTTATACTTATACTTTAATATTAGATGTTCTCTGTAGGTTTCCATGGTGAGTGAGTATTCACAATTGAAGGTTTTCGGTAACACCATGTGGGAGCCTCTGTGAAAAGGCTGTTGATATATTCTTTCGTGAAAAAAAAAAATAACCCACTTATGGGGCGTTTAGAGGAATTTAGGAGAAGTGAAAGGAAAGGAAAGAGATGGAAATGGAATGAAATTAAATTAAACACTTACACAAGACTATTTTTGGTTTTAGTTTTCGGTGTTTGTACACCAAAAATGAAGTGAAATGGAAAGAGGAAAGAAGAAAAAGGAAGAAAGAGTGATCGAGATCAGGAAAGTTCTGAGTAGGTCACAGAAGTTTGGAGAGAGTAGTTCTGAAAAGAACTGTTTGTATTCCTCTGTAGAGTAGTTCTGAAAGAGAGTTTCCGAACTATGGTATTCTTTCGGTAAAGGAGTATATCTGTCTCGACGCGTTTCGAACAGTGTGCTCTGTTCATCGTCAGGAGATTAACTCGAGGAAAACTGCAGTGCGGCGAGTAATAATGCAGTTGTGCGGACCGGGGTACCGTTACTGTACGAGCCCGTGTTCGCCATTCCGGGCCTCTGATTGGTCCGTTAACGGAAGTGGGCGTGGCTTGCGGTTGCGTGGTCTAAATGTGTGTCTGTGTCGGAAGTTTGCCGCGCAAATGTCTAAGTCTATTGTTAGTCGTTTCCTGTCGGGTCCGTTAATCTGTTTAGAGATTATCGATTGGCGTGAAGTAGTGTGTTGTGTTGGGGGGGGGGGTAATGTAGTTTAATGTTGTGATGTACGTCTGTTTAGGAGAGGTCGCCAAATGTCGTTGATGACTAGTCCGCTGTCCTGTGGTACTGTGTTGTGTTGTTGTATTTCGATGGCTTCCCGAACTCGTCTGGTGTGCCAGTGTTTGATGGAGGTGATGAGTTTCGTATTGGGCCAGTCGATAGGGTGATTGAGTTGCTGGGCATGTTTGACAATTGCCGACTTGTCCCAATCGCTGTGTTTAAAGCTGGTCTGATGTTCCTTAAGTCTGGTTTTGAGGTTGCGTCCTGTCTCTCCGATGTACACCTTGCCACATTGGCATGGTATCTTGTAAGAAGAAGCCGGCAACACACCCACCTGCTGCCGAAATGATAACTTCTTGTAAGAAAGAATATATCAACAGCCTTTTCACAGAGGCTCCCACATGGTGTTACCGAAAACCTTCAATTGTGAATACTTTAATATTGTTATACCAAAAATTCAATGTTTCTTGGAAATTTTTGATCATTTTGATTATATATGAATAAATGAATATATTCACACTCACATAAATGTAGATTAGAAGAAAACAAATCTTGGTGAGAAAAAAAGATAAATAATGAGCTTTTTCACAACTCTTTTCTATCAGATATCTGTCGAGATGACATGATGTGCTATTAGCCTGTAATACAATTGACAACAAAATTATTCATACCCCCTTGTAATTTTGAGGTCTTTTGTGCCTTTCTTAAGAATGAAAGGTGGACTAGTGGAATTTGGGCACTGGTTGAATACTTTTAATTGTTAACTTGAGGTGAACAATAGTTGTGGTTTCATCTCATTTGCATAACAATAGAAATGCTAATATATTGATTTCCTGGCATTTCTAGAAATATTCATATCCTGGTCCAGGGATGGCATCGAAGGATATTTTTAGGAAAATGCACATGTGTCAGACATTTCTAAGATTCTGTACGTGTTTTGCAACTATTCAAGAAAGGGTATGAAAATTATGGACAAGCCATCTTTAAAAAAAGTGAATGAATTACCTCTGAACCATCAAATTTAGTAAATTGTCTTGTGTAATTATTTTAACAATTGATTTGTAGCATGCCCAAGTAACATAAATCATGACAAACCAATTTTTCACAAAACAAAATTGAAAAAAATTTCAAAACTCGGTAAGGGTATGAATAATTGTGTGGTTAACTGTATGTCTGGCTGGGCTTACATGTAAAACCTCCAGTCTAGTGAGTTTGAGACTGCTTCTGGTTCCGAGCTATAGCACTAAGATATCTTACCAATTTGATGCCTGTAATTGTTTTGTTTTGTTTTGTGTTTTTCCATTGTTTCATTATGTAATCTTGAAATTATTTTGTTCATAAGTTGATTGGTTGAATATGCTTTGGTTATATTTTATGATTTTGTTATTATCATATATTGTTAAATAAATAAGTCAATTGAAAATTTGTAACATATTTGCATATGCTGTTTTAGCATCTTCAGTACAATTAGCCAGGAACATGGAAAACTTGATGAGAATATTGTATGGTAAACATGTTTCTGCATAAGTAAAGAATCAATATGATGTAAATGTAACAAGTATAAAATGTGTGTGTGTGTAATTGAGTTTTGACAGACATGTATCAATCAAATTTGTCTGGGACCGACCTTTAACGTCACCATCCGAAAGACGTGACTGAGATTCGAACCTGGATCCGATCAAAGTCAGTTTGTAGGCGAATACAAAGAGCTGCCCATAGATATTACCGCTAGACCAACTCTGCTACAAAATGACTACAGTTAGGTTGCAATCAAGGCACAAGTAGTATTTTGGCAAAGAGGCTTCACAAATTACTGTAGTGGTACAGTGGCGAAAACAGTCTTATGAAGAAATAGTGCAGACATAAATATAAGGTTGAAGTCCAGTCTTTAATAATAATGACTTTCGTCAAAATATATGTTATGTAGAGTTCAAATTTGGCGGTTGTACAAATAAAATATCTTAGAGGCTGGGCGGCCTGCAGATTAAATTGTATTTAGAAGAAGCACATCCCTCTGGCGTAGCTGACAAATCAAAAATCACCGAAACCACCGTGGGCAAACCAACACCCATACCTCACCCGAACCTCACCTTTCCTTACGACTTCCCAATAACCAATTAAAACCCCGAACACATCCCCTGTTAAATACAAATAACCAATCGGACAGCAGCTAATTAAAAAATACCCCAAAAAGCACGTGCCGAGAGAGAAGAAAGTAGGCGGAGCCTACGCCCCCAAAAGAATGTGGCTCTCTGGAAACAGCATCTTTTGTCCCAAAATAGTACGCCCCTGCCAGCAGAGGGATGAACATCTACAACACCTGTAATTGACTATCGGAAACATTTATAACATTTGAAAAAGCTCAAGCGAGATAAATTTGCGTCCCACTACATTACAGACTGTCTTAGGTGTAAACGGGGAGTTTCCTTGTGAATTGTTCTATAGAAAACTTAATATTTACAAACTTGAAATAAGTAGAAATAAGAGTTGTCTACAGACTATGTAGAAAATTGTGAATGAATTAATAGCAAAATGTTATATGTCATCACTTTGAATACAGTCACTACTCATATGATCTAAGACAAAAATTATATAACTTCAAATTATCCTAAATACAAACCAATTTCATGAAAAACAGTTTGGGGGCTAAATTGCAGGACAATTTACCAAGTGTGAAAAAGAATGGGTTGGAATGTATTTAGGAAACAATTGAGCAAGAAGGGCGTGGAGGGGGGAGGGTAAGGTCCGATCTGTTTTCAATAGTAAACATTATGACTTACTATCACATCGACGTTTGTCATTTTAATCTGACAATATCTTTATGTCCAATTTTGTACTTGTCTTACTTTTGTTATTATTTTGAATGGTTAATGGATTTATAATTGTTTTTGTTGCTGGGGGGGGGTGGTCATGAAATATGATTTTATATTTATCTAAGTCAATTTTATCTTGCTAGTTTAGTATTCTTTTTTACCATGTATTTGTTAAGATTTTACGTTTTTACTACATTTCCTTTCTGTAAAACAGCCTCTGGCTGTGAATAAATCAAATAAATTGAAATTTTAAAAAATTGTACAAAAAGAACAAAACTAAAAGACAAAAAAACTATGTCATGAAAATAGAACATAGAAACTAAACTTACTTAACTTTTTGTATAAGTCAAACTCTGTGCTATTCTATGATGCTAAATTTCAAAAAGATTGTTTCAAATAAAATGGATTTTTTTGTAATCTTCAAATTTTTGAATATTCCAACATTTGATGTTTGGAATCTCTATTACTACTATTGAAATATAATCTGTAACAGGTGAAGATAAAAGTTAATTACTATATGTACTTGGGGGAAAGGCATCACTAGATTTGGGATTGGTGTAATTTTTGACCACTTTTATTTGTCACTGGTCTGTTATGTGACTAATCTAAAATGTGATTGTCTATTGAAGCTGGATTAATTTTTGACTGTCTCATTTGTGGATGGAATAATTTGTGTCTGGAAATTTTTTTCATGCACAGGTAGTCTGATAGAATCCGCACATGTCCAGTATTTTTTTTTTTGATGATTAATGGATCAATGGCTGTTTGAATACTAGATAGAGTTAATTTTGTAGAGCTTTAAACAATTCAACATTAAATATTGTGACTGCGCACCTGGCCACAAAAACCACCAAAAAGCATGATTTACAGTTAAAGCTGTTATTTTGTAAGCATGTTTTATTTTTTAGATTGTATTTTTTAGGAATAACAGTATTTTCTTTTATGTAATGGAAGCACTAAACAAAATTAAAGTGTTCTTTGGGGGTGTTTTTGTAGACCAATGTTTGTCTGATCAGGTGTTTGTCACTTTTCACTTCTTTATGAGCCTGGCTACTAGCTGGTCACATTTTGATCTCCCATTCCTTTAAAGTAGAGTATGCTGCTGTACTGATAATATAATTAGCAGGATGTGCCTAAAATTTTAGTGTGCCTTCGGGCATGGACATTCTTTTTTTCAGTGGGTTAGGAAGATCTGATTCTGATGAATTGAATATCATTTTAAAACACTTTCAGAAACAGACCTAGACTGAAAAAAAAAATCATATTTGGTGATTTTTAGGTGATTTTGTGGTGATGGCCACAAGTTGTACAGGAGCAAGGCAATCATGTACAAAGAAGATTTCAAAATCAATTTGAATTGGGTTTATTGCATGTATGTTTGAGTTTACTGCATGTACATATAGTGTACATTTTTATATGATGCACATTTTTCATGCATAAGCACTAGTGCTTGAAAGAGAATGCATAGTTTCAAGCCATTTGATTATTGTTTTAGTAAATTAATACTAAATCAGCCAAGTTTGTTTTCCTGTTTTTATACGTCTATCTGAAAAGCACATGTAAACAAAATGTGTTGAACCATCAATAGTTACATTCACACAATGGGAGTTAAACTTTAAGTTTTGCTTGTAGTTTCAAAACTTTAAGTTAACTTGTAGTTATCTTGTAATTTCAGCCCATATGAACATACTTGTGGTTTCGAAACTTTAAGTTTACTTGTAGTTCTAGAACCACAAGCGAGCTCTTGGTTAAGGCCGAAACCACGGCCCATGTGAACGGAATAAACTTTACGTTTTGCAAGCTTGTGGTTAAGGATGACCTTGCTGTTCATGTTAAATTTCTGGGTCATACCCTTCGCGCGAATTATGAACACAGGATCTGTATGTCTACTGTACACACAATCAGTAGTATCTACTTTCTGGGTTAACCATGACGGCTTGGCTTGTAGTTTCAGCTCGTTGTTTAGGGCTCATGTGAACCATCGTTGCGGTTAGGGAGTTGATTTTTCGTCAACTTAAAGTTTCGCTAACTTAAAGTTTCGAAACCACAAGTCCCGTATGAACGTAGCTTATATGTAATAGTTTCTTGTTTTGTTTGTTGTCATAAATATTTGATTTACTGCATTTTTTGTGGGTCCTGGTTATCTTCATGTACATAAAATCTTTAGTATATTGGGTTACATTCTAAAATAGCAGATACATGTATAATGCCTTCAAGAAGAAACATATCTGTTCATTTTTTTTTCCAAATAAAGATTATTTAACTAGAAAATATGTGTAATGAATAATTATTAGTAGAAGAATGTGTTGTGAATGATGTTCCTTTCTAGATGAATGATGACAAAGCAATAGTGAAGACCTGTCATGCAAACTGTATATATGTTGGCACCATAAGTGTCAATATTATTTTTATTTGTTCTTTGTTTTTTTCTTTCTATTTTTGTATTTTGGGGGGCATAAGTACTTCTGTTTTACTACACTACCTTTAGGTTCTTCTGATACTAATTTGGTACTATGAGTTTGATTCTTTGATGACTGATTGTGGGGTGTTTCAGCATGAATTTCTGAAGTGTTACAATATTGCCTGTTGACAGCCAGAAGGGCGTTAACTCTGTGTTAAAGTATGAGTTCTGGCTCCAAACAGACGATACCTTGTGAAAACTTGTCCTCCGTTGCAGTTCTGGACAGTGTGGACAGCATAAACTTTAAGTTTCACGAGCTCGTAGTTAACGATAACCTCTCTGTTCATGTTAAACTTACAGGTCATACCCTTCGCATGAATTATGAACACAGGATCTGTATGTGTACTGTACATGCAATCGGTACATACTTCCAGTGTTAACAACGACGATCACTCGGCTTGTAGTTTCAGAACAATGAGCATTATTGTTTTGGCCCTCATCGTGTTTAGTGAGTCCTTGTTTCGTTAACTTAAAGTTTGGCTAACTTAAAGCTTTGAAACTACAAGTCCCGTATGAAGGTAGCTAACCTCCTTCTAAGTTTTGCAAGGTCTGCCACGTGTGTTATATAATTGAAGAATCTCCTGGAAGGACGTTATTTTCCAAATCTCTTTATGTATTGATGAACGCAGAAATTTCTAGAAGAAAAATCATTATTCATATGTGAAAAGTGAGTGTACTCTGTAACAGCGAAAGAATCTTCAATTACATATCAAATAATGTACATCCAGTAGAGGAAGATCACTCTAAATCATTATGTGTATGTGTGGTGAAGGATAGTAACAATGTAATTACATGTTGTAACATGTAATGTGTGGTGTAGGATAGTAACAATGTAATCTTATTTGACAAGATAACATTTGGATTTTCTATTTGGGATTATTGTTGTGGATTAACAGCCAACTTACTCTACACTTCAAGAACATTCTGGACTTATACCTTGCATTCACATTCTGTGAATTAGGAGTTTCCAGCTGAGAAATTGTAAGTCTTTGCTAGTTTAAGTACATGTACTGTATTTGTAACTAAATTTGTAATTTTTTTATATCATGTAATATTGAATGTTTGTAAATATTTAGATTAAACCATAAATCATCTAAAGTTAATATCTTTTGTTCAATTCTTATCTTTTGAGGATTTTGGATCATAGCATAAAAATCGATTTACGATTCTTAGAGAACAATCAGAAGCATAATACATATGTTATCAATTTCCTTAAATACAAAATATTGTTAAAAGTAAAGAAGACACTGAAATATATAAATGTAATCAGGACTAGGATTGAGTCAGGCAGAACTCGTCTTTTTTTCAATGAAACATCAGGAAAAAACTTAAGAGCAATTATTTTCAATCCAAGTGAAACACTGATCATGGGAGTACAACAGATGATAAAGGTGATCATTTTTCAAAGTCTCAACGACATTCAATTGGTAAAAAATTGTAAGATGATTCTTGGGGGTCATTCAAGACTGATGCAGAATAGACATGCTTGCTTACAGGGCAATCCAAAATCCGAAATGTTTGTAGAAACTGTGAAAGCAACCGTTTAATTTTTTTTTAATTCCCAAAAGTTTGGATAATTATGAATATTAGCTGAATAATGAAATAAGAAAAAAAAAAGAAATCAAGCTTGTCAAATTTGCCAGTAGAAGACATAGTTTCAATTTATATTTATCCTCCTACCATTCAATGAATGTGCTCTTCAGGAATTTATCAAAATTTTGTTTACATTATACTAGTTCATCATACATATTGTGTGACATTCGATCAACCTTTAGACATTACCTCTGTTTGATACACGAAGTCAAGAACTTGAGTACACCCTAATCTAATCTATTAGGGTGTTCCTCCAACATGTTGATCATAAGTGCTGACCTATATAGAATACAATTACCCATTCATATTACGAGTGTTATCATGATAACGTTCCAGGAACAGCATAATGCAAAAGATAACGCTGTAATATTAGCTTTGTTCATACGGGACTTTAAGTTAGCAAAACTTTAAGTTAACGAAACGACTCCCTAACCACAGCAAGGGTTCACTTGAGCCCTAAACAACGAGCTGAAACTACAAGCCGAGCGATCGTCATGGTTAACTCAGGAAGTAGATACTACCGATTGTGTGTACAGTACACATGCAGATCCTGTATTCATAATTTGTGTGAAGGGTATGACCCGGAAATTTAACATGAACAGCGAGGTCATCCGAAACCACAAGCTTGCGAAACTTAAAGTTTATTCCGTTCACATGTGCCGTAATATCAAGGAAGGATCCCCCGCTGCTCGTGGTTTATCGCAAGCTCACTTGTGGATCTGGAAATACAAGTAAACTCAAAGTTTCAAACTACAAGTCCGTTCATACGGTCTGAAACTACAAGATAATATAAAGTTTTGAAACTACAAGCGTGTGAACCTGACTGATGTCAGAAGAAACTAAAATAAGTGCAGTAATAAAACAAAAGTATCCTAAATAAAGATGTCGACAAGGAGAAGTCCAGTAGTGCTATGATTAATTGGCATGCACAGCAGAGCTCCCTTTCCACGCTTTTACAAAATATATCCAAATAGGTGCAAATGATATATCTCGTAAACCAATAGAAGTACAGAGAATGGAAGAATCTAGAAAGTAGAAGATCCAAGGGTGAAAGTGAACCAATGAGGATGATTTGGGATGAGTATGAGCAGGGGTGAATGTTCTGAATATTAGCGAGCTTTCGATTTCTGCTCTGAACG
The DNA here is from genome assembly GCA_025618425.1 of Heliocidaris tuberculata. Lineage (NCBI taxonomy): Eukaryota > Metazoa > Echinodermata > Echinoidea > Camarodonta > Echinometridae > Heliocidaris > Heliocidaris tuberculata. The sequence continues at coordinate 36,287,095 of CM046833.1, forward strand.
ACTTCTGCGACGAGTCACCAGAGACGTCGCACAGGCCAAGTCTGTTCACTTCGCGTTATACGCTTTCGATCTCTCACGACGGTGTGGGTCGCACTTTCATCCATATTTGGAGCTTGTATGACGTCATATATATGAACGTTCGTGCTGAATCTAGGACGACGGCGAAACCAGGGTGCACGCGTCCTCGATTCGGCTAGTGGACGAGGGAGACGACGTGACGCATGCGCAGGGCTTCAAAATGTGGTTCGATCGTACCAGGCGACTATGTCGACGTGCAAATCGAAAGCTCGCTAATAATGAAATGTGAACAAAAGAGTCATGAGCTGGGCATGGAGATGATGAAAAGAAAATGGAAATGAGATCAAGAGAATGGAACAGGCGGATGTGAAGGAAAACAATTTGAAGAGCAAAGAACAAATTTAACCTCTCACAATAACAATAACCCAATACAATACAATAGCATACAATACAATACAATACAATATACAGTCCATGCTCAGAATCGAAGGTAGCAATGCTGATACAGGGTTTGGGGATTCCCCAAACAACAATGGCGAGGAAGTAACAACGCTGGTATATAAATTGTTCAATAACCCTTGGAAACTACAAACAACGTTGGATTCTCTCTCTCTCTCTCTCTGTACAATTCTACAAGACACCAAGTTCCCGTGAATCATTACTGCAGACAAGTTACTGTAACCATCAGGTAAACCAAATTTAATTTTAAAAACACATACTTGTATTATTGATGAACTTCAGTCCAAAATTTTTTATAGCAGCCACATCTGAGGAATCAAAATTGTAAAAATGATTCTTACTTGCATGGCACTACATGTATGTGTACGTAATTTCAACCGATTCCTTAATTTTCAGACATTTCCCTTTATTGTAGATTAACTTGTTTCTAAGGAACAATTGTGGGATTTATAAATCTATAAGCATTGATACTCAGAAAAGATTTTTTCATTTTTTAAAAATATTTTCAGACAATGTATAGTGTCTTTTCTTGTTTTGTGTGTCAAAGTTTTCATGACGTGATGAATGGAGATCTTGATTCTCTTATTTTTGTAACTTCAATCAATACAATGAAATTATTACAACATTAGCTTCAACAATCACTCCATTACTGTAATAATGGAAATTTGCACGTGATTTATTTTTTGGGCTCAGCCGAGTAAAGTGATTTTCACATGTTTTTAACTTAATGGGTAGGGTCATGGGCCAAAGAATACATAAACAAAAATATTCCCGTGTTTTTATTTTCGAAAAATTTCCAAACCGCGAAATATTCCACGTTTACAGTAGTTCGTAAAATCCCTGCTGCAACTTTCTCTTATTCCTCACAGAAAAACACATATGATGGGCGTTTGAAGTAATGAATCTGCTTTTTAGTTTATTTGACAAAAAAATGTACAAAAGTAATATTTCATGCAGACATATTGGTTTATTTAATCAAAACTTTCTTGCAAATCACCGTTATGGATGTAGGAGAAGGGAGTGAAAGAGAAAAAGATTGATAGATGAAAGAGAGAGAGGAGAGAGAGAGAGATAGAGGAGAGAAATAAAGGAGAGAGATTGAGGAGAGATAGAGAGAGGAGAAAAATAGAGAGAGAGCAAGAGATAGTGGAGAGAGGGGAGAGTGATAGAGAGATAGAGGAGAGAGAGATAGAAGGAGGAGAGAGAGAGGAGAGAGATAGAGAGAGGGGGGAGGAGTGAAGAAGGATTTTTTTTTACTGGTATTTTACTAAGTACATGTAACTGTATGTAAACGCTGAAGAAAAAAAAATTATTATATGCATGTCTATGGGGCATTTTAATTTTTTCTCTTCTTTTTTTTTTAATGTCTAAAAAAAAGGTGAACCGTTGATCCACACAATGGTGTACATGCAATAGAAACAGACATTAACCTGCATGGACTCCACACGGTGAACATGCTACTTTGGACTCCAACACTGCATTACCTGTGGTGACCATAGGAATTACTCACAAGCAGAGAGCAATTACAAACAGAAACAAGATGAATGCGACTGTGTCTCCTATATGCCTCCACCTAAATTCAGTTGATGGCTCAAACTGTTCTTGAAATATTGTGATAACCAGAATAAAAAGCCTCTAATTGCATGTACATGTTAATTGACCTCTTTGACATTTGACCTTACACCTTATAACCCAAAAGTCTGATCAGTTTATCTCCTCCTTGTCAAGAATACAAAGTAGTTGAGATATGGTAATAACAAAGGTGAAAAAACATTAATTTCACATACACCTGTATAATGACCTCTATGACCTTTGACCTACATGAACAAAAATCTAATCAGTTTGTCTCATTATGGTGATGCATACCAGTTCCAAGTTTGAAGTTGATGGATCAAATGGTTAAAACCTGCAATTTCAGAACTGACCTCTATGACCTTTGACCTACATATCCCAAAATCTAATCAGATTGTCTTTCTATGGTGTTACATACCAGTACCAAGTTTGAAGTTCATACCTCAAATTGTTCTCGAGATATCGCGTTAACAAGGCTAACACCTGCAATTTCAGAAATTGGCCTCTGTGACCTTGACCTTCAACCTACGTATCCCAAAATCTAATCAGATCGTCTTTCTATGGTGTTACATACCAGTACCAAGTTAGAAGTTCATACCTCAAATGGTTCTTGAGATATCGCGTCAACAAGGCTAACACCTGCAATTTCAGAAATTGGCCTCCGTGACCTTGACCTTTGACCTACGTATCCCAAAATCTACTCACTTCGTCTTTCTATGGTGTTACATACTAGTACCAAGTTAGAAGTTCACACCTCAAATGGTTCTTGAGATATCGCGTTAACAAGGCTAACACCTGCAATTTCAGAAATTCTCCGGTGACCTTCAACCTACGTATCCCAAAATCTAATCAGATCATCTTGCTATGGTGATACATACTAGCACCATGTTTGAAGCTCATACCTCGTGTGGTTCTTGAGCTATCGCTGGAACAAGAAAGCGGGACAGACAGACTGACGGACGGACAGATGGACGAATGGACGGACGGACGGACAACCCGAAAACATAATGCCTCCGTCTCCACCTTCGGTGGGCAGAGGCATAATGATCTCTTTTGCATGAAAACTACTTTGGTATACTAAAACCTTTGATGTTGGACTGGCCCATTTACGGTTCTTGTCTCTCAATATCACTTTCTCTCATTTTTCATTGCCAGGGCTACCACATGTCATGAACACACTGCAAACTTCTTTCAAACAACTGTTGATCAAACTCATCACTTAGAGGCCACCAACTTCTACAGGTCAACAAATCTCCATCAAAGTAACTATTTCAGAAAGCTCTAGAATGCACTTTATCAACCGACTTGCAGCAGCAAAGCTCATCAATAAATGACAATAACTACTGCACTGAAACTGCAGTCCTACCTACAGACATGTAATAGCTTGAGAAAAATTCCCTCCTCAATCATTTGAAAATACTGACAATCCGATCCCCTTCCGAAGTGATCTGGCATTTGCTCTTGGGACGATCACTTCGGTCTCTATTTCATCAGAGATATAGGCTTAGGTTTGGGTTAGACATTGGGTTCTAGGTTAGGTCCCATTTTAGGGTTAGGATTGGCGTATGGTATAGTGTTTGGTCCAGGGTTGAAGTTAAGAATTTGGTTAGGGCAGGATATCAACTGCGAAGCGATTGTCACTGGAGCAGGTGTCGTACAACCTCCTCCCTGCAACTAGTTTGAATGAAAAAGGATTTTGAAGATCAGTATCGCTGTTCAAGTTGCCATGATGTCATACCCAGACAGTCACAGAGAATCCATGGATGTGTCAGACCCAGACGCCGGCACTGGGATTGAAAAATGTCTTGTGATTGTATTCTTTCTCTTTCTTTTAGTTGTAAGCATAAAGGTAATACAACTGCATTCAAATGATAAACAAAGTGCAGCAAACTCTAAGTTATTATTAGAACAAAATGATCTTAAACACAAGATCACAGAAGAAAGATCTAAGGTGAGGGAAAAGGAAGTTACAATTCAACAATCAAATAGACTCATAGAAGACTGTCTGAATAAACTTCATAGGACCAAGTCCTTGCTTACTCAAAAAAATAACATAATCTCAAACTTGGAATCCAAAGAGAGAATGACAAATTCAAAGTTGGAAGAGAGTGAAAAAAAACTTGGAGAGGTTCAGACCTTGCTACGTCAAAAGGAAGCTGCCCTCACTCAATTGCAATCTCAACAGAGTACACAATCACCCGAGATGGGAGAGCTCAAACGAAAACTAATTGAGACAAAGACCATGCTACGTCAAAAGGAAATTGCCCTCTCTCACTTGCAATCTCGACAGAGTACAAGATCACCCGAGACGGGAGAGACAATCAAATGTGGGGTTTGTTTTGCTGCGGAAAAGAAATTTGCTCTCAAATGTGGTCACATGCTCTGCGACGGATGCCTTCAAAAGATAAGTTCTTCTCCCAATAATCACTGTCCACATTGTCGAATGCCAATCAAAGGTGTTATCAAAATCTACTTTTCTTAAAGTTTCAAAAACTCTGACTGATATTGTTTTAATGTCTGATCCAGATTGCCCACACCTGACCCAAAAGATATCTACAATGCAAATTCATACAACACAACCCTTTCTGGACAGGAATTATTCAAGGGAGAAATTGATCAGCTTTTTTCCTCAAATAGGTGACAACATTATTTTTCTTATATTGTTACATGTTTTCTTCATTGTTCTAATGAGAAATCATGTCTCTGCAATGGGCAGGAACTATGTCCATAAGTGCAAAATTTGCTTTGTATTAAAAATTTGTGATTTTGAACTTCTCAAAATGTTGGAAATTTAAGGATTTCAAAGTTTATTTTATATAATTTTTATTTTAAAAAAAACAGTAATTTTCAACCTTTTTAACAATGTATGCTCCTCCATGTTAGATATAAATTCTGAAATTTCTGTGGAAGCTCCCAGCTTATATACAATCTCAACCCTTAAATAGAATTTCTACCTTCTACTACAACATTCATGAAGGTTTGTAACTTTCTTGTTAGTTCCACATACTTCTAGTTGTAACAAACAAAAGAAGGGGATTCCAATGATCTATTTATAGACTCATTGCAATGTTACACTTTTACTGAGAAGTTCATGCAAAGGTCAGGTAAACAACATGTTCTAGTATGTAATTACATTGTTACTAGCATGCAGTACATCAGACATAATGTAATGATCTAGAATGATCTTCCTCTACTGGATGTGCATTATTTAATCTGTAATTAATGATTCTTTCACTGTTACAGAGTACACTGACTTTTTACATCTGAATAATGATTTCTCTTCTAGAAATTTCTATGTTCATAAATACATAAAGAAAAGTGGAAAATAACTTCCTTCCAGAAGATTCTTCAATTATATAACAAAGATAATAGTTAAGTACTATATGTACTTGGGGGAAAGGCATCACTAGATTTGGGATTGGGGAAATTTGTGACTACTTTTATTTGTCATTGGTCTGTTATGTGACTAATCTAAAATATGACTGGTCTATTTTTAAACTGGACTATTTTTTGACTGTCTCATTTGCGGATGGAGTAATTCATGTCTGGTAAAATTTTCATGTGCAGGTATTCTGATAGAATTCACAGATGTCCAGTACTGGCTGTGATTAATGGATAATTTGAATACTTGAAAAACGATTTTGAAAATTAATAGTGTTAAATATGGGCATTTCAAGAACTTAAATCTACCCAATTCAGGTTCTGGACAATAATATGAATACAAAACATATAGTTTGGGTGCACTGCCAGTCGTATACCCAGAATAAGAGCCAAATCAGCTTCAAATTGTAGACAATTGTAGGACTGCTTCATGAAATCAATTTTAAGAAATGGTTCTCAAACAATGCTTTTAAAGTAAATAGGTGGTTTCTGGGAAATCACAATACAAATACTATGATTGACCTTTAGACAAATACAATGTCTAAATATGACAGCAGTGCACTTGTTGATATCTAATCTATAATAGTATAATAAAAGCTTGGTGTGAACAGATTTCATCATTGTGGAGGACTGAGTAGCCGTAATCTGATGCAGCAAAAACTGGATATTAGCAGATCTGGAATAGCCTCAAAATGTCTCAGGTACCCTTTACTAATGTTCGTACATTTCATTACATAATTTCTGATGAATGTTCATAAATGACAGGCAAAAACACAGGAAAAGCTGACCATCTAGTAGGGTAGCTAAAATCAAATGTTAATCATGAAGACTGACAGCCTTTAGCAATGCAAAAACATGCCATTCTGAACTCATAATGTACCAAATTTTCACAGAGTAGATGAAAACACCTTTAGTGATTTGTTTTTCTCTCCAGAGGGAGTACCAATGCTCCAAGTTGCCACTTGTTCAACAATTTCACTTTCTTTATGTAGGTAGATAGATATAGAAATAAATTAACTTTCTAGCAGAAAGTAGAGGAGAAAAAAAAATTATAGTAGTGGTTGTCCACAACTTTCATCAAAACAATTTGCAGTATTAAACTTTAACTTCCTTATACTTTTTTCACCGACAGATTTCTGAGTGTTATGGTCAAACTGCAAACTATTTCAGCAACTACTCTGTCATCTCCATGATCAACTAGTATGCATGCAGCATGCATACTAGCAGCAGCCCAGGTCATCAGGAAAAGACAATCATTATTCCATTCAGTACATCCATACAGACACTTGATGACTGCAAGAGAAAATTCTCCTTACTGCTGAGCTTCCTTCTTGCTCCAAAACATAGTGTCTCTCCAATCCACTTCCTTGAAAGCAGCAGGGTCCTGTTTCATAAAACTTGCCATCAATGACAAGTTGCAATAACTGTTATAAGCTACTGAAATCCTTGCATCTGATTGGCTGAGAGCAAATTTGTAGGTAAAATCACCAACAAGACACTTGATGAAATGCCCCCCAGTTTGAAGGAAATCTGATTTGAACCAGACTTGTGATGCCTGTTGCCATGATGTCATGCCGAAACAGTCAAGAAGAATCAATGGATATATCAGACCTGCATACAGACGATGGCATTGGAAGGTGCCTTGTGATTTGGAGATACTCTTTATTTTAGTTGCTATTATACAGGAAATACAACCTAACACAAAAGCGAAGCATAGAATCATTGATGTTGAGATTTGACTCAAAAATACATAAACTATAATTGATGTACTAAGAGCAGCAAACTCAGAGATAATGTTGAATAAAAGTGATCTTGGAAAAGAAGTCCCAGAGGCTCAAAAACAAATGTTTGAGTTACAACGACGACTCAAAACAAAAGACAATATAATCTCTACACTGGAAGCGCAACAAAAAAGTAGAGCATGGGAATTAACAGAGAGTTTTAAAATAATTGGTGAGAATCAGATACTGCTGTCACGAAAAGAAAAAGCAATCTCAAAATTACAATTGGTAGAGATAGACATAAGCTCAAAATTACAAGAATGTGAGGGACATCTTGAAAAGGCACAGTCCTCCTTAGAAGAAAAACAAGCTGCATACTCAAAATTAGAATCTAAAGAGAGAGAGACCAACTCAAAATTACAAGAACATGAGGAAAATCTTAAAAAGACACAGTCCTCTCTAGATGCAAAACAAGCTGCATACTTAAAATTAGAATCTAAAGAGAGAGAGACCCACTCAAAATTACAAGGATGTGAGAAAATTCTTGAAAAGACACAGTCCTCCTTAGAAGAAAAACAAGCTGCATATTCAAAATTAGAATCTGAAGAGAAAGAGACCCACTCAAAATTACAAGAAAGTGAGGAACATCTTAAAAAGACACAGTCCTCCTTAGCAGAAAAACAAGCTGTGTACTCAAAATTAGAATCTAAAGAGAAAGAGACCCACTCAAAATTACAAGAATGTGAGGAACATCTTAAAAAGACACAGTCCTCCTTAGAAGAAAAACAAGCAGCATACTCAAAATTAGAATCTATAGAGAAAGAGACCCACTCAAAATTACAAGAATGTGAGAAACATTTTAAAAAGACACAGTCCTCCTTAGAAGAAAAACAAGCTGTGTACTCAAAATTAGAATCTAAAGAGAAAGAGACCCACTCAAAATTACAAGAATGTGAGGAACATCTTAAAAAGACACAATCCTCCTTACAAGAAAAACAAGCTGCATACTCAAATTTAGAATCTAAAGAGAAAGAGACCCACTCAAAATTACAAGAATGTGAGGAACATCTTAAAAAGACACAATCCTCCTTACATGAAAAACAAGCTGCATACTCAAATTTAGAATCTAAAGAGAAAGAGATCCACTCAAAATTACAAGAATGTGAGGAACATCTTAAAAAGACACAGTCCTCCTTAGAAGAAAAACAAACTGCATACTTAAAATTAGAATCTAAAGAGAAAGAGACCCACTCAAAATTACAAGAATGTGAGGAACATCTTAAAAAGACACAATCCTCCTTACAAGAAAAACAAACTGCATACTCAAAATTAGAATCCAAAGAGAGAGCGACCAACGCAAATTTACAAGAATGTGAGGAACATGTTAAAAGGACACAGTCCTCCTTAGAAGAAAAACAAACTGCATACTCAAAATTAGAATCTAAAGAGAGAGAGACCGACACAAAATTACTAGAATGTGAGGAACATCTTAAAAAGACACAGTCCTCCTTAGAAGAAAAACAAACTGCATACTTAAAATTAGAATCTAAAGAGAGAGCGACCAACTCAAAATTACTAGAATGTGAGAAAAAAGCAGATGGGGCTAAGGAGTATCTCAAATCAATGCAAAATGCCTACTCAGAACTGGAGTCAAGAGAGAAAACAAAAATCTCACAATTACAGGAGAGTAAACTAACTCTGAGGAAAACTCAAGCAGCACTCACTAAATTACAATCTAAAGAGAGACGGGCCAAATCAGAATTACAAGATGCTCAGCACTCTCTAAATGCAATGAAAGATGCATTCTCAGAATTAGAATCTAAAGAGAGAGAGACAAATACAAAATTACAGGAAAGTACAAAAAAACTTAAGGAGGTCCAAGCCTCTCTCGGAGCGCTTCAAGTTGCATATGATTTGGATCAGCAGGATCGGCAGGAGGAGACTGAGAGTGAGTCAAACACAAGTGCCCCAAGCCCATCCCTCAACGACATCAGACAGAAAATAACCTGTGGCATCTGTTACAATGCAGAAAAAGATTGTGCCCTTAGCCCATGCGGGCATATGCTCTGCGAGAGATGCCTTCAAGAGATCCGTTGTCGTTCTCAAAGCAATTCTTGTCCAACTTGCAGAACCTCAATCGAAGCCTTTACTAAAGTGTACTTTTGAACTTTTCCCAACTTTTGACTATTTCAAACATATATGGGGCTTATTATTAAAGCCGACCACATTTTTCGCTCTCATAAAGAAACATAATAAAGTTTTTACTAAAGAATGCAATCAGACAAAATTGTGAACTTATTTTAGAGCTAATTTAATATGAGCATGAAAATTCTATTATCAATTTTTATCATACAGATTATCATAGAGTTGTATATATGTTATTTCAAAATCACTAAATATTCTAACATCAAATTTATAATCTAATCATAAGCATCAAGCAAAAAAATGAATGTGTATGTATCAAGGAGTAGAATTAGTTGAAAACATCATATTCTTGACTCAAATGGAAGAAATGACTAAAAATAATCTAGTTTTTATGTCACTGAAATTAGGCCCGAGTCGAGTCGGTTGGTCCACCGGCGCCCGACCAATGCAGCCGGTCACCGGTGCAATTTCATGCACACCGGCGGACCGATGAAATAAAGAAATACATAAGAAATTCACAGTGTCAAAGACTTTGAAAATTAACCAGTTTTAAGAACTAAATTTCCTTATTTATATTAAAACTTTCACATGATATTAAATTTCAATCCTTTAATCAACCAAGTGGGACTATGGAAATAAGATCGCCGAGCAAGATTTCTCAATTTTCTTGCTTGAATTTATCGGCCCGTATATTATTGTTGAATTCTGTGTGAGCGCTGCTGGTACGATTCTGCGCACCTTGCCCCGAGATGGCGCTAACTCCAGGCTAACTCTAGTGGAGTAATTACGAGTTGCAAACAAACAGATAAAAGATGGCAGCGCCCATACACGTATACAGAATGCAACAATATCATAATGTTATGGGCCGATAAATTCAAGCAAGAAAATTGAGAAATCCTGCTCGGTAATCTTATTTCCATAGTTCCACTTGGTTGATTAATGGTTTGAAATTTAATATCATGAGAAAGTTCTTATATAGATAAGGGAATTTAGTTCTTAAACTGGTTGATTTTCAAAGTCTTTCATTAACACTGAATTTCTTTTTACCGGTATTTCTTTATTTCAACGGTCTGCCGGTCTCGCCGAAAAATCACTGGCGGATGCCGGTCAAAAAAAAAAAAACGTTATGACTCAAGCCTACTTGTAATATAAATATTATGTTCTTTTAAGATCTCTCATGTTTTCCCTCTTCAACAATAAAAAACATGCTACTTTCCCGATGCGGGCGGCGCGTTATATGCTGCTTTTTTGCACCGCATATTTTTTCATGAAATTTCAACTCAGAAACAAAACAGTGTGTTAGAAGCACACACACATATGCTTAATACTTTTAAACTAAAGGAGAAATGGCTCTTATTGTTTCTTTCATAGTGTGTAATCTAATTCAAAAGGATTTTGAATTACATAATGACAAATTGTAAGTTTGGGGTTCTCAGAGCAACCAATTGTATACGATTTGATATTGGTATAACACACATTTTTGCACAGACTCCACCCTGAGATATCTCGGTCATAGTATTCAACAAGTTGATCTAAGGTAGAGAGGGTGGTATTTAGAGTTTGCATGTTCTCTTTAAAGTATTCATTCATCCATTGAAGGGACATTTGATTGTATACTGAAGAAGAAAAAAATGATGGTCTGCAAGAACCAAATCTTGAAACAAATATGTGTGTGAATTCATAAATTGTTGTTTTCCATAGTTATTGCATTACCTCATCATGAATTATTTGTGTATATTTGAATTTGTTGTTATGCAAAATGAAAACAGTTTTGATTTGTATTTCATCAGTAAAAAACCCAGGAGATATTTTGAAATAAAAATTATAAAAAGCCATTAATGTCTGGCATTAATACATGCTGTTCATATTTTTAAGAATTTATAGATATGACACATAATATGTTTAAAATATTTCAAAAGGTGTAAAGAATTATCAATGATAAATTTTAATTTCCAGATGATTAAATAGCTAAAAAGAAAAGTGGCTGATACCTGGAATGTTCTGTACCAAAATCTGAATGATAGTTTTTTTCTAAAGTTAGTTTAATTGTCATATGTAGTATGTAAATATAGATGTATTGTATTATCATAGAATGTAATACTTTTCTCATTGTGTAAAGGTGTTTCCTAAAATAAATCATTGTGTTTATATAGATGAAAATCACCTTGTGTGATATGGTGATATTCACTTGCATCGTGTATTATACATAATACACTAAAAGTAATGAGTTTGGGTCTGAATTTTTTTTCAATTTTGCTAATTTTCAAATATTTCACACATCAGCTGCAATGTTAAAGAAACTCATTATGTGGAAAAACCGAGACTGTAAATATATTCTACAAACAATTTTGTGTAATAAGGACAATTATTTAGATTGCAAAGGTTGTTCCCATGGAAGATATTCAAAGCCAAAATAAACAGAGAAACAAAGCATAAAACATAAAAGACTACTGAAAGTTCATTTCTGATAACTGTTCATTACCGCAAGCCACTCAGTTATAGTTCATGCAAGCTTGTTACCCAAGTGCAGTTTCAAACTTGTGAAAATCAGAAGAAAATTACACCATTCTGTTGATACAAAAATGGATTACTTTTTAAAGCAATATACTCCTGTTACAATAGATAGTTAAGCCCTATCATTTGTACAGAGTTCAGGGGAGCATTTTATGAAAGAAAGTTGTCGGATATTTTATCTGACAACTATTATAAGCTACTGAAATCCTTGCATCTGATTGGCTGAGAGCAAATTTGTTGGATAAAAGTCCTTTCATGAAACGCCCCCCCAGGCCCTAATTATGGCTCCAAACAGACAATATCATGTACAATTACATACATTGTAGTTCTGATAACAAGACGGCAAAATGATTTACTGTTAGAGCGAAAATTATTGTCCATAAATCTTTTTGCTTGTAATAGTTCATTCCTATCGTAAAAATATGATTCCATGGAAGTGTGTCTATTTCTGTGTAAGAGTGCAAGCATGTAATGTGGACTTTGATTTGATACGGTGAATGGCATAAGGCCCCCGTTTCAACAAGTTACAATCATTGTTATAAGCTACTGAAATCCTTGAATCTGATTGGCTGAGAGCAAATTTGCCATAGAAATGTGGCAGTTGTTGCTGATAACAAGTTTTATGAAACAGGGCCCTGATTTTGATGAGTTTAGGGTCCTGTTTCATGAAACGTTTTATCAAGGACAAGCAACAATAACTGACATAAACTCCTGAAATTATTGGATTTGATTGGCTGTGAGCAGATTTGTGAAAGAAATGTGGCAGATGTTTAAATCAAAAAACATTTATTATGAAATGCACTGGAATTGTAATAATGGTTTAAGACAAACTGTCTAGAAGCTATTTCAGGTTATTGTTTAACCCTTTCAGGACAAGAATTATTCAAGGGCTAAATTGATCACATTTTGTTCTTCAAATTGGCAACAATAATATTTTTCTTTTAGTCCTACATGGTTCTAATAAAATGTAATGTCTTCGAAAAAACTATACTTACAAACTTTGTCGAAATTGGAAAGAATTGTCAATTTTGATAAAAAACAGTGATTTTGAACCTCTTAATATGTGGACAATTTAAGAATTTTGGAGCTTATTCTCCTTTTAAAAATTCCTGGCATCAAACGCAATATGGTCATGCAACAAAAATGGACACAATGTATGCAGAAATTTTTGTTTGTTCTACTCGTGCATCTGGTATATTTTTTAGAGCTCTGAATCAAAAGATATTGAAGCAAACCACAAAATGTGGTCAATTGTCTCGAAAGGGTTAGGAATCCTCTAATATGATGAAACAGCTGGGACCAACAAGTATTCTTAAATACATTTTGTTGAAAATCTTAAACAGAAAAGAAAAAAAAATCAATTTGGGACTAGGATGTAATCAGACAGGGCACTCATTTATCATACTGAAATATCAGGGGGGGGAAGATAATCTAAGAGCAGTTATTTCTAATAAAAGTGAAACCTTGATGTCTTTAATCATAGGGGTATAAGAGATAGTAAACCTAAAAATCATTTATTGACCTTAACAAGTAATCAGCAACCCTAATTTTGTAAAAGATGTAATAAAAAGATGTAGAATTAGTATGCCTATTCCCACTCCCATATGCTTGTATCTTTTAGTGCATGTGATTATCACCAAGCGTTTGTTATCTAGAATATATTTTCCAAGTAAAGATATCCATATATCGCCTGATATACAATGCAGAATGACCATAGACAATGCATATTGTTTAAATACAGTTTTATTGCACCTGGACAACCAAAACTTAAGGGCACCTGTTAATATTTACTCTATTATGGTGTCCTTTCCAAGATAAAAGGTGAAGACTTAGATCAGAGGTGTGAGAGTGTCTGTGAGAAAAAGTCTGAAATGATTTGAAATATCTGAAAAGATGTGCTTTTCAATGCATTCAAACTACATAAAAGGTCTGAAAATGGGGTTTGGGAAAGAGCAAAAAAGTCTGAAATCAGATTAAAATCTGAACTTCACATCCCTGCGAGATAGACTAGTTTATTCTTTCTGTCATATTCTTTGAACTACTATCTTGAGAAGGCTCCTGGAAAAGAAGTTCACAAATGAGGCAGTAATGATACTACAGCTAAATAATGGTGTGACAAACAAAAAGTAATATTTGAACCAGTCTTGGTGTTTGCTCTCTGATAAGAAATAGTTAAACAGAGAACAAACTCCAATACTGGTTCAAGTATTCTTCAAGGGGTATTAACTCTCCAGTAAACAGAAAGTTTCTTACTAAAGCCTCGGTCACAACCCGCCCTGTGTGTTTTTAGTCCGTACGTTTTTTTTGGAGGCCACGGCCGCCACGTTTTTCTGAAAACGTGGGGAGGGAGTGGCAAGAGTAGGGAGGGAGTACGTCAACGCACGTCACTCTCACGGTTGCGCAAGGTGTAAGTACGTGGCCCGCACGCCACGTCTGGCCGTGAGCGGTTGCGTGCATCGTACGTTGCGCACATGGTAAGTGAGTTGTACGTGTTTACAACGTGCTTACAACGTACGATCTCCGTGCGATTGCCACGTTATCATACGGAGGCCGTACTTACACGTGCTGCTCACGTACGGTGTCCTTACTCATTCGCATGTTGGAAGTGCATGCAAGTGCGATGAACGTGAGTTTTTTTTCCCCCCGATGTCAGGGGGTATATATAAGACGACCTTCCTAGGTTCTCCAGAAATCCCAGCTGCTGCTGCCTCAAGATGTCGCCCATTCCATCGCAGAGACTCCAGGTTCTGATGCTGCAAGAGCAGCTTCAAGTGGCAGCGCATGAGCACGACGTGGCATTACTTGCCTTGATACGGGAGAGGGAGAGGCAACAGGGACGCCAACGCAGGAGATGGTGGGTTCGCCCATGGATCGCGAGGAGGAGGCTTTTCGGGCAGTACGAAACGTTGTTCCAAGAGCTAGAGCGTGAATCGAGGGGGGACTATGTCGGATACATCCGAGTGGACCCCAGGCTCTTCGCCGAGCTCCTGCTCCGAGTGACCCCTCAAATCACCAAGGGCCCAAGGTGTGTGTCTTCATGACCTTGCTATATATATATATATATATATATACAGGGTTTCCCTGAAAGAGTGCTACAAAACTGAGGCAAATCATTCTTAAATGAGCGACGGGAAGCTTCCAATAGAAATGGCTGGGCTAGCCTGTAGAAAACGAAGACAAAGACCGAATACTACTTAAGGCATTTATTTTTTAACTTTGCGAGTGGTATTACAAACAATAGTACTATTCGGTCTTTGTCTTCGTTTTCTACAGGCTAGCCCAGCCATTTCTATTGGAAGCTTCCTGTTGCTCATTTAAGAATGATTTCCCTGACAAAAGGAGCAAATTTTGCAAACCACAACTTTTCTGGCCATAGAATCAAAACGCCTTCATGAAATTGAAGATTTTGGTGGCAAATAAAACTTGAAGTGTTTTTCTATCAAATACTATGAACAATAATTTTATTCAGTCATTCATGTCTTTGTAATTAAGAGTTAGTTTTGTAGCACTCTTTCTGGGCCAACCTGTATATTAATACTATTAATACATTTTATGTTTCAGGAGTCGCCGCCCTCTGGAGCCTGGCCTGAAGCTGGCCATCACCCTTCGCTTCTTGGCGACGGGGAACAGCTACAGGTCCCTTGCCTACGACTTCCGGGTAGCACACAACAGCATATCCAAGTTCGTGCCCGAGGTCTGCACCGATATCTACGAGGAATATAAGGAGGAGATGTTCACCATGCCCTCCACACAGGACGAGTGGAAAGCCGTCGCCCGCCAGTTTGGAACGCGATGGAACTTTCACCACTGTTGTGGGGCGATAGACGGGAAACACATCGCCATCAAGAAGCCAAAGAAAAGTGGATCGCTCTATTACAATTATAAGCGCTTCTTTTCTGTGGTGCTCCTGGCCGTCGTGGATGCTAACTATTCCTTCTTGTGGTGCAAGGTGGGGGCCAACGGCTCCTCCTCAGACGCAGGCGTGTTCAACCAGTCCACCCTCCGGGGGGCACTGGAGGACAACACCATTGGATTCCCAGCACCGGATCCACTTCCAGGCGACGATCGGGACTTTCCCTACTTCATCGTGGGCGACGATGCCTTTCCCCTGAGAAAGTGGCTCATGAAGCCATACAGTCGCCGTGCCATGACCCACAAAGAGAGGGTGATAACTATCGGACCTCTCGCGCCCGTCGTGTTGTAGAGAACGGTTTTGGAATATTGGCTCACTGGTGGCGGTGCCTACTCACTCTTAACACACACAATTGGCTGCGAAAGCGCCGGCCCGGACTACAGGACCTTAATGTGGACCGCGAGGATGAGGATGGCAACGTGGTCCCCGGAGCCTGGAGGGAGGACGTGCAGATGACCGAACCCAACCAGATGGTCGGCCAACGGGCCTCAAGGGAAGGGAAAACGCTGAGAAACTATTTGGCGGACTATTACAGTTCCCCACTTGGCCGCCTACCATGGCAAGATCGGATTGTTGGAACACATGAACTCATGATACTCATAATTTGATTTTATGAACTCTGGAGACGTTCTATGAACTCTACAGACACTCATGATTTTAATGAACTCTGGGGACATTCCATGAACTCATGATTTCATTTTATGTATTCATGTATGAATAAACAAGTGGAAGTTTATGGTGTGAAACATATAATAAAATGGGTTTTTTTTGTTGTTGTTGTATTTTTTTTTTTGTTGTTCTTATTTAAAATCAACCTTAACTTTAACATCATTATACCAGAATGGTTCCGGTCTCACTTCTAACTTTCAAAGCCCCACCCTCCCCCCCCAAAAAAAAAAAATCAGTAAGTTTTAACAAATGATTAAATAAATTTACCGTTATTAACCATTTTTTTTTTTTTTTTTTTTTTTTTGCGGGGGGGGGGGGGGGTGTTATCATTTTGCCCCATGCACCATATAATCTTGAGCTCTGACATTTGTTCAAAGTACAAATCAGGGAAGACAAGCACTTTTAAGGCAAACCAGTTCTTTATTATACTCAATAATACAACTAATAAGTAATAAGTAATAATAGCATAAGAACAAGTACATTTCCAACATGAGCAACGAAAAAAAAAAATTGACACTGTAGTCCACAAAACCCCTAGTCCCCTAGTCCACACTGGATAGTCCAAAGAAAACCCCTAGTCCACACTGGAAGGAGTCAGTTTAAGTCCACAAAACACAATAGTTGGTGGGGGAGCCTGGGGAGCTGTCTCAGTCGTCTCCTGAGCCCTCCTGTGTACTCGAAGGACTGGCTGCCTGCGATGCTGCTACTTGGCTGGTGTTGCCCGAGGGGATACCTTGGGTCAACTGCTTCATAAAAAAATCCGTAAGATCACTGCCAGTGATTGATGAATCCAGGACGGGAGGGACAGACTGCGACCGAGGAGCACCAAACTGGAGCAGAAAAAAGAGGAGTAATATAAGTAATTATAATTGTATGCTAAGTCAACAAAAAGTATTGCCAGTTCTAAGCTAGAAAATATGTTAAGTTTTATCTACTTCTCTTATATAGTTTCTACTTTCATCAAGTCTTTACAACTAGTCTTTAACAGGGCCGTGCTCAGAAATTTCTTCAAGAGGGGTTCCTGTGCCAAAAATTTTCAAATAAAATGCATTATGTATGTGATATACATATATACAAATGCGAAATTTAGCGGGGTTGCGGACACCCGAACTCCCCCCCCCCCCTCTCCTGGGCACAGCCCTGCTTAAAACTAGCCCTAAAGGAATATCAAAGCTCAATTGACAAGTGTATTTACCTCGGGAGTCTGTCTCACAGGCTGTGCGGTGGCGGGTGGGTGCAAGGGTGCGTCAAGGGGCTGGATCTGTGGCTGAGAGGAGGAGCTGGGCTGCGACATCTGTTGCGATGGCTGTAGCGATGGCTGCTGCACCTGGGTGGAGGCGCCCCACTGCTGCAGCTGCTGCCGCTGTGGCCACTGTTGCTGCCATGTCTGCATCTGACCCCACTGCTGTTGCTGCTGCGGGAAGTGCGGCCACTGCTGCTGGACTGGTGGCATTGGCCTGGGCTGTGCAGTTGGAGATTGAGATGTGTCAGGGTTGGGTCGGGGCCTGCTGTAGTCCTGCATCAGGCGCATAGCAGCCAACTGAAAGTCGTCCCACCTATCGTGCGGGATCCACTGGCTAAATGCTGTGCGCTCGTCTGGTTGTGGGGGTGCAGGGGCAGGGGCAGCAGCAATTGTCTCCAACTGCAAACACACAGGTACGTAAAGGTAAGTATATAATATAAACACCAATGTGGTACTTCTGTAAAAACAAAAACAAAACAAAACAAAACAAAAAACAAACAAAAAACACAAACATTATACACATCAAATCTATAAACAGTACATGTCATTCACTGTGAAGTAAAGTAGAACACTGTGCAATATAAATAGAGCAAAGTAAAATTGCAAACATACAATATGCAATGTGCATTTCACACCAATAGAATTAACATCAAATACCTGTTTACTCAGGACCTCCTCGGGCCTAGGCCTGTCCAAGAACTTCATAAGAAGGTCATCGATCTTCCACTTCTTGCTGGCCGGAGGCTTGGCCGCGGAGGTGGAGGGAGATGGAGATGCTGGCCTGGTGGGGATCGAGTGTAGTGACTCCTCATCCTCGCTTTGCTCTCCCGTCTCCTCCAGCTGAAACTGAAAATAAGTTTTACACATTAATAAGTTTCCTTTCTTCAATTTACATGTTCTGAAATTTAAAAATGAATGTTTACATGTTTGTACCATAATATATTACATGTAAAATGTACAATTGTGTATTGTAATGTTGTAATGTTTAAACACTAGAAATGTCTATCCATGTAACAACTCTGTAGAAAATCTTTACCGATGTGGTCTCTACAGTATAGGTGCGTGGGACAATATGGGCTTTCAGGAAGGCGAAATTCTGGAACAGAAAAAGAAAGTACCAAATTATTGACAATACCAATAGTTCAAATAATTTATGGTACATTATATGGTACAATCCTACTTGGACAACTGTGCTTATGAAAAGCTCATACATGAAAGCATGCATGTTTCTCCTGAAATAAAATGTACACAGCAACACGTGGAAAGTGAGGGTACTTACTGGTTGTGTGGAGTTCCTTGGCCAGCTGGTCCAAGAGTTTATCCTTCTGTTGCTGGTTCTTGTAGTTTGGGTGCGACTTATCGTAGAAGGCCGGGTAGACCGAGAAGAACTCAACCAGGCGCTCCTCCTTTTTCGCCGAGAACGAGCAGTTGGCCTTCTCCTTTGTCACACCCCTTTCTTCATGTGACCCCCTCTCCGATCCACCAGCAGCACTCTCCTCATCAGACTCTCTGGCGTCACCATCTGACTCTTCTTCGCTCCTCCTCTCCTCTTCCTCTCTGGCCCTCTCCTCTTCCTCTCTGGCCCTCTCATCTTCCACGGCCCGTTTCTGCTGGGCCTCTCTGGCCGTATCCACTGCCTTTTGAGCTGCAGATGCAGCTGACCCCTTCTTCTGTGTCTTCTTAGGCATTTTGGAGACGAAATGTTGGCACTCGTCCGTCGGCTCGGCTTTTATATATACTGCCGAAGTCAGTGCGCACAACGTGCGTTGTAAGTGCGGAGCACGTACTTACTCGGTACGGTCCACGTGAGTTCTGCGTGCTCATTGGACAGTTGAACTGGGGAAGTGCCGAGTAAGCACGGACCACGCACTTATCACGTGCGCAGCACGCACGTGCTAAGTGCGCCGTCCGTAGAGCAAGTGACTGTGGGAAAAAATTTAAAAGACTTGCAGAGTCAGTGCGTTGTGCGCACACTGGCTGTAGAGGGCACGTGCGTCACCCGTACTGGGGGTGAATCCGTAGCCCGACCGCAGCCCGAACGCAGCGAAAGTTCCTCGTCCACTAAAAGTGCTACGGAGTGTCTGCGTGCTCCCAAATCCGTACTGAGGCGGTACTCACCACGTACGGATCCCCAAATTTTGCCCACGTTTTTGCAAGTAGACAGCACGCACTTGCAAGTACGGCGGGTTGGGACTGCGGCTTAAGTGACAAGTTCACATGGACTATTATTGTGAACAAAGTACAGAGAGGGTCAACAAACTGACACCCAAATTAAAATTCTTTCGATTATTTCTCTGCTCTATCTGCTCTGGCAGGAGAATACCGTTAAAACGCAAAGATAAAGTTATCTCTTTGCTTAGAATGCATGCAAGATATTTCTGTTATAGTGACTAAGCAATTAATACTGCATACTACAATAAGTTAGCATGGGCCAAGTGTTCAATTCTGAATGAGCTAAATGGCATTATCTGACTGAAGTGGGTGTTTTCATTTGGTGACCCACTCTTTTCTGACACCCCTGACACACTTTTTTGCCATTCACTTTGTACACGGCCGGTTAAAAGGGCTTTTTCATGAGACAGTTTCTGTGATTGGCTTATTTGCTATTGAAAATTCATTAGCTATCTAATTGATTTTTCAAAAAAAGTTTTGGTTCATTTTTTCATCGCCTGAAGAATACAATCAACTTTTTCAAAAGTTCCTGAAAATGACTCTTTTAGCGATATGTAGATCTAGAATTTTTTCTTGATATCATTCTCCACACACCATATATGCATTCCATGTACAGCTCCGTGGCCAGTGCAGATTAATAAGCAATAGAACTCGTACAGCTAGGTCCCCACGCCGGGCAGCTATGGCTAGCAGTCGTGATCCCATATCAGTAACGTCAGCTGCGATCACCTTCGCTAAACTTGAAATAAAGAGTCCAACCCTGTCAGCCCCGAAAAACATGGTCCTGAGAACAAATATACGTCAGTTTCATAACCAAATATTACCATATCAAAATACACACCGCAGAGATCACAAAGTTGACTCATTTTAAAATGTTCTCAATATGAGAGTCATTTTCAGGAACTTTTGAAAAAGTTTATCGTATTCTTCGCGTGACGAAAAGATGAACAGAAACTTATTTACTAGTAATAAAGAATCAATTAGATAGCTAATGAATATTCACTAACAAATAAGCCAATCACAGAAATTGTCTAAAGAAAAAGCCCAGTGTACCAGCCGTGTACAAAGTGAACGGCAAAAAAGTATGTCAGAAATAAGTGAGTCACCAAATAGAAACATCAAATTGAAGTCCAGGAAATCAGAGCCAGACATAGGTTCAGAAGTTTATCACGTATTGACTCAACATGATGGCATGTTTGCATGGTAGACATGTGACATGAGCCTATAACCCATTATCATCACTGTAAATGTCATTGTAATCTAGCTAGCACAGGAGATCAAAATCGAGCCATCGGTGCAACTGGAATGGTCTCCTTTTTAGCTGGAAAGTTTTTGTACATTTCAAATGGAAAGGACTGCTACTTGTTCAGGTGTTTAAAACAATCATTCAGAAGACAGAAAGAATATTACCTACTGAGAGCAAGAAGGGTGTTAAAAGGCATGTATAGTTTTGGTAAGCCCTCAAAAACTTTTTTGTCAGGTTTTTTTAAATTTCAGATGATAAATTTCAAGATACTAGCATAACTAAAGCTGCTGTGATATTTTTTTCCAAGTGAAATATTAAACAAAGGAGAGGTTATAATAAAATAGATACCAGGACAGCGATCTCAACTCCTACAACAGTTGTTTTACAACGTGTACCCACATGTAAAACCTATGGGAAACTGCATGTTACACACACTGTCTCCATGCGAAGCACTAAGATTGTTGTGCAGGCAGCTGTCGGGGTGGAAGGGTCCTAGTGTAGGGTACTGTAAAGTCATTTTTTAGCATTCATCACAGATATTTACACTTAAATTAACCAGAAATCATGGATGGAATATCAAAATGATCTTGTACATATGTCTTATTGTATACAGGGAGAACAACACATACTATATTTAACATGTTTCTTTCTAATTTCCATTTTGCTACCAAAACTTTACATTAATCAATACAATATGTAAATCAAGACATATGAATACAGACATTTTTTTTCTCTCTGACAGGCTTCTGAGTGTTATGGTCACATTGCAAACTACATGGTTTTGGCAACAACTCAATTATCTCCATGATCAACTTCTATGAGTAACCGATTTAACTGCATGGAGGTGATTCTTTCACACAGGTAACTAGCAGCAGCCCAGCTCATAAGGCAAAGACAATAACTTATCAAGAAAGGAAAAGAAGACAAGACAAGACAAGAAAAGGCAAGAACTTATCCATGCAGTCCCACCTACAAATATTTACTGATTTAACGGAAAGAATTTGTTTGTGTGTGTTACTGTTCAACTTTACGGAGGTTCTCCAAAACAGTATCAGCCATATCCATTTCCTGCATCTAGCATGAATAAGAGTAGACTTGGAAAAGTATTACGATCATCAGTCAAGTTACCATGATGCCATACCAAAACAGTCAAGGAGAACAGATGGATATGACAGGCCTGGATACAGGCATTGACATTGAAATGTTTCTTGTGATTTGTAGTATACTCTTTATTTTAGTTGCAATATTAAAGGAAATACAATTGCACATAAAAGCAAAGCTCAGAATCATCGATACTGAGATTGTACTTACTGAGGCACAAACTATACTTGATGACCTAACAACAGCAAACTCAGAATTAATCTTAAAACAAAGTAATCTTCAAAATAAGGTCATGGATGCAGAATCTCTAGTAAGGGAAAAGGAAGGTGCTTTTCAACAATTAAAAGCTCAGCAAAGAACAACAAGCTCAGAACTAGAAAACAGTCAAAGAAAAATTTCTAAGACAGAGTCACTGCTCAGATCAAAAGAGGCTGAAGTCTCTAAACTAAAAGGTGAACTTGCTGAAATGCAAGTTACATTATCAGAATTCAATGTAAGAGAGAGAGAGACAAACAAACAATTAGAAGATTGTATGAATGAACTTCACGAGATCAAGTCCTTGTTAACTCAAAAAGATAACATAATCTCAAACTTGGAATCCAAAGAGAGAAAGACACACTCAAAATTCAAAGACTGTGAAAGAAAACTTGGCAAGGCTCAGACCTCCTTGAGGGAGATGCAAAATGCATTTTCAGAGCTAGATTTAAGAGAGAGGGAAACAAACACATGCCTGCAAGAGCTTGAACAAAACCATACTGAGACACAGTCCTTGCTATGTCAAAAAGAAGCTGCTCTCTTGCAATTGGAAACTCAACAGCGTAGAAGACAAGATGAGTTAGTAGAGCGCATCACATGTGGAGTTTGTTTGACTGAAGAAAAGAAATGTGCTCTTCACCCATGTGGGCACATGCTCTGCAACCGATGCCTTCAACAGATACGTTCCCGCAACAATCTCTGTCCAAATTGCCGAAAGTCAATCAAAGTTGTTACTGAAATTTATTTTTAGAGTTTCACAAAGTTATGCCAATTGTGGTTTTATCGATCTGCTATAAATCAAATTTCCCCACATTTACACTAGACCTAACAATGTTAAATTCTAATCCTTCGTTTGCCAACATCAAGCTGGATGATATGAACAACATCATAGATACATTAAAGGGAAATCCAACCTTAAAGGGCAATCCAACCTTGGTAATAAGATGATTTGTATGAAAGCAGAAAAATATGAAAAATAGGATAGTGAAAGTTTGAAAGAAATCGGACAAGGAATAAGAAAATTCTTATTAGGCCTTGTCCGATTTCTTTCAAACTTTCACCATCCTGTTTTTCTAATTTTTCTGCTTTCACACAAATCATCTCATTACCGAGGTTGGATTGCCCTTTAAAAGGAGTCAAGTGCACTCTTTTCTGAGTGATATTCAACCTTCAAATCCATGACTCAATGAGTTATTCTAGTAGTACTATACCATTGTCATATTCTAAGAGTTCACTAATTTTAACTTATTGTCTACGGGAACCTGGTTGCTCCTGTATTAAGCCTATGGAAATGAAAGAATTCAGTGGTCAACTGGTTAACAAATATGTATTAACCCAATCTCTAGAATATGGTGAAAAACATATTTCCTGGATTCTTACTGAAGAAAAGTGTAAAATAATCATGTAGAGGTTAATTGTAACAAGGTTGTTGAATGCTTGTATTCTGTAACTTGGATATATAGCTTGAAGGTACCACCTAACAATTTGTATATATATATATATATATATATATATATATATACATGTACATGTAGATGATGTTGGCTTTTGTATAGCACCGGTATCCACCCCTGCTGGGTACTCAAGGCGCTCGCTCTTAAATAGAGCTTCAAGATACCACTACAGCTTTTATATATACATTCCAGATACCACCTTATAACTTGTAGATATACCTTCCAGTTACCACCTCATAACTACTCTCGTGGAAATTATACAATTGTGAGAAATGAAAATGAGAGACCATTATTCTCTCATTTTCATTTCTCACAATATATATCTCTTTGTATATATATATATATATATATATATATATATATATATTTCACTGGATACCGCTTTTCCGAGACACACGACAATGCGGTTTATTCCATCATAATAGCGCCACCTACGTAAAGGAGACACACGTACAAAGAAAAAATACAAAGAGTGTCTCCCTATTACACAGGTTTTGGGTTTTTATATATATATATATATATATATATATATATATATATATATATATATATATATATATATATGTGTGTGTGTGTGTGTGTGTGTGTGTGTGTTTCTTCGTCTTCTTTTTTTTAATGATTACATTTCATTCAATGATATTTCTGTTGTATATGCCTTCTTTCAATGATTTTTTTGAGGGTAATTTGTTGTATACATTCAAGACGAATGTCATTTTATATATAGAAATTGAATAAAGATTACTGAAAAACAAAAAAAAAGTGTGTTAGTGTGTGTGTTTGTGTGTGTAAGAAAATAACATATACAACGGCTTTGGAAACTACTCTGAAAATAAATACAATGTGAAAGGACAGACAATGGCGTTCTAAGCCAGTGACCCAGGTTCGATTCGCGTTGGAGACATGTTTTCAACCTTTGCAAAAAATTCAAAAGGCAGGACCAGCTCTGGTGAACTAATACGCTATGCAACCATTATTCTCTAATTTCCTTTCACATAATATATAAAATATATGAATAGCTTCCAGGTACAACCTTACAACTTGTATATATATTTTTGCATGTATGCGCAAGTTTATTGCTTGTATGTCTTTATTAATATACATTTTCATATGATGCTCGAGTTTATTGCATTTATGTCTTTATTAATATACATTTTGATATGATGCACATGTTTTTCATGTCAGCAGTACTGCTTGTAAGAAAATGCATAGTTTCAAGCCAAATGAATACTGAGGTAGAAGCTTCAGCTACCATTTTGTTTTCCTCTTTTTCTATGTCTTTATCTGAAAGGCACAAGGAGACAGAAATGCATTTAATTCCCTAACATGTAATACTATTTTGTAAGAAATATTTGATTAGCTGCTTTTACTTTGTATTTTCATTATATTGGTAATGATAACATCTCTCGTTTATTGGGTCGTAGTCTAAAATGCCTTCAAAAACGAAAAATTTTGATTCTGACAAGATTCTTTTCTTTTAAATAAAGATTCTTTCATTGAATTAATGAATGAATGAATGAAAGAATTTTATTACCAAAAATTGATCACAATATAGTATACATTTGAAAAACAAATCTTTGGTAATAGGACACCACTAGATAGAAATACTGCTAGTAGGGCATGGCACCCTTGAGACAAATATGAATAATACACTTACATTATAAATGGATTATATTACTTGTACAAATATTATATGACATAAAATGTGACCCGACGCCTCAAAACCTACAATAAGTCGCCAAAATCATTTTTTGTTGTTTTATACATTTTCTGAAAGTAGAGATTCTCAGCTTTCCAATGGTATATCACTTGCCTAGTTTACACAATAACACCTTTAAATATCACATTCAGAATCAGTATGTAACCAGCAATCAATAATTCCTATTCAGAGAAAATGGCCATTTAAGTTCGGAACAAAGGAGTGCTAAACCTTCGCTCTCTGTGTGCGACCAAGTAAAACTGGGTATTCAAATGGCCATAGCAACCGGTATGAAGGGATTATCAGATTAGGCTGAATTTTGGCATGCTGCTCGAGGAGGACCTATTCATTACTCACTCCAAAAATCAATTTAATACCTTTAGAGGTAAAGTAGTATTTTGGCATTGAAAGAAAGTATTTCAAAAGCAAATTTTGGCGATTTCGATTTTTTAGCTCGACAGGTGAAAAAAGGGAGTCATTTTAAAATGCCCCAAAAACATATTTATAAGTCGAATTACGACTCACAAACTTGAGACATGATAGAATGATAATGAAACTACCCATTTCTATCAAAAACAGAAAATCGAGTGATCCAAGCAAATTTACTCTTTTGGGCTGTTTGCTACGTTGTGGTCCATGCGACTTATTGTAGGTTTTGAGGCGGCGGGTCACAAATAGAGTAGCTAATATCTACACCAGACAGGTAAGATGTTATTTACAATGGGTGTTGAATATACTCTTGTAATAAATGATCTTTTGTAGCTGTACAGAATGAATGGAAAGAGCATTTTCTTCTGATATCTTTCGGCAGACTATTCCATACTTCTGATCCTGCAAATGATATCGAATTTTTTCCATGCTCTGTTCTCACTCTAGGCAAGAGTAGCATCTTAGCATCTTTCTGCCTTGTACCATATTGGTTATCAAAAAAACTTACAATAATCATATATTGAATGAGGCAGTTGTTGGTTTATCAGCTTATGCATAAATGTTGACACTAAAAATCTGTACAATTTGAAAATGTCCAATATACATAATGAATGAAATAAGGGCACGGAAGGTGATCTATATTTGCTAAAAGGAATTGCTCTTATTGCCATCTTTTGTATAACACGTACATATTACAGAGTTGACATGATCAACCCAAGTAGGATGCCTATCAAAATGAATACCAACGAACGGGCAACATACACTTCTTTTAATATATGATCATTCATTTTGACCGACCCTTCAACATGGACAGACTTACAGTCTTGGCTTGATAATCATTAAGTTAGTTTTCTTAATGTTAACAGTAATCTTATTGGCATCACACCATTGACTAATGTATGCTAGATTCTCAGTTACTTCTAATAAATCAATATGAGAGTTTCCTGGTGGAAAAGAATGAAATATATTCGAATCGTCTGCAAACAATCTGAAATTAAAGTAATCTGACGATTTAGGCAGGACATTTATGTACATCAGAAAATGAGTAGGGCCTAATACAGATCCCTGTGGAACTCCACACTCTATTGATGACCTCATTGATGTAGCACCATTATGATGAACAAATTGGGATCGATTACTTAGATAGTCACAAAACCATTTTAAAGGCAGCCCTCTAATACCATAGTTTTGTAACTTATGCAAAAGTATATCATGGTTAATTGTATTGAACGTTTTGGCAAAATCAATGAAAACTCCTATAGTTATTCTACCTTCCTCTTGATATTGAATCAGTTGATTTACTAGATTTATAACAGATAATTTAGTGCTGTGTTTTTCTCTAAATCCATATTGGTGCTTATAAAGTAGATGATGAGCTGTGGAAAATGTTCCTTTCAAGATGAACAAAGCAATACTGAAAACCTGTCATGTAAACTTGTTGGGACCGTAATTGAGAATATTGTTTTTATATTTATTTTCTTTCTTTTTATTTCAATTTTTGTATTTTGCGGTTGGCATGTCGTCCCTGACACTTTAGACCCCTTTTGTGCCGTGTCATTTTAGATGTTTATTCACAACTTTCACACTCTTATAAGGCCACAAAGTATACATTCATGTATAACAAAGACAATTTTATGAGACTAGTTTTATATCTTAGTAATTCTTTTCATCGTTCATATTGAGAGATACATTGCTTCATGATGTCTAACTTTAACATTAATGAACTGCTTTTTTATTTTAAGAAGAAAGACAGGCATTTCTTCAAGCAAAACATTGAAATCTGTGTGGGTCTAGCCTCATATGGCACTCCACCTGTCTGGGAATTCCCCGCATGGGGCAAACACCTATGAACAAACAAAGACAGGTCAAAGAGCATGCATACACTCTAGTACAAAGAGGCACAAAAATAATTTCATGATTCATACAAAACAATCGTAAACGAGGCGAACAGCCTATCAAACCCAGTTGATAATGCTTTCCTCTATCATTTAGCAGCAGTAACTAGACAGTTTACCAGTTCATAGCAGTTACCATCCATGTTTTTTTCTTAATAGCGACAAATGAGTTCAACTGACCTCTCTCATTAAAGGAGCAAAACAACAATAGGTCTGTGCAGCTTACTTTGAATGATTCACCAAAGGTAAATAATCGTGTTATCAACTCCATTCTAGCTATAGACCAATTCAAATTACCATAAATTATATTTGTGAATAACTGATAGTATCTATATATTAATACTCAAAACCGTAAAAGGCCGTTTTTTGTGGAAGCAAAAACTCTTTCCCCCCGCCGTGTCCGCCCTCGGCGTGGCGCGGGATCGGTGGCATAATTCCACAGGTCGTGTAACCCGTAGTCCGCGTGCCACGTCGACCCCGTCGTCGCCGTCGACGTCCATGGCCCATCACAGGCACAGCATGGCAAGTGACGACTCCCATTACAGCCCATCACAGGCACAGCATGGCAAGTGACGAACAACGTTGTGCACGAGGAGTATCAACTTGCATTGTGCGACCGCGTTAGCCATCTTGCTCAACTTGCTCTTACCGGGGGGAACCCCCGTAACAAAATAACGATGGCATGGGGGTTGTCCCACAGTGTCCCAGCCTCGATAGAGCTCCGTGGTATGTGTACGTATGTATTTCATTGTTTCATAGTACAGTTTGTGATAAGTACACCATAGGAGTAGCACCCACGTACTGTGATGCAATTTCAATGCAATGCATATATATGCGATCGACGCGACAATGCATATTATGCATGCAATTTGTATGTACTGTACACACATGCACTCAACATGAGTTGACTACGGTTTCCCGAGCTTACAAATACATTCTAAGGTTGATTTTGGATGTGAGTGACATTCTTTAGATCTAACAAATTGTTGGAAACTGTATTTATGGACTTCCTTTGTCCTATTTTATCTGCATGAAATTCTTCTCTTTGTCGTTTGTCGTGTTCGGTCACGGCAGCGCCCGCTCTCTGAGGCTGGGATGGCTGCATGGCTGAACTCGAGGGGAGGAGTCCAGCAGTAAATACTGAGCTGCTTATTCCAAGATTGGAAGCAGTTGACTATCTTCTGTTTTTTAATGCTACAGTTAGAATTTGATGATAAATTCACCGTATATCTGAGTAGATTCTACATCAATTTGAATTCTAAAACGGCAGTAAATTCCTCACCGGGTTGCTTATATTTCAAGACTGGAAACAGTTTAGGTCGAATATCGTCATTTTTTTTAAATTTGATGATATTTAATTCATCATAGTTCATACCGTATATTAGAGTAGATTCTACATCCATTTTATTACTCTAAAAAAATAATTCCGGAATCTGCTCAGTGAAAGCAGAGTCTATTTAAAAAGTATGTGTGTTTTGAAACCAGACAGATTTTTCTGTCTATGTAGATCTGTAGACTATCATGACTATATAGACCTAAAGGGGCTTTCACACTGGGCTTGCGTAGAGTTGCATAGTGCGGCGTATCGCCTACACTGAGCTTATGCTGGCCTACGTGGCAATACGCAGAGGGACAAAAAGGGGTACGCGAGATGGACCCCAAAAATTAACATGTCTAATTTTTTCACGTACTTTCGTCGTAGACCACTGCATGCAGAAAGTACGCAGTTTTTACACAAGTATAAAACACTACGCTACTGTACGCCATGCCTACGCTATAGTACGCTATCATACACCAGTCTGACGAAAAATCCTTTGAGGCTGGCGTAGTGTTGCGTACTTTTGCTTATTGTGGGTTCAGCATAAGCAAACTTACGTACCCTTTACGCCAGACCTACGTATACGTACGCAACCCTACGCCTGTTATACGCAATCCTACGCGTAAGTACGCCAATTGCATATGTTGTAGGTACGCGGTACCTATGCACAGGGTACGCAACAATACCCCAGCCTACGCCGATCCTGCGCGTAATAAAGGGGCTTTCACACCAGCCCTGCGTAGAGTTGCGTAGTGTGGTGTACGGACGATGCCGAGCTTACTCTGCCCCAAGCAGTGCCTCCGTTAGCCTACGTGGAAATACGCCGAGGGACCAAAGGGGTACGCGAGATGGACGCAAAAAATTAAACATGTTTAAAGAGCACTGGACGCGTCACGCAGAAAGTACGCAGTTTTATGCAAGTCTATATACGCAACACTACCGTAGAGTTACGTAAGGAAGGGCGTAGTGTTGTGTACTTTTGCTTAGTGTGGGTTCAGCATAAGCAAACCTACGTACCCTTTACGCCAGACCTATACGTATTCGAACGCAACCATACGCATGTTATACGTAATCCTACGCGGAG
The DNA here is from genome assembly GCA_025618425.1 of Heliocidaris tuberculata. Taxonomy (NCBI): domain Eukaryota; kingdom Metazoa; phylum Echinodermata; class Echinoidea; order Camarodonta; family Echinometridae; genus Heliocidaris; species Heliocidaris tuberculata. The sequence goes on from CM046833.1 coordinate 36,317,380, forward strand.
GTACACCAATTGCATATGCCATAGGTACACGGTGCCTATGCACAGGGTACGCAACCATACGCCACCGTACGGCAGCCTATTCAAAACATACGCAGGGAATACGCCGGTCCTGCACGTAATTTTGACGTACTCGGTACGCCGCACAACGCAACTCTACGCAGGCCCGGTGTGAAAGAGGCTCAAGACTATAGATCAAGCTTAATTCGTTAATAATAGTGCTGATGAAAGTTGGCCACAATATTCACTCTTTCAGTTTCAGGGGCAAACATGTGCTAGGGGCGTTAACGGTTAATCCTTTGAAGAATTAATAGAGTATGCTGGAGTCATGGGCATAGATAGCGGGGTGGGGGTGGGGGGGTGTGCAGTGGTTGATGGGGGATATGATTAACTTCATTATAGAAAAATTTGAATGAAATCTCTGGAGTCATGTTCATAGATAGCTGGGGGGGGGGGGGGGGGGGGGATGGGGGTAAGTGAAAAAAAAAAAATTGGCCAGCCCTCCATGAATTTTTTTTCGCCAGCCCTCCAAAAGTCCCTCAGCGGGGTGGGGGGTGGGGGGGGGGGGGGGGGGGTGTAAGTGAAAAAAAAAAATTCGCCAGCCCTCCAAGAATTTTTTTTGTTTCTCCAGCCCTCCAAAAGTTGCTCATTGGGGGGGGGGGGGGTTACCAGATTTCATGGGTTCCAGTTTTCCCTCATTATTCTCACAAGCAACAACAAAAAAAATCAGCATTTTGGGCTGTCTTTTTTTCCCCCAGGGGAGGGGGCCAGGCCCCCCCCCCTGGATCCGCCACTGACGGGGCGTATGTGAGTGCATCAATTTTATTTTATTGTACAAAAAATGTAATCACTGGATTCATGGGCGTAAAAAGCGGAGGGGGGGGGGTGGGCATTTATTTACAGTTTATGTTCATTGTAGAAAAAATGAAATAACCCCCAAAGAAAGTGGAACCTTTCTACATGTATACGCCACTGGCTGGAGTGAAGGGAGGGGAGGGGGCATGATAAGGGGATAGAGCCTGCACTCACCATCCATAATTGTCCACAGATTATTATTAAGTGGTGGATTCACAATTTTATCTGGGGTTTCAAATATTGCAGGGGTACGTGAGTAAATTGGATTATGACTTTTGCAAATCATGTTTCATTACAAAAAAATGTATTGGATGGCACGGTAGAATTTCATATGTTTAGGCATCAGGCACCTTCGCTCACGTTTCTCCTTAGGTGATATTGTGAGAACGGGGTGGGAAAGGACAGGTAAAAAATTTGCTTCAATAAACACACAAACATAAAACAATCTTCATGGAAGTTAAAAGGCATTAGCTCAAATAAAATAAGATTAATTTCACAGTATTATATGGCCAGTGATTTTCACGTGGAAACAAGTTTTGAAATAATTATATTGTTATTTCCTACATAAAAACAGTAGATATGCAGTCTCTCTCATCAGCAAAAGTGTATTATACATAATCACCACTATAAGACATAAAAATGATAAATTATTTTAGCCCAAAACCAAATAAAAAACAAACAGACTTTTACCTTTCAAAAAAAGCATGTGACATATTCTATAGTAAGAATGACATGTTGTAATCTTAAACTTATTTTTCTCTTAATATTTCATGTATTATTCACTTGAACTAATAAAACAATACTAAAAGAATCTAAGATAAATACAAGAGAAACTAAAAATTAACTTAGATGAAAAACAAAAATTACAAAATATTTCTTTTAGAAACCATTACCCATAGAACCATAATTATTAAGCATTTGTCTTATTAATTAAAAAAATACATGATATTCATGTACACATATTAACCTATCATTTGAAAACATATAGTTTGAATATGATTATTTGGTAACAAAAACATTGTAATATGTTTATCCCATTCAATATAATTTTAATAAGCCACAATTTAAAACAGTAATAATTTCAACATTGTATATATCAATATATTATGTCAGAGCAACAAAAGGTGTGTATTTAAAGTGTTTTCAAACTTAAAGTCTCTGTAGCTAAATGAATATCATTATCATTTTTAATTATAATAATTATTACAATTATTACTATTTTTATCATCATCATCATCACTATTATTAAGAGTGTTTATCTTTAATCGATAGGCCTAGGGATGCTTTCCTACTCATCCTGATATGGCTGCTTGTCAATACGGAAAATAACAGACAACATACGTAATTCAGTAGAGCTCAACTGACCACCATCACACAACTCGTTTGGGGGCCTTCAACTTCTATAGAACAGAGTAATCTTCTCCAAGCTAATTCCTGTACAAAGCTCCAGGTTATAATTAATCTCCAAGTGGCAGTCCAGCTAAAGAATGAATACCTCACGCAGTCCCACATTTGGAATCTGGTGATAGCAGGAGAACATTTTTCTCTACAATGGTATTCTCAACGCAAGCATCCATCGACAAGGATGGCATGTGCCCTGGAAACTTCACTGGACATAATCCTCCAACATGGCCGGTTGAAGAAGAGCATTCAAGACAACTCATCCACATGGTGATCCAGGCTTGCCCAGCATTTAGCTTATGTATTGTGGTATACCTCATATTTTCTCTTTTTGCAGAAAAAATAAAAGGGCACATGTGTTCTCAGCCAATAATCAAAAGAATTCACACTAAACCTAGAAACACAGAATCAATTGCAAACTCAGAATTGGCCTCAGAACGAATTGATAAAGTGACTGAGACACAATCCTTACTTAGAGATACAAAAGTAGCATTTGCAGAATTAGAATCTAAACAGAAATGGACCAACTCACAATTAGAAAAGAGTCAAAGAAAGCTTGCTGAGAAAGACTCCCTCCTCAATTTGAAAGATGCTGACATTGCTAAACTGGAAACTCAAAAAAAAATTACAAACTGGAAATTAGAAAGCAGCAAGAAAAGTAATGCTCAGACACAGATCTTGCTTTCACAAAAAGAAACAGCTATCTCAAAATTACAAGCTAAGGAGAGAGTCACATGCTTCAAATTACGAGAATGTGAAAACAATCTTGAAAAGACACAGTCTTCCTTAAGGGAAATGCAAGCTGCATACTTACAATTAGAATCCAAACAGAAAGAGGTTACATACTCAAACTTACAAGAAAGTGAACAAAATCTAGAAAAGAAAACATATTCTCATAGGGAAATGCAAGCTCCATTAAAAAATACACAATCTGAAGAGAGAAAGACCAACTCGAGACTAAATGAAATTGAAAAGGATCTTGAAAAAACACAGTCTTTGTTAAGGAAAATGCAAGCTGAATACTCACAGCTGGAGTTAAAAGAGAGAGGCACAAACTTAAAATTACAAGAATGTGAGAAAGATCTAAAAAAGACACAGTCCGCCCTTAAGGAAATGCAAGCTGCCTACTTAAAATTAGAATCTACACAGAGAGAGACCAATTCAAAGTTACATGAAACGGAACAAATTCTTCAAAAGGAAAAGTCTTCCCTTAAAGAAATGCAGGGTCTATGTACAGATGCACAAGCTAAAGAGAGGGAAACCAACTTAAAATATCAAGAGCATATAAATCAACATGAAAGGATACAGTCTTCCCTAAGAGAGATGCAAGATGCATATTCACAACTAGAATCTAAAGAAAGAAAGGCTAACTCGAGATTCAAAGAAAGTGAAAAAAATGTTAAAAAGATACAATCGCTACTCCTGGAAATGGAAATTGCACTGTCACAATCTAAGTCCAAAGAAAGAGAGACAAAGTCAAAACTACAAAAGACTGAAAGAAAACTTGATGAGGCTGAGGACTCTCTCAGCAAAATGCAAAATGCATTTTCAGAATTGGATTTAAGAGAGAGGGAAATAGAAAACACACATGCTGCATTCACCGAATCAAAAGCTAAAGAACGACAGACAAATGCAAAATTGCAAGATGCTAAGCTCTCTATTAGTGCAATGCAAGTTGCATACTCAGAATTAGAAACTAAAGAGAGGGAGACTGTGGAAAAATTCCAAGAAAGTGAGAGAAATCTGGTCGAGATTCAGTCTATCTTAGATGATACACAAGCTGCATATACAGAATTAGAAGCTAGAGAGCTACAAACAAATGCAACATTGCAAGAACGTGAGAGAAATCTGGAGGATGTTCAGTCCCTTCTAATTGCCACACAAGCTGAATTTGCTGAATTAGAATCTAAAGAGAGAGAAACAAATTCACAATTACAAGATGCTAAGCTCTCTCTTAGTGCAATGCAAGTTGCATTTTCAGACTTAGATGATCTAAGACAGACTGAGAGAGAGCCAAGCAGAGAAACAAGTGCTGCAAGCCCAACACAGGATGACGCAAGACAGAAAATAACCTGTGGTATTTGTTATACTGCAGAAAAAGAATGTGCTCTCAGCCCATGTGGGCACATGCTCTGCAATAGATGCCTTCAGCGAATACATTCTCGCAACAATCGCTGTCCACACTGCCGAACGCCAATCCAATCTAATAATAAAATATATTTTTAAGGCTCTTAACATTTATTTAGATATTTTGAAGTACTGGGGATTTATAAGCTGATCACATTTTCCCAAACTTACATAAAGGATTTGCAATATATTCATAAAAAACTAAAACATTGTCTTTTTCTCTTTTGACAAAGAATAACAACCTGAATAAATTTATTAAATTCTGAACTTTTTTCGAGCTAATTAGACAGGATGATAAACAAGCTTGAAGCTACTGTTACTATACAACCTATCATAAAATAATTAAAGTTGATTCAATTTAAATCATATCCAAACTGCACAATTATAACTAATAAAGTAGTCAGCATAAAGCAGTAGAATGCTCAAGTGTATTGTTGGAATTTGTTAATACTTTTTAAGGAATTTGTATTAGCCCAAGTTTGGTCAAAAACTAAATTTCCTAAACTCCAAATGAAGAAAAGGATTTTTAAAATCCAGTTATTAGGCAGGTCAAATGGTATTTGCACAGAAAGTAATTACAAATTACTAAAACTCAGAATATACATGTATACCACTGTAATAAAAGCTTGAAAACATGCTTCAGACTTCTGCAAAAATTAATATTAAATGACTCTTCAAAGAATTTCAATCAAAAAATGATTCATTATCAGTTTTGGTTTGTAAAAATAATCTAAGGTAGAGCAAACAGTAATAAGAATAAGCATAATCTCTTTCTAGTGTTCATTAATTCATGTAAATATTAAATGGTCTTATTGAAAAAATTATGGTTTGCAAACACACACAAAAAATTGTAACTTACATGTATGTAAACCTATTCCTATTTTCATAAACCTTTGCTTTTCAATGTTTATTTAATATCTCACCATAAATTGTCTGTGTATATTTGAATGTGTTGTCCAGCAAAAATGAAAAAACTTTTAATTTGAATTTGTGTGGGAAATTTTTGTGACGCAGCTTTACTCGAAGTTGATGTGTAAAAATCCAAATTATAAAGAGCTGTGAAATATCTAACATAACAGTTCAGATATACAACATCTACAGATATTATAATATTACATAGGATAGCTTTAAAATCTTTAATAATGTTAAAGAATCATTATCACTGAATACATTTTAATTTCTAGATAATTATGTACCTAGAAGATTGACTGATAACTGACATATTTTGTGATATGATTTTAGAATGCCTGTTTTCTACTTCTGATTTACTTCGGTGGTTTGTATGTATTGTATTATCATGCTATGTAATACTTTTCTTACTGTTGTGTTAAGGTGTTCCTAACAGAAATCTTGTCTTTGTGTATGGCAAAATCCCCTCCTTCCTTAGGGTGCATATTTACTTGTACTTTGTATTATACTACAGTAAAGAAACAATTTAGGTCTGAATCTTATTTCAATTTTGCAAATTGACAAACATTACATACACCTGCTGGAATGTTACAGATAACACATCATGTGGCAAATCTTATCTGAGACTGTGAACACATTCTACAAAAAATTGTAATAATGACTATTTTAGATACAAGTATATATATATTGTGAAGGGTATTTACGTGGAAGATATTCAAAGCCAAATTAAACCCCCACAAGCATGAAACCCAAAGGTTTCACAACAAGCCACTCACTAGTACCTTATGCATGCTTGTTACACAAGTGTAATCTCACATTTCTCATTGAGAGTAAACATTGTGATGATATCAAAATTTCTTACTCTTTCCAAATAAACACTCACATTATTATGGACATATCATGTACAAAGATATATATATATATATATATATATATATATATATATATATATATATATATATATTGTGCTTCCGGTACAAAAATGTAAGATTATTTAGTCTTAATAGTAGAATTCTTGTCAGTCTTCTTTCTTTTTTTTTTGCTTGTAATTTATCTTTATCAATAAAATACGATATAATCAAACTTTGATAGTGGAAGTGTGTCTATTTCAAAAGACTAGAAACATGTGTATATTGAGGACTTTAATTTGATATGGTGAATGATTGAGGGTTTGATGAGTTTAGGACCCTGTTTCATGAAATGTTTTATCCACGACAAGTCATAATGAATGATATATAAGCTACTAAAATCAATGCATTTTGCTGGCTGTGAACAGATGTTTCTTTAAAGGGGGTACCCAATGCTGAAACAATGTTAGTTCATTTAAAAGATCATGATTTTATTAGCAGAAAATCATCTGCCTTAAGTTTTTTAAAAATTCGTGTTGCCAGAAAAATCCCCGAAATATGGTAAGACTTCAGGATATTTTGGCCCCTCAGCTGTGTCCCAATTTCAGCTAGGTAACCACAATGACGTCAAAGTGGTTACCCAGGTTCGCGTATTGCAGATGTGTTGCGCGCTAGACTGTACAAAATGCATTACACCTTGCGCGCATTTTGCTATAATTGCGCGACAAGGTAACCACTTTGACGTCATTGTGGTTACCTAGCTGAAATTGGGACACAGCTGAGGGGCCAAAATATCCTGAAATCTTACCATATTTCGGGGATTTTCTGGCAACACGAATTAAAAAATTTTTTTAAGGCAGATGATTTTCTTCTAATAAAATCATGATCTTTTAAATGAACTAACATTGTTTCAGCATTGGGTACCCCCTTTAAAAAAAACATGGCAGGTGCTGTTCAAAAGCAGTTTTATGAAACAGGGCACTTGTATGAAAATCATGGTTTAAAGATAAAGTTGAGTTCTGTTCATGCCATTACATTGTTAAAGAAACTGCCTCAAAGCAATTGGGAAAGGTCACAAATTATTTTTCACCTGCCCTATAAGAACTCAACCTTCTCTATAAAACAAACTGTCAAGAGGGTATTTCAGGTTGTCATGTGGGAATCCTTAGTATTAGCCAACCTGCAGGAACCAGGAAAACAATTTTCTGGAATACGAAATCAGGAGGGGTAGATTAACTATTTTATGAGTTACAAGCACATGCAGGAGCAAGAGACAAAGAGAGAATTACATGACACCAATCGCGATATTCCCAAAGTAGTAGACCTGACAGTGTATGAACCTATAAAAGTTCTGTCCATTGAAGTTGTTTTTTTTTTAATTTGTGATCCCATGTTGTCTTCGAACAATTTCAGCTTTGTTGCCCCCAACACAACTTTCGAGCAATTTGCATATTTTGCATAAATCAGAAACGTCACATAGACAGGCAATGTTAAACAACCCAAGACAAGCGTGCTGCACCCAACGCTAATAGTGTTGTTAATCTTGTGCAATGAAACCTGCGATACAATTAAATTCTGTTATATCCTCTATTCATTACGTCACAGGTTATACTCTGCATAAGATGAATAACACACTGGATTTTGATATGCGAATTATGCAAATTGCTCAAAGTTATTTATGATTACAAATCCACAACAAAATTTAAACTTACAGAACTTTTCTAGGTTCACTGTTGGCTGTATATATGAGTGGACTAAAGATTAACTGCATGCATATACGTTTTTATAGTAATTCAGCTTGCTCAATGGATTCAAATACACTACACTTCTTCAAATTTGTTCTAAATGGCCTGAAAGATTGTCAGAAACTTGTCCGAGGCTTGCCTAACATAAAAACAACTGATGTATGCCGGATGGGTCCAATATCTGTCAAGTAATTTTGGTGACAAAAACAAACAAATTTAGCAGGTTGACTTTGCCTACAGATTATGTAGTCCCATGTGCTTGTATCTTTCAGTGCATATAATTATCACCAAACTTCTATCATCCAGAAGACCTATGACAAGTACAAAAATCCATATACCGAACAATAAACAATGCACAATGACCCTGGAAAATTATGTACACCGTTGAAATACAGTTTGATTGCACCTAGACTACCAGAACTTTAGTGCACTTGTTAATCGTGTTCCTCTCAGGGAAATAGGCCATATTCTTGAAAGTGTTTAAAGCGTACCAATCACCTGAAAAAATAATTTGTGTACAGCTAGAAAGTATAAAATCTACTTCAAAGAACTTTGCCTAGTATTCTATAGGTCAACAGTTAGTGAGTATGAAGGAAATAAAGGATAACATGAAAATGCTCGCGCGGAACCGAACTCAGAGTTTGGTTCCACGCGAGTCTTTACCTTGACGAGCACGAACGGGTGCGTCGAGGAGTCTACTCACGAGTCGCTTTTACACTTATTGAGAGTGTAATTAAAATTGCAATATCTTCTTATAGAATTAATATTTGAAGCCCATATTTTTAATACAGTATAACAACATGCAACCTCTAACATACAGAGCAAAACTATTTTTGGTGATTGGTACCCTTTAATATCTTGATAAGGTTCCATGAAAAGAAGGAGTCAGTAATAATACTGCTACAAATAGTTAAACAATATATTAACCCCTGGTATGACAAACAAAAAGTAATACGTGAACCAGTCTTGGTGTTTGCTCTCTGATCAGAAATAGTTAAACAGAGAACAAACTCCAATACTGGTTCAAAACAGAAAATTTCTGACAAAGTGACAAGTTCATATGGACCATTATTGTGAACAAAGTACAGACAAGGTAAACAAACTTACACCCAAATTAAAATTCTTTATCATTTTTTGTCTGCTCTATCTACTGTAGTATGAGCATACCATAAACACTCAAGATAAAGTTATCTATTTCCAGAGAATGCGTGCGAGACATTTCTGTCATATTGATGTACCGCAATTATTACTGCATATTACAATAAGTAAGCATGGGCCAAGTGATGAATTCTTAAAGGAGAATTAACCCATGAATATAAATGTACTTATGTTCAAAGGTGTAATATATTCTTAATCATTGGCCTGTATCACTTTAGAAATAAAATATCAGAAAAGGGTTTAAATCAAGACATTCTAGCACACGTTATCATCTGCTAACAGTTTACATGGGGGCTGCCATTTTCTTGATGATATGGAGTTGTACATGAACCATTGGGAACCGTTCCGGTCAGGAAGATATTTGTAATCCTAGAGCTAAATTGCTTCTCTTCATTACAAAAAATCCCCATATATGATGGAAAATACATAACAGGTGTATACATATATTCTAAAATTTGAAATTTATAGATTTCTTTTTAAATTCTCTGGTTTTGCTAAATAGAAATCGATTTCTTGGGCTTTCCTGGCAGAGCAGAACATAATTAATACAACGCGCATTCTGACTATTGAAATCCATTATCTCAAAGCAGGTGAATGCATAGTTTGTCACTACTGATGCTCGGTAAAGTTATCATCCATAAATTTGAATTAATTTGCTCCGTCGCGTACGTCATAGTATCCAGAAAATAGATTTATATTTAGTAAAATAGTAATTTTCAAAGAAATATAAAATACATTTTCGTTTTTAGAATATATGTATATTCTCTTAAATATTTCAAATTTCAAATGGGATTTTGTATCAGGAAGAAAGACAATTTTGCATTCAGATTAAAAATATCTTTATGTACACATCAAGAAAATGGCAGCCCCCAGGTATTGCTAGCAGACGATAAATTTTGCTGAGAAAATCTTGATTTATACCCATCTCGTATATCTTAATGCAAAACTACGTAGGACAACAAGAAGGAATTGATTACATCTTTGAATATAAGCACATTAATATTTTGAGGTTAATTCCCCTTTAATGACCTAAATGTCACTATCTGATTGAAGTCCAGCCAGTCAGAGCAAGACAATTGTTCAGGAAGTTATCATGTATTGACTCGACATGATACTGCATGGTAGATGTGTAATGTGAGCCAAACCCATCATTACCACTGTAAATGACACGGTAATCTAGCTAGCACAGGAGAAATTGGGTTGTAAGTGCATCTCAAATGGTCTTCAGATACCAGTTGATAGGAATTTTTCATACATTTCTACTAGAACTTCATTAGACTTGAAATCAACTATCTAGGTATGTATACTTAAGACAAGCTTCATCAATGACAGATAACAACACAGAAATAGACTGCTACCTGATTGAGTGCTTAAATCATTAATTATGAAGACTGAAAGACTATTATTTACTGAGATCCAGAAGGACGTTAACTTGTATACTTTAACAGAGTCAATGCCCTTCTGTCTCTCAGCAGATGATATGGTGGCAGAAATATGTCTTTTCTAACTCAAAAGAACATATGTCAAATTATTACAAAGGTAGACTCTTTTTACAGAATTTTTGATAATGCTCATATATACATAGTGTAAATCAAAGCATTCGAATACAGAGATTTCTTTTCACTGACAGGTTTCTGAGTATTGTGGACAAACTGCCAACTATTTCAGCAACTGCTCCAAATTATCCATGATCATCTGCTACAGGTAACCAATTAAATGTCAATCGAGATGATTCTTTCACACAGTCTAGAACTCCTGTCATCAACCTACTAGCAGCAGCACAGCTTATAAGGAAAAGCCAAGAATTATTCTACATCCATACAGACACACTGCAAGATTTAATTTCTCCTCATTGTTCAACTTTCTTCCGCCTCTACAACATAGTGTCTTTCCAATCCACTTCCTTGCAACCAGTTTGAGGGATAACTAATTTGAACCAGAATTGTGATCGCTGTTGAAGTTCCCACAATGTCATACCCACAGAGTCAAGGAGAACAGATGGAAACGTCACACCGAGAGGCAGGTATCTACAATGAAAGATATCTTCTGATTTGCAGTGTACTTTTCATTTTAGTTATAACTGTAAAGGAAATACAATTGCATACAAAAGCAAAGCTGAGAATCATTCATCTTGAAGCTAAACAAAGAGAGACTGAAAGAAAACTTGATGAGGCTGAGGATTTTCTCAGAACAATGCAAGATGCATTTTCAGAACTGGATTTAAGAGAGAGGGAAACAAACTCACAATTACAAGCTGTCGAGAATTCTGCAATGCAGGCTTCATTTGAGGACTTAGAATCAAGAGAAAGAGTGGCAAATGCAAAATTACAAGAAAGCGAAAGAAATCTGATTGAGGTTCAATCTATACTTGGTGACACACAAGCTGCATTTGCAGAATTAGAAGCCAGAGAGCGAGAAACAAATGCCAAATTGCAAGATGCTCTGCTCTCTCTGAGTGCAATGCAAGTTGCATACTCAGAATTAGATGATCTAAGAGAAACCGAGAGAGATCCAAATGCAAACACAACTGCTGCAAGCCCAGCAACTGATGACGTAAGACAGAAAATAAATTGCGGTATTTGTTATACTGCAGAAAAAGAATGTGCTCTCAGCCCATGCGGGCACATGCTCTGCGACAGATGCCATCAGGAGATCCGTTCTCGAGGCAATCGATGTCCAACTTGTCGAACGCCAATCCAAGCTGTTACTAAAGTTTACTTTTGAATTTTTCCAAATTTTTTCAATTCAATTCAATTCAATTCAATTCATTTAGCAAATTCATAAAAAACATTACAAACAAATACAATACATGTAATACATTAAAACAATTAAAGCAATAAAAAACTTAAGAAATTGCAGGGAAATGCAGCAGAAAGACAAAGTCTTATATCAAAGCCATTGAATAAGCTGTTGAATAAATTACATTAAATAAGTTTTCCAATATTCATGTAACTTCAAACATCTGCTGTCTTTTCTTTCAATGAAGAATGAAACTTGAAAAATTATGGACTTTCGCTTTAGCTTTTTCAATGGGGATGATAAGAACTACATTATCAATGTGTTATTATAAAGACTATCATATGGCTGTAAAAGTGAACGAAAATAGCAAAATCTCCACATTTCAAATTTATAAGCGACTCGCTATAGCATCAAGCAATACCCTTAATTGGTGTATTATTAGAGTTTACTACATTTTAATAAATTTGTATGAGCCCAAATAATACAAAAATTATTTTCTAGAATCAAGATGAAGAAAAAAATAGTGTTGAACAGGTACAACTTTACAGGTGGGCTGGGACAGTCAGGAGGTGAGATACTGTAGTAATAATGAAGTATGAAATATGCATGCTCGTACATAAGTGCAGTGTTTTGATTTGATTTGATTTGATTTTTTCAGTTTCAATATAAGCATACATGACACATATCAGTTCAGTGATTAAACATAAAACAATGTAATAAATTTGAATATATCAAACTAACAATACAAAGATAAAGGTATTGAGAAGAGTACAAAAAATAATTTACAAAAATGGATCATAATTGAACTAACATATACAATGAAATGCAGGGGCATGCTAAGAAAGCAATGCTTGTATGTTATATGCCCCAAAGATACATAATAAAATATTGGTCAAGCAATTATAACAATTTGGCTAAATAATGGTGAAAGTTACAAATTTGTGGTATGCCTAAATAGGTTTATAGGAAAAGAAAGAGGGAGAGAGTTGTAAAATAAGGTAGCTTAGCGAAACGTTGTGGCGCGTAAGAACGCGGGACAGACGCACAGAGGAAAACTGCAAGTTTTGTATGTGCTTATAAAATTAGAATCAGACATATCTGAATGAAAATTTTCATATTATTTTGCTTAAAATTGTTCAACTATTTGAATATTAATTCTATTTTGTAATATTTTGAGTCTGCCTTATAGAATAAAATTATGATTTTGAGCAAATTTGTCATATGCGTTTTTCCCGCGTTCTTACGCGCCACGACATTTCGCTAAGCTACCTAAGAGACGGAATAGAATGGAAGAGAGATTGGGAGCAGGGACAGAAACAGAGTCATTTCTCATGTGTTCACAGAAAAACATGAAAAGGGTGATTTTTTTTTTTTTTTTTTAGACTTGACCTGTTTGCAGGGGGCATAGGCTGAGCAGATATCTTTCAAGTTTATGTATAAAATTGTTCAGACTAGAGGATTATTAATTTCTGTATCTAAAGAGTTCCAATACATGGAACCTGAAATAATAAAGGTATTTTGTACAAGAAGTGTTCTTGTTAGATGTAAGTGGTAAGCATTGCCTTGTCCCGTTAGACATTTGTGTACAGTGTTGTTCTTTTGAAACATATCAAAAATAGCTGGGAGGTCATTTTTACCTAATTAGTACATGAATTGGCCTAGATGGAAATAATGAAAGTCTTTTGATGAAAGTCCTTCAGCGTGAGGAATTTATTTTCAAAAAAATAAAATATCCATATGAGTAATTTGCATGAAATAATCACTTAATACTTTTTTTTGCAGAAGTATTCTGTTTAATTGTGATTGTACTCCACAACACCATGCTAATATACCATAATTTATATATGGTAATATCAAAGTATGATATAATGTGAGTAGAGTGGGAGAAGGAAGGAAATATTTCAGTTTGTTAATAACTCCAATATGTTATAAATATGCAGTTTCCAGAATATTTATTGTGGATTACACAGAGAAAATGCTGTTTAAAACAGTTGTTTACAATATGAACTGAGCAACCCGTTGTACAGTTCATTTTGTAAACAATTTGTTTAAATATTAAACAGGTTGTATAAGTTTTAGACAACCTTTTTAAAAAGAGTTTTTACTGTGTAGAATTCCTAAAGTGCGGTTTTCACGGGGCTCGTGAACGTTTTGCGAAGGACGTGAATGTCAAAAAACGGCAAAGTCTAACAGTCGCATTTTATGCGGCAAAAGTTCGCAAAACATGTGCATAGGTTCGGAAGCTTCCCAAATCGTTCGTGAACGTCGTTTTTAGTTCGGAGGAAATTTTTAAAATTTTTAAAATTTCTCGCGAATGTTTCCCGCATCCCGGTGCGTTTTTTATGCGTGATTTGTTTGCAAACATGTTGTAAAACCTTTGTCATATGCGCAGGACCTGCGCAAAACGTGCGCGATGTTCGCAAAGTTTTCGTAAATCCCCAACCAGATCACGCAAGTTTTGCGAATGTTTCGCGCAAGCCGCGAAGTTCGCGCGATTATTTTCCGACCTTTTGCGAACATTTTGCATACATATTTAGACATTTGGTGGCAAATCCAAACCACGTGACATAACCTCTTATCTATATAAAGCGCATAAATTGGGTGTCTGACTTCATTTCAACATGCCGCCCAAAGGAAAGAGCCGAGGTCGAGCCTTCACCAAGAAGAGAAAGAAAATCCCCATCCCTGGGGAGGGGAAGCAAGTGCAAGGAGCATCACAGGAGAAGCGGTCAGAAACAAACACAGACCTACATGTACTGCAACAAGCAGCAGAGCTTCCTCCTCAAAATCAAAAACTTCTTCTTCATCCATGTTGGGCTGATATCTAGACAAAAACTGATGGTGGCAATACTTTTCAAAGCATTTATATACTACCCAAATATCGGTCGGAACACTAGTCACAGGATAATCATGCAACGTGTGTACGAATGTTGCGCGAATGTCGCATGGCGTTCATTGTTCGTGAAATAGACGGAAAACGTTCAAATATGTCGCAAAATATGCGCAAAAAATTCGCAAAAGATTCTTGGAACATTCGCGTTCTTCGCTTGTGCAGTTCGGCAACAGTGCGCACGACATTCGCACAAACATCGCGAGAACTTCGCATGAAATGCGCGAGAATAGTTTACGAATCCATTGTCGCGAAACATTCGGATATGAAACTTTTCCGAATCCATTTTCTTGACATTCACGTCCTTCGCAAAACGTTCGTGAGCCCCGTGAAAACCGCACTTAAGAATTAAGTTGTAGAAACTTTTTGGAGGACAGTATCAAAAATAATGTTACCAGGAAGATAAGTGATTCTGTTCCTAAAAAGCATATGAATGGTCTTCTGCAGGTTAAGAGATAGTTTATAAAGTGCAGCACTTTTAGGATCAATTCTAGACCAATTGAGGCTTCTTCTGATATGCAGTTGGAAAAATGTTTTTAAGTGAAAATGAATGAATGGCAAGCGGACATGAAAAAAAGTAGCTGCATGCTACAAAATCCTATGTGTATTCACATATCTCTGTTTCTGAAATCTGAAAATGTGAAGTGCATTACGTTTTTTTTCTAAACCTGCGGTGAACTACTGCAGTTTACCACATGTCACATGTGAACAAGCCTTAAAATGTTGTGGAATGGCAGAATGTCCTGTGTAATGGGCATTATGCTCTTCCAAATAAATTACTGATACTTTTAATACTGGAATGTAAGTTTCTTATATTGTTTTCTTTCAGTACATTTGATGATCTGCAATTTTTCAAAATTTTACAGTTCACATCATACAAACTTTAAGAGAAGGATGAGTTCTAGGAAAGGTGAAAAATAATTTGTGAGCTTTCCTATTCCTTTTATGTCAGTCTGGAAGAACATCATAGCTGAATTGTCACCTGAAAAGGGTTGCTCTTCAAATGCCCTCATATTCCAAATATGACAAGAAATAGCTGAAGTGTTTGGGCCGAACATTCTTGCCACGTGTGTGCAGTCACTTATACCCATTTCTGTACGCAGAGGATGTGCTTATCAGCAAGATTGCATCAATTTCTTATCATTTTGATGATTCCAAGTATACATCAATTCTTATGTAGACATGATCAACCTTTCCCAATTGACCACTTCAGTAATGTATGCAAATTTTATACATACCTTTCAAACAAAGGTTGTTCTTGACAACTTGAAAGGCTTGCTGGACATAGCGACAAGTAATGTATGCAAACTGGATTCCAAGCATTGAGTCTCATTTCTAAAAAGCGGGTTAATGGAATAGCTCATCACTAGGTGCTCAGAGAAGAATACATAATGTATACATTACAGAACCGGTCTATTGCTTTGTGACAGTTTCTTCACAATGTCATCACCTGACAAGAACTCAGCTTTATCTTTAACAATCCATATATTGCATGATAAAGAATGCATAACAATCTCAACAACTTTTTATACTCAAATCAATTTGCATTATGACATTTTAGTCGACGTGACATTTGATGAACCTTGAAAAGTTCTTCCCGTTGAAGTTTCTTGTGGATTAGTGATCCCATCTTGTCTCCGAACAATTTCAGCTTTGTTGCTCCCAAAGTAACTTTGAGCATTTTGCATAATTTGCATAAATCAAAAACATCACATAGACAGGCAGCGCTAACAGTGTTGTTAATCTTGTGCAATTGTAAACCTGCGATGCAATATAATTCCCTGGAATATCCTCAGTTCATTGCGTCACAGGATATGCAAATTATGCAAATTGGTCAAGGTTGCCAAAGGGGCAACGAAGCTGAAAGTGTTCTTTGACTATATACTTACAATTATAAATCAAAAAAAAACTTCAACGGACAGAATTTTTCGAGGTTCACTGTTGGCTGTATAGGAGCGTCGAGTGGACTATTAGATGAAGAAGTCAAGAATGAATACTGCAAGTAATATGTGCACTTTTCAATGTAGTTCGAATCTATTACCAATTAATCTATTTTTACTTCATGTATTTTTACTTTCAGCATTTTGAGCAGCATGTTTGGTGTGTATTATCATGCTGAAATACTCCACAATCAATCGTAAAGAATCAAACTCAGTCAATAATAATCAGCTAGCAAGAGCACCAAATCAATATCAGGAGAACCTAAAATAAGTGTAGTAAAACAGAAGTGCTCAAAATAAAGATGTTGACAAGAAGAAGTCCAGTAATGCTCTGATTTATTGGCCTGCACAGCAGACCTGACTTTCCATGCTTTTACAAAATATATTCAAATACATGCAAATCAAATATCAAGTAACCAACAAAAGTACAGAGAATGGAAGAATTATTTTAGAAAGCAGAAGAATCAAGGTAAGGGGAGAAATTTGCACATAAGAGACTGTGATGTCATAAAGGGTATTGTAACACTTCACAAATTCACACTGAGACACCCCGCAATAAATCATGAAATAATCAAACTCAGTCAAAATTTAAAATTTAAAATTTAAAAATAAAGATGTCGACAAGAAGAAGTCCAGAAGTGCCCTGATTTATTAGTCTGCACAGCAGACCTCCCTTTCCATGCTTTAACAAAATATATTCCAATACATGCAAATGAAATATCAAGTAACCAATAAAAGTGCAGAGAATTGAAGAATCTAGAAAGTAGAATAACCAAGGGTGAAAGGTGAACCAATGAGGATGATATGGGTTGAGCATAAGCAGGGGTGAATGTTCTGAATAATATCAAGCTGGGCATGGAGATGATGAAAAGACAAGATGAATGCGACTGCATCTCCTATATGCCTCCGCCTAAATTCAGTTGATGGCTCATACTGTTCTTGAAATGATAACCAGCATAAAAAGCCTCTAATTACATGTTAACAGACCTCTTTGAAATTTGACCTTACACCTTACACCAGAAGTGACCTCTATGACCTTTGACTTTTGACCTACGTATCCCAAAATCTAATCAGATTAGTTTCTATCGTGATACATACTAGTACCAAGTTTGATATTCATTCCTCAAATGGTTCTTGAGATATCGCGTTAACAAGGCTAACACCTGTAATTTCAGAAATTGACCTGTGACCTTTGACCTACATACCCCAAAATCTAATCAGATCACTTCCTATGGTGATACTAGCACCAAGTTTAAAGTTCATACCTCTAATGGTTCTTGAGTTATCACGAGAACAATTCTAACACCTGAAATTTCAGAACTTGGCCTCTGTGACCTTGACCTTTGACCTACATACCCTAAAATCTAATCAGATCATCATCCTATGGTGATACATACTAGCACCAAGTTTGAAGTTATACTTATGTAGAGCCTTATTTTGAACACTACATGTATGAGTCAGAGAACTTTGTTTATGTTTACATAATTTATGCTCATGCTCATCTCATGCTTGTCCATTACATTTTTCACCTGCCAGGCACCCTCCATACCATCTCCATCCATACCACCTGTTCATTGTACATTTCATCCCATTGTCATGTTCCCTGCATACACTCTATGTGCAGTCACTGTTGTATGTGCAGTGTATATACTCATTGTGCATTGTATTTAAGCTAGACACACGTACTGTGTGTGTCATGGTCATTGCTAAACACATTATTCTTACTTAGCTACACACACCCCTGATGTTCATCTTTGTTCATCTTTGTTCACCCCTCTCATAACTTTTATTTCTGATTGGTCAGTTATTTAGTTGAGACTTTTATGATTGGTCAATGTGATTCTGAATATTAATTTTTGTGGAGAAACAAGGAAAGAACAAAGTGGAACAAGTTCCATGTGCTTTTATGCCAGTTGTAACCCAGATCTTGAGAGTGCTGTATCTATTTTATTTTTCTGACACCTGTGTAGTGAACTCTATAGTATACGCCATCATACTTTTAATAGCCACCCTACATCTGGTAGCAGCAGTTAATTGGATTGCTACACTTACAAATCAAAATAAGTTGTTTGGATTTTGCGGTATCAATAACAGTGCACTAAACTGTATACTGATGTTTGTACGACGAGAAATATTTCACGCCAAATTACAAAATCAATTACCTTCATTTCAGAAAATTATATTAGCTGTAAAATGTTATTATGAAATGGAAAATTACATATATCAAACGAATCTCAAAGAAAAGAAATTACTGAAGAAATGGTTTCTATTCAGAAAATGTTTTGCGAGCGTTGGCAGAGTGACAACATGAAATGATCAATTTACTATGTATTGTTTTATATCATATGTATTGAAAAAGTCATGTTGTTATTTTTCTCTGCCCTCAAGCTTGGGCCGTGATGTTCATTGATGTTCATTGTTATGCCATTGTTTACTCATCCTGTTGCAAGATCCTGATTACGAAAATATATGATTATTTGTATTTGTTGAATTTGTTTTTTGTAAATAAAGAACCCTGTGGAAGGGAAAAAAAAAAGGTTTGAAGTTCATACCTCAAATGGTTCGAGTTATCGCTAGAACAAGGCTAACATCTGAAATTTCAGGAATTGACCTCTGGGACCTTGACCTTTGACCTACATACCCCAAAATCTGGTCAGATCGTCTTCCTATTGTGATACATACTAGTACCAAGTTTGAAGTTCATACCTCAAATGGTTCTTGAGTTATCTCTAGAACAAGGCTAACACCTGAAATTTCAGGAATTGGCCTCTGTGACCTTGACTTTTGACCTACATACCCCAAAATCTACTCAGATCGTCTTCCTATGGTGATACATACTAGCACCAAGTTTGAAGTTCATACCTCAAATGGTTCTTGAGTTATCTCTAGAACGAGGCTAACACCTGAAATGTCAGGAATTGGCCTCTGTGACCTTGACCTTTGACCTACGTACCCCAAAATCTAATCAGATCGTCTTCCTATGGTGATACATACTAGCACCAAGTTTGAAGTTCATACCTCATGTGGTTCTTGAGTTATCGCTAGAACGAGAAAGCGGGACAGACGGATGAACGGATGGACAACCAGAAAACATAATGCCTCCGGCGCCGGAGAATGGAACAGGCGTATGTGAGGAAAACAATAGGAAGAGCAAAGAACAGATTTAACCCCTTACAATAACAACTAGAATATCACTGAAGGTGATTAATACCCCTGCCCCAATGTGTGTGCCAAATTTCAAGAGCATTGCTTGAAAAATGAGGAAGTAGTTCAATGCGCAAGATTTCAACCTGATTTACTGCCATAATATGCCATTACCATGGCAACGCAGTTCTGGCACATTAAAGAAATATGTCTTGCACATCTCCATCCCAAGACAATTGTGAGTGCCAAATTTCATGAGCATTGCTCAAAAAATGAGGAAGTAGTTTGATGCGCAAGATTTCAACCTGATTTATTGCCATAATATGCCGTTACCATGGCAACAGTTTCCAACCCATTCAAAAAATATGTCTTGCAAATCTCCATCCCGAGACCAATGTGTGTGCCAAATTTCATGAGCATTGCTTGAAAAATGAGGAAGTAGTCTGATTTGCAATGGACCGACTGCCCGCCCGACCGCAAGCTGATTCCTATATACCCCCCTTCAAACTTTGTTTGGCGGGGGTATAATAACCCAATACAATACAATACAATACTACAATACAATACAATACAATTATTAAACACAATGCAATATACAGTCCATGCTTAGAATCTAAGGTAGCAATGCTGATACTGGGTTTGGGGATTCCCACATCTATTTTTAGAACAACATTGGAGAGGAAGTAACAACACTGGCGAGGAAGTAACAACACTGGCGAGGAAGTTAAACAACACTGGTATATAAATTGTTCAATAACCCTTGGTAAATACAAACAATGTCGGCTTTCTCTCTCTCCGTACAATTCTACAAGACACCAAGTTCCTGTGCATCATTATTGTGAACAAGTTACCGTAACCAGGTAAACCGATAGAGAATCAAATTTGATTCTAAAAATACATACTTGTATAACTGATGAACTACGGTCCAAAATTTTAATAGCAGCCACATCTGAGGAATCAAAATTAAAAAATGATTCTTACTTGCACTTGCGTATGTAATTTCAACTGATTCCATAATTTTCAGAAATGTCCCTTTATTGTAGATTAACTTGTTTCTAAGAGACGATACTGTTGCAAGATTTATGAACTCATAAGTATCGATACTCAACAAATTTTGTTCCAAGTGTTTTTGTTTTTTTCAGACTATGTATAGTGTATTTTCTTGTTTTGAGTTTGAAATTTTTCATGACGTGCTGAATGGAGATTTTGATTTTATTTTTGTAATTATGATCAATACAATGTAGTTATTACAATATTATTATTAATAATCACTCAATTAGTTCGTAAAATCCATCACAGTAAAACACATATAATGGGCATTTCAAGTAATGTATCTGTTTTTTAGTTTGACAAAACAATGAAAGTACAAAAGTAATAATTTTGTGCCAATATATTGGTTTATTTAATCAAAACTTTCTTGCATATCACGTGTATGAATGTAGAGGAAGGGAGAGAAAGAGAGAGAGAGAGAGAAACAGAGGAGAAAGAGAGATTGATAGAGGAGAGAGAGAGGAGAGAGAGAGGAGAGAGAGGTAGAGGAGATAGAGGAGAGAGGTAAAAGAGAGAGAGGGGGGAGAGAGAGAGAAATATTAGGAGAGAGGGAGGAGGAGTGCAGAAGGATTTTTTAAACTGGTATTTTACTAAGTAACTGTATGCATATGTAAATGCAGAAAAAAATTATAATCATTCCATGCATGTCTATGGGGCATTTTAATTCTTCTTTTTTTCAATGTCTTTGAAAAAGGTGTTTTAAATCGTGTTTTTAAAGGCATCTAAAAATGCAAAGTTTCAAATGTGCCAACACTGCTTTTCTTACTCTTTTGATAGCACCAACAATGATGCTCAAGCCAGTTTTAATCTCTATCTACGTTGGGTACACGATGTGGTTCATTTCACACCTGACAACAAGAAGCTACAAATTAATTGCAGGAACTACTCCAGCTGGGATACCAGCACTAAAACTTCCTCCAGTCCCACATACTGAATTTTATGATGGGAAGAACACCCAAGATGCAGTCTGCATTAGCAACTTCACTGCACCTATGAGTTGCATAAATAAAGGAAGGAATTTAAACCTGGACTTGGAACAGAATAGCAGTCCAGTCCACTTCACTGTACAATCTTCATATCCAAAGGCCGACATGCACAAGTCATCCAGCAGCCATGATCTTGCCTTACACAAGGCTTCAGAACATAAACATTTGTCGCACATGGCTTGTTGTTTTTTTTTGCCTTGTGTTGTACTTCATGCATACTATCCTGGCTAAAATGTGGCAAAAAATAATATCATCTATAGGATCAAAAACAAAGAGCTATATACAGTCTTTAAAGTTCCCTATCTTCATCTTCCTAGGCTACATGCTGTGGTTCATTACAGAATCGTCATCGATAGACTATAAACAGAGTTCAGCAAGTCATCGGTCCTCTACAATCATCTGGGTGACTTCCACTTTCATAGCTGCTCACAGCACTCTCTATGAAACAGATGCATTCATAAACATCCCGGCCTCTGTAGGAATACATCCTGGTAGCACTTCAGCAGATGAGGAGCAACAACTTCCTTCAGTCCCACATGCTGACAATGGTAGTGGCAAGATAAATGTTACGTTTTCCTTGTTCAACCTTGATGCAGGTATACATAAGGTAAATGAAGGACATTATTTGGCTCCATCCAGTTGTCATGATGTTGCAATATCATATCAAATTGACACAACTAACCTGGTTGCAACTGTGTTAACACTGTGTCTCCTGATACATGGTATATTTCCTACTTTGAATAAAATGTGTAGAAAAATAGTATGTCTCATATCAGCAAACTATGAAAAGATCATAGAGGAAAAATCTAAGGTAAGGGAAAACTCAACAATCCAACTATCAAACAGACTAATAGACGACTGTCTGAATGAAGTTCATAGGACCGAGTCCTTACTTACTCAAAAATATAACATAATCTCATACTCCTACATGAAATCTATAGAGAGAGAGACAAACTCACAGTTGGAAGAGAGTGAAAGAAAACTTGGAGAAGTTCAGACCTCCTTGCGGGAGATGCAAGTTGCATATAATGAAAAGAGGGATGCATTCTCACAATTACAAGTACAATTAGACGAGCGTATAAGAGAACTTTGTCAGAAAAGTAGAAGAATCCTTTATATAGAATCCAGAGAGAGAGAGACAAACTCAAAGCTACAAGACAGTGAAAGAAAACTTGGCGAGGCTCAGACCTCCTTGAGGTGGATGCAAGATGCATATTCAGAGCTAGATTTAAGAGAGTTGGAAAGAAACACACAATTACAAGAGCTCAAACAAAAACTAATTGAGACAAAGACCATGCTACGTCAAAAGGAAGCTGCCCTCACTCAATTGCAATCTCAACAGAATACAAGATCATCCGAGATGGAAGAGAAAATCAAATGTGGCGTTTGTTTTGAGGAAGAAAAGAAATGTGCTCTCAAATGCGGTCACATGCTCTGCGACAGATGCCTTCAAATGATACATTCTTCTCCCAACAATCACTGTCCACATTGTCGAACGCCAATCGAGGGTGTTATCAAAATCTACTTTTCTTAAAGTTTCAAAAATTCTGACTCTGTTTTATTGTCTGATCAAGGTTGCCCGCACTTGACCCACAAGATATCTACAATGCAAATTCATACAACACAACCCTTTTAGGACAGGAATTATAAAGGGACAAATTGATCAGCTTTTGTTCTTCAAATTGGCAACAACAGTATTTTTCTTGTATTTTTACATGTTTTGTTCATTGTTCTAATTAAAAATCATGTCTCTGTAAACACTATATGGGCAGTAACTACATGTCCATAAGTTCAAAATTTGCTAATTCGTATAAAAAATAGTGATTTTGAACCTCTCACAATGTTGCCAATTTAAAGATTTCCAAACTTATTTTCTTTTTTAAAATTCCTGATGTCGACACAACAATATTGTGTCTGATGTCATGCAAAAAAAATTAATAAATTGTGTAGGGCAATTTTTTACCTTTCTGGTCATGTGTTTTGTACATTTTCTTGGGTTCTACATCAGAACTTATTGAGCCACAAATTGTGGACAATTGTCTCGAAAGGGTTAAGCAAGGTTCTTTCAAGACTGTCCTGATTATCCTCAATGATAAATTCATAGTCATACATAGTGGTGTATATTGAATGGGACTAACCTTGACCAGCTTTTGCTATATGTTGGCTCCATTTACTTAATGTACACTTATACTTTAATATTGTCATGCCAAAAATTCAATGTTTCTTGAACATTTTGATCATTTTGATTACAAATGAATGAATGGACATATAGAAACACACATAAATGTAGATGAGAAGAAAACAAATCTTGGTGAGCAAAGGTGATATATAATGAAATTTTTCATAACTTTTTTCTACCGGACCTCTGTTACTGAGTTTACATGATGCGTTATTAGTCTGTAACGAGTCTGGCTTGGCTCAAAACCTTCAGTCTGGTGAGTTTGAGACCGCTTCTGGTTCCGAGCTACAGCACTAGATATCCTACCAATTTGACGCGTGATATCGTTTTGTATTGTTTTGTGTTTTTCATTTGTTTCATTGTGTAATCTAGACATTACTTTGTTTATAAGTTGATTTGTTAAATTTACAAAATTTTATGGTTTGGTTATATCATATATTGTTAGAATAAACATTAAATTCAATCAATTGAAAATTTGGTGAATATTTTGTTGTTTTGTGTCACAAATAATATAAGAGCAAGGCAAACATATATAAACTATAAACAAAGCAGATTACAAAATCAATTTGAATTAGGATTATTGCATGCATGTCTTTATCAATATAAATTTTCATATGATACACATTTTTCATGTAAGCACTAGCACTTGTACGAACATGCATAGAAGTTTGAAGCCAAGTAATTATTGTTTACTGTGGTAAATGCTAAATCAGCCATTTTGTTTTCCTGTTTTTCTCTATGTCCCTCTGAAAAGCACATGTCATCTGTACTGTTTGGAGCCAGAAGGGCGTTAACTCTGTCTTAAAGCATAGAGTTAATGCCCTCCTGGCTCCAAACAGACGATATGGACAAAAATGTATCTAACCACCTACATGTAATAGTGTATTGTTGTTTTTTTCTGTTTGTTAAATATTTGATTTGTTGCAATTTCTCTGGGTCTTGATTACTTTTATGACAAAATCTTTAGTATATTGGGTCACATTCTATTATGGCAGATAATTCCTTCAAAAATAAATATTTTTATTCAAAAATTTCAATAAAGATTCCTTAATATCAGAAAATATGTGTAATGAATAATTATTAGCAGTAGATCATGAGTTGTGGACGATGTTCCTTTCAAGATGAATGATGAACAAAGCAATTTTAAAAACTTGTCATACAAACTGTGGTGGTACCATTCCCTATACAAATTTAAGCTTGCAGCACGCTTAATAAGCATGTGTCTAACAAAATAAGCTTGCGACATGTTTGAGGCAAGCTTAAAACGAGCTTAGAAAATGATGGCAAGCTCAGTGCAAGCGTGCCGTGAGCTTGCCGCAATCTTGTAGGAAGAGTGGCAAGCTTGCTGCAAGCTTGCAGGAAAAGTGGCAAGCTTACCGCCAGTTCGCACAAAAATGGTAAGCGTGCAGCAAGCTTACCATTTTACCAATTTTACCATTTTACCAAGCATGTGCAAAAATGGTAAGCACACGGCAAGCTTGCAGTAAAAGTGGCAAGCTTGCAGGAAAATTGGCCAGCTTACCGCAAGTTCGCACAAAAATGGTAAGCGTGCAGCAAGCTTGCCGCACGCTTGTATTGTACCAAATGTGTAGATTAGCTGCAAGCTTGCGGCATGCTTGATGGCAAGCTTGCAGTAAGCTTGTCACAAACTTTTTATCAAGCTTGCTGCAAGCTTGCAATCAAGCGTGCCGCAAGCTTGTGGCAAGCTTGCAGCTAATTTACATATTTGGTACAAACGAGCTTGCCACAAGCTTGCCAATAAGCGAACCAAAATGTGTATAGGGGATAAGTGTGAATATTGTTTAATATTCTTATGTCTTTCTTTTTCTTTCTATTTTTGTATTTGGGGGATGCTGCCTCTAACATAATACAGTCAAACCTGCTTTAGCGACCACCTGTATAGAAAGACGACCTTCCCTTGAAGTGTTTCTAATTGAAATGTGTATTAAAGGAACCTGTACATAAAGACCACCTGCTCATAAAGGCCACTTTTCTTGTCTCCCTTGAGCGGTCTTTATATACAGGTTTCACTGTAGTTATTAGTAACTTTTACCATTAGGTGCCACAAAGTTTACATTCATCTATCACAACAACAACAAAAAGTTTTGTGAGACTGACATATAGGATGCACTAGGGGCCAGTGCTGTAGTCGAGTCCATCCCATCCGAGTCCGAGTCCAAGTCCGAGTCCGAGTCCGAGTCCCTGGAGTCCGAGTCCGAGTCCGAGTCCGAGTCCAAGTCCGAGTCCTGGCATCCGAGTCCCGAGTCCTGGACATCCGAGTCCGAGTCCGAGTCCGAGTCCCGATGGGAACATCTTAAATTGCACATTTTTTTACGTCACATTATGATAAATGCCTTATACTGTGAACTCTCAATAACATAAATAGTTTCTGGTTCATTGAAAACTTCCATTGTCAGAGAATTTAATTCATTGTAACTTTTCTTAGTACGAATGCGGACAACTATAAAGGCTTGCTCACAAAGAGTGATTTGTCGCCGTGACATGTCGCTTGGTGCTTAAGAAGATTAAGTTCAGTAAGATTTCCAGCTATTAATACTTAAAAATTCTGACAGAAGGTAAAAAAATTGAATTGGAAATGTTGAGATAAATGTCTATGGTTAGATTTTCGGTGATGGTTTGGTGTACTGGTGGAATTTCAGAAGTTTTAATGACCAAAATACTAAACAAGTGTGAACAAATGGCTCATATGTGAACAAGCCTTATCAGGCCAAGTATTTTGCTTGTATCCACAGTAATTATGGAGAGTTTACTCTATATTGTTTCTGTGATACCTCAATGAAGAAAAGATACATAAATTAATATTTGTTCATTTCAAATGCCTATAATTTTATCTTTTGTCAATTATAAGTCAACAGAACAAAAAGATAACAAGTTGAATGCCATTAAAGCCAGATTATAGAAAAAAAAGTTTCCAACTGAAATGGAAAAAGTATTCTGTTTGAGACTGCCCAAGATATCCCAGGCTGGGGTCTATGGAGAAACGTGTGTTATAGATTAATCCATCTCCAAATGCTTAATATCAATTTCAATACTTGTCTGTGTCATACGTGTATAAAGAGTGTATACGAGCATAAAACGACTAATCTTAACGTCTATCATCTATTTGGGCACATTCTCGTACCGTTACGGCGATCGATGTTTTAAAGTTCATGTTCAAAATACCGCTCAATCGAGCAAGGTGCGCAAAAATAACTGGGTTTTTTTTGCGTGCCCTGGGGTAATTTTTTGAGCTAAAATTAAAAGCGGAAAAATTGCCGGTCTCGTTGCCGGTCTCGGCCCGATTTTCGCCCGAGTCACGAGTCGTCACTGGTCGAGTCCGAGTCCGAGACCGAGTCCTTGTGGCTCGAGTCCGAGTCCGAGTCCGAGTCCCGAGAAATAGGGACTCGAGACCGGTCTCGAGTCCGAGTCCGGACTCGAGTCCTACAGCACTGCTAGGAGCATATCGCACAAAACATCAACAGAACGTTTCCAACAATATGTTCTGTTCACACATACCCCAACACTACATGAAGGTCGTTTTATATGTGTATGCATTTCAGTCAAGCTTATATTCAGACAAACAAATGGAGGCCCAAGTCTGCTGCGCAACTATTGCTAGCTATAAAATGAACCACTGATTATGCTGTATCCAGGGGAGCGTTTCATCAAGCTTTTTTGTCAGACATTTATACCGACAACTGTTATAAGCTACTGAAATCCTTGCATCTGATTGGCTGAGAGCAAATTTGTCAGTAAAAATCGCTGACAAAACGCTTGATGAAATGCTCCCCAGGAGTGCTAAAAGAATTGGATGATCAGACACGAATCAAGGCAGCAAACTGTAAACATGTGATTTTGGACTCCTTTCTGTATCTTATGGCTTCTATCTATTTTACGATGGTCTTTTAACACTAAAATATTTGTCGTCATGAGGAAAAATACAACCACACGGGTAATTCACATGCAGCAAGCAATTACAGAAACACAATAGTTTGGATCAACACAAGCTCCTCCCATGAGAGTGGTAATATAAATATTGGGATTCCCAAAGGTGTTCTTGCACAAAGCTTTGAACTGTTGCATAGAGGGAGTGAGAGAGCACTGTAGAGACCAGTCATTTCATCTACTGATAAGCCATGTGATATATTCTAAATCGGGTAAATGTCATTACCTGATTTACTTCCAGCCAATCAGAGCGAGACAATGGTTCAGAAAGTTATAACATATTGACTCAACATCATGGCATGTGCATGCAGACGTGGGATGGGAGAAAAACATGTCATTGTAATCTAGCACAGGAGAAATCAGGATGTACATGTATTTCGAATGGTCTTGGGATATCACCTATAGGCAGCTGGAAAATTAGATTGTGCTCAATGAACTACAGGTGAAAAACACAGAGATAGGCTTAGAAAAAAGTGAACATAGGAAACAAACTGCATTCTTAAAATTACAAGCTGAGGAGACTGTCACAAGCTTAAAATTACGACCATGTGAAAAAAATCTTATAGATCGGGCGGTCATCCAGGTACTTTCGTTCAATGCCATTGACAACCGATGAAAACACAGAGATTCTTACATGATCAGCAGACCATCAAACAATATTGTTTTCATCGCTCTAAGGGTTGCTAACCGGAAGTTACGTAAGCCCGCCCCAACCTATAAAGACACAGTCTATCTTTGGGGAAAGTGGAAGCTGCATATTTAAGTCTGAAGAATAGAAACAAATCCAAATTGCAAGAGACTATAAGAAAAGCGGATGCCTTTCTCAGCACAATAGAGACTTCAGACACAGAGCTGGATTTAAGTGAGAGCGACACAAATTCACAATTACAAGCAGTTGAGTTGTTTCAGATTGAAGCTACATTCTCAGAACTGGACTTCAGAGAGAGAGAAACAAACTCACCATTACAAACAGTTGAGTTGTCTCACATGCAAGCTACATTCTCAGAACTGGATTTAAGAGAGAGAGAAACAAACTCACCATCACAAACAATTGAGTTTCCTCAGATGCAAGCTTTATTCTCAGAACTGGACTTAAGAGAGAGGGAAACAAATGCAAAATTGCAAGATGCTCAATTCTCTCTTAGTGCAATGCAAGTTGCGTACTCAGAGTTAGAATCAAAAAAGAGAGAGACCAATTCAAAATTACAGGAACGTGAGAAAAATCTGGGTGAGGTTAAGTCTATCTTAGGTGACACACAAGCAGCATTCACGGAATTAAAAACTAAAGAGCAAGAAACGAATGTAAATTTACAAGCAGCTCAACTCTCTCTTAATGCAATGAAAGTTCTATACTCAGAATTAGAATCAACAGAAAGAGAGACAAATGTAAAATTACAAAAAAGTGAGAGAAATCTTGGTGAAGTTGAGTCTATCTTAAGTGACACACAAGCAGCATTCACAGAATTAAAAGCTAAAGAGCGAGAGACAAATGCACAATTACAAAAACGTGAGAGAAATCTTGGTGAGGTTGAGTCTATCCTAGGTGTCACACAGGCAGCATTCACAGAATCAGAAACGAAAGAGCGAGAAACAAATGCAAAATTGCAACAAGCTTTGTTGTCTCTTAGTGGAATGCAAGATGTATACTCAGAATCAGAAACTGAAAAGAGAGAGACAAATGCAAAATAACACAAACTTGACAGGAATCTGGTTGAGGTTCAGTCTCTTCTTGATGACACACAAGCTGCCTTTGAGCAATCAAAAGCT
The DNA here is from genome assembly GCA_025618425.1 of Heliocidaris tuberculata. Classification (NCBI taxonomy): domain Eukaryota; kingdom Metazoa; phylum Echinodermata; class Echinoidea; order Camarodonta; family Echinometridae; genus Heliocidaris; species Heliocidaris tuberculata. Next base: position 36,347,060 of record CM046833.1, read on the forward strand.
AAAGAGCGACAAACAAATGCTAAATTGCAAGATGCTCAACTCTCTCTTAGTGCAATACATGTTGCATACACAGAATTAGAAACTAAAGAGAGAGAGGCAAATGCAAAATTACAAGAGAGTGAAATAAATCAGGTTGCAGTTCAGTCTCTTCTAGATGACACACAAGCTGCATTTGCAGAATCAACAGCTAAAGAGGGACAAACAAATGCAAAATTGCAAGATGCTCAATTATCTCTCAGTGCAATGCAAGTTACATACTCAGAATTAGAAACTAAAGAGAGAGAGACAAATGCAAAATTACAAGAAAGTGAGAGAAATCGGTTTGCTAGGTGACACACAAGCTGCATTTGAGCAATCAAAAGCTAAAGAGTCACAAACAAATGCAAAATTGCAAGATGCTCAATTATCTCTCAGTGCAATGCAAGTTGCATACTCAGAATCAGAAACTAAAGAGAGAGAGACAAATGCAAAATTACAAGAAAGTGAGAGAAATCGGTTTGCTAGGTGACACACAAGCTGCATTTGAGCAATCAAAAGCTAAAGAGTCACAAACAAATGCAAAATTGCAAGATGCTCAATTATCTCTCAGTGCAATGCAAGTTACATACTCAGAATTAGAAACTAAAGAGAGAGAGACAAATGCAAAATTACAAGAAAGTGAGAGAAATCGGTTTGCTAGGTGACACACAAGCTGCATTTGAGCAATCAAAAGCTAAAGAGTCACAAACAAATGCAAAATTGCAAGATGCTCAATTATCTCTCAGTGCAATGCAAGTTGCATACTCAGAATCAGAAACTAAAGAGAGAGAGAAAAATGCAAAATTACAAGAAAGTGAGAGAAATCGGTTTGCTAGGTGACACACAAGCTGCATTTGAGCAATCAAAAGCTAAAGAGTCACAAACAAATGCAAAATTGCAAGATGCTCAATTATCTCTCAGTGCAATGCAAGTTGCATACTCAGAATCAGAAACTAAAGAGAGAGAGACAAATGCAAAATTACAAGAAAGTGAGAGAAATCGGTTTGCTAGGTGACACACAAGCTGCATTTGAGCAATCAAAAGCTAAAGAGTCACAAACAAATGCAAAATTGCAAGATGCTCAATTATCTCTCAGTGCAATGCAAGTTGCATACTCAGAATCAGAAACTAAAGAGAGAGAGACAAATGCAAAATTACAAGAAAGTGAGAGAAATCGGTTTGCTAGGTGACACACAAGCTGCATTTGAGCAATCAAAAGCTAAAGAGTCACAAACAAATGCAAAATTGCAAGATGCTCAATTATCTCTCAGTGCAATGCAAGTTGCATACTCAGAATCAGAAACTAAAGAGAGAGAGACAAATGCAAAATTACAAGAAAGTGAGAGAAATTGGTTTGCTAGGTGACACACAAGCTGCATTTGAGCAATCAAAAGCTAAAGAGTCACAAACAAATGCAAAATTGCAAGATGCTCAATTATCTCTCAAGGCCCGTCTTCATCAGCCCGAGTTTCCAAAATAGCCCGCTAATTCTGATCCGGCAAACTAACCCGATCAGAACTAGCTCGAGCTAGTTTGTAATGAAGACGCAATTAGCTGGCTATTTCGTGGGTTTCTAGCTCGAGCTAGAAGCCTAAGTCAACTCGAGTTTTTTTGTGAAATAGCGCGCTATTTGGCGAATTAGCCTGCTAATTCGCAGGTGAAGACGCACTCGGGTTTTGACTCGGGTTAATTTATTCATGACACCAATCCTAGAAATGTTATTTTCCTTATGTATTTCTAGATTTTCTTCTCTCTTTCTGTCTTTTCCTTATGTATTTCTAGATTTTCTTCTCTCTTTCTGTCTTTTCCTTATGTATTTCTTTGTTTTCCTATTTTCTCTTTTCTCTTTATGTATTTATTTATTTTCCCCATTCTTTATTCTTCTTTCTATTCTTATGTATTTCTTTGTTCTTCTTGCTATCCTCTTTTCTTTATATATTTCTTTGCTTTCCTTCTCTCTTATCTTTTCCTTATGTATTTCTTTGTTTTTCCCATTTTCTATTCTTCGATCTTGCTATCCTCTTTTCTTTGTTTATGTATTCTTTGTTCTTTCTTTCCTCGTCTCATTATATTTCCTTATGTGTTTCTTTGTTTTTCTTTCTATTCTATCTTTTTCCTCATGTATTTCTTTGTTTTTAATGTATTACTTTGTTTTTTCCTTCTCTCTTTTTTTCTCCTTATATGTTTCTTTGTTTCCCCCATTATTTATTCTTTTTTTCTATTCTAATGTATTTCTTTGTTCTTCTTTCTATCCTCTTTCTCTTCATATGTATTTCTTTGTTTTTCTTTCTATTCTAACTTTTTCCTCATGTATTTCTTTGTTTCTTATATATTACTTTGTTTTTCCTTCTCTCTTTTTCCCCTTATCTATTTCTTTGTTTTCCCCATTATTTATTCCTTTTTTCTATTTTAATGTATTTCTTTGTTCTTCTTTCTATCCTCTTCTCTTCATATGTATTTCTTTATGTTTCTTTCTATTTTATCTTTTTCATTATGTATTTCTTTGTTTTCCCCACTTTAATTCTTCTTTCATTTCTTATGTATTTCTTTGTTCTTCTTGTTATCCTCTTTTCTTTATGTTTCTCTATGTATTTCTTTTTCTTTTACCTTTTTATCCTTTCCTTTTGTATTCCTTTTTTCCCGTTGTCTACTCTTCTGTCTATTCATATGTATTTCTTTGTTCTTCTTTTTTATCCTGTTCCCTTTATATTTCTTTGTTTTCCTTCTCTCTTTTATCTTTTCCTAATATATCCTTATGTATTTCTTTGTTTTTCTTTCTATTTTATCTGTATTTCTTTTTCTTTTACCTTTTTATCCTTTCCTTTTGTATTCCTTTTTTCCCGTTGTCTGCTCTTCTGTCTATTCATATGTATTTCTTTGTTCTTCTTTTTTACCCTGTTCCCTTTATATTTCTTTGTTTTCCTTCTCTCTTTTATCTTTTCCTAATATATCCTTATGTATTTCTTTGTTTTTCTTTCTATTTTATCTGTTTCCTTATGTATTTCTTTGTTTCTTATGTATTACTTTGTTTTTCCTTCTCTTTTTTTTTCTCCTTATATATTTCTTTGTTCCTCCTATCCACTTTCCTTCCTATTTCCTTACTTATTTCTTTGTTTTTCTATTTCATTTTTTCCTTATGCATTTCTTTGTTTCTTATGTATTACTTTGTTTTTCCTTCTCTCCTTCTTCTCCTTATATATTTCTTTGTTTTCCCCATTATATATTCTTATTTCTATTCTTATGTATTTCTTTGTTTTTCCTTCTCTCTTTTTATCTTTTCCTTATGTATTTCTTTGCTCTTTTCTCTTCATTTATCCTATATATTTTTTTTAATATTCCATCTTCGAAGTGCGCATGCTCTGAAGCTCGAGTTTATTCCAAGAACGAGCGGGAATCGCTCGACTCGGGCTGATGGAGACGGGGTTTTTCAAACTCGGACTTTTTTCTCGAGAAGCGCTGATCGGGCTAGAATCTCGAGCTTGAGCAAACTCGGGCTGATGGAGACGCACCTTCAGTGCAATGCAAGTTGCATACTCAGAATCAGAAACTAAAGAGAGAGAGACAAATGCAAAATTACAAGAAAGTGAGAGAAATCGGTTTGCTAGGTGACACACAAGCTGCATTTGAGCAATCAAAAGCTAAAGAGCAACAAACGAATGCTAAATTGCAAGATGCTCAACTCACTCTTAGTGCAATGCAAGTTGCATATTCAGACTTACATAATCTAAGAGATACCGAGAGAGATAGATCATCAAACACAAGTGCTGCAAGCCCAATGCAGGATGATGCAAGACAGAAAATAACCTGTGGTATTTGTTATACTGCAGAAAAGGAATGTGCGCTCAGCCCATGCGGGCACATGCTCTGCGATAGATGCCTTCGAGAGATCCATTCTCGAGGCAATCGCTGTCCAACTTGCCGAACACCGATCCAAGCTACTACTAAAGTTTATTTTGAACTTTTCAAAAATTTTGCTTGAATAAATTATACTAAACATCAAACATCTGCTGTCTGCTTTTCTTTCAACATGGAGAACGAATCCTGACAAAATTCTGAAATTTTGTTTACCCTTTCTTAATGGGTATGATAAAAACTATATTGTCAATTTGTTGTAATAAACAATCATAAGGCTAAAAAGTGAAGTAAAATAGCAAAATCTCCAAACTTCAAATTTATAACCGACTCTGAATTGGTTATTATTAAAGTTCACTACATTTTAATGAATTTGTATAAGCCCAAATAATAAAAACATTATTTTCTAGAATCAAGATGAAGAAAAAACTAGAGTTGAACAAGTGCAACTATAAGGAAAATTTATAGCGAAACATGATGGCGTGTGAAAATGCAGGAAAGACCTAAATGACACAATCATTCAAAATCATATTTTTATTCCATAAAGGCAGAACCAAAATATTGGGATGTATAATTAGCATTTCACTCAATTAACACTTTTAAGCAAAAAATGAATTAAAAATTTTATTCAGATAAGTCTGATTTTAATTTTAGATGCACAGACAAAACTAGCAATTTTGTTCTTTGCGTCTTTCCCGCATCTTTACGTGCCATTACGTTTTGCTAAGCTACCTAAAGGTGGGCTGGGACGGTCAGGAAGTCAGATACTGTTGTAATAATGGAAGTATGAAGTATGCATGCTCGTACATGGGTGCAGTGTTTTATAAAGTTCAACACCTTTAGAATTAATTCTAGACCAATTCTGGGCCCTGTTTCATAAAACTTCTTCTCAATATCAACTGCCCAATTTCTATGCCAAATTGCTCTCAGCCAATCAGATTCAAGGATTTCAGTAGATTATAACAATTATTGTAACTTATTGATAACAAGTTTTATGAAATGGGACCCTGATATGACACAGGAAACATTTTTTAAATGTAACTCAATGGCAAGTGGACATGAAAAAAGTAGCTGCATGCTACAGCGTCCTACACATACTCGCTTATATCTGTTTATGAAATTTAAAAATGTGAAGTGCATTAATGTTTAAAAAAAACCTGCAATAAACTTCGGCGGGATACCATGTCATGTGTATACAGGCCTTAAAATGTTGAGGAATGGCAGAATGTCCTGTGTAATGGGTATTATACTGTTCCAAATAAATTACTGATATTTACTGGAAATACAACTTTCTTACTTTTTCTTTTCTTTGAGTACATGTGATAATCTGCAGTGTTTTGAAATTTTACAGTTCACATCTTACAGGCTTAAAGAGAAGGTTGATTTCTGGGAAGGCCAAGGTAAAAAATAATTAGTGAGTTTTCTCCTTCCTTTTATGTCAGTTTGGAAGAACATCATAGCAGAAATTTCCCCTGAAAAGGGTTGCTCTTCAAATGCCCTCATATGCAAAATATGACAAGAAATAGCTGAAGTGTTTTGGCTGAACATTCTTGCCATGTGTGTGCAGTCCCTTATACATGTACCCATGTCTGTCTGCAGTGCATGTGCTTCTCAGCGAGATTGGGTCACACTTATGTTTGTTAACTACACAACGAGTAGGAGCTTCGTGGGCTGCGACATTTTTAAACAGGGGACGCATGCATATTTGCTTTTCGGACTTTTGTTTTAGACCAGATGTTTGAGGATATAAAATCATTCGAATGAATTTTAGGTAGAAGTAATTCATATGTAGCATATAGTTATCTACATTCACTCAAACTCTAGGAAAATCCCATTAATAACAGTCTAAGCTCCATTTACAGGTTAATTTTCCAGTTTCCACTCGAAAAATATTCAAATTATTCATAAAGTTTCATTATGTCATTTTTTCCTTTTAAACCATTTCTTATACTTTTCTTCCTGAAGTATTGTCTATCACATGGACCATGTTTGGCAAGAGGTACAAGATTTATATGGCTACAAAAGACAATAAACTGTTTTCACAACCAGCACTTCTTGCTGATCTCGACGCTAGAAGCAACACCCCCCAATTTTTCACTCACCAATGCCCTTACATAATAGGGGGGTCGGGGTTGCTCGGCCGTAGTGCAGACTTGGCATCGCGCAGCTTCACAACAGACCTTCAATAAAGTCTTGCTTTTTATGTTTTGTAGAGTTAAACCTCATAAAATTTTATCATTATCTCCCCAGTAACTATTTTACACATTCTAATCAACTTATCCTGAAAATCGTTGGTTTTAAAGATCACTCAATGTAAAAATTCTTACAAGTATTTGCAATCATTTCAGCTCTCTTGGCTAACTCGATTTTGCGCTGAGTGCGAAATATCCCTAGCGTAGTGCCGAGTTACCCTGGATCCTTTCAAAATGGCCAAGCTCTCGAAGTGAGCGGCACAAACATACGTGGTCAATTTCTCATCATTATGATGATTCCAAAACCTCACGGTATACATCAATTCTTATGCAGACATGATCAACCTTTCCCCAATAGACCTGTTCACAAATATATTCGAATTTTATGCATACTTTTAAACCAAAGGTTGTTCTTGACAACCTGAAAGCTTGTCAGAGGCTTTTCAGACATAGCAACAAGTAAAGTATGCAAGCTGGATTCTAAGTACTGTAGTTCAATAACAGGTTAATGGAATACCTCGCTACTAGGTCCGCAGGAAAGAAACATCCATAAATTTGAATAATTTCGAGAACAGGTCTATTGCTTTGAGACAGTTTCTTCACAATGTAATCACCTGATTAAAACTCAGCTTTATCTTTAACAATTCATATATGAATGTATAACAATCTCAACATCTTTTACTCAAATCAATTTGCATTATGACATTTTAGTCAACTTGACATTTGATGAACCTTGAAAAGTTCTTCCCGTTGAAGTTTCTTGTGGATTAGTGATCCCATGTTGTCTCCGAACAATTTCAGCTTTGTTGCTCCCAAAGTAACTTTGAGCATTTTGCATAATTTGCATAAATCAAAAACGTCACATAGACAGGCAATGTTAAACCCCCCAAGACAACTTATGCACTATGAGTGCGCTGCACCCAACGCTAACAGTGTCGTTAATCTTGTGCAATGAAACCTGCGATACAATACAATTCCCTGGTATATCCTCCATTCATTGCGTCACAGGTTATGCTGCATACGATGAATAACACACTGGATTTTGATGTGCAAATTATGCAAATTGCTCAAGGTTGTCCAAGGGGCAACAAAGCTGAAAATGTTCTTTGACTACACAGACAAAACTTTTCTAGGTTCACTGTTGGCTGTATAGGAGCATCAAGTGGACTATTAGATGAAGAAGTCAAGAATGGATACTGTAAGTAATATGTGCACTTTTCAACGATGTTTTATTACCAATTAATCTATTTTTACTCTATCTATTTTTACTTCAGCATTATGAGAATGGAACAGGTGAGGGAAAAGAGCAAAGAACAAATTTAATCCTTTCAGGACAAGAATTATTCAAGGGCTAAATTGATCACATTTTGTTCTTCAAATTGGCAACAATATTTTTCTTTTAGTACTACATGGTTCTAATTAAACCTAACGTCTTCGAAAAAAATATACGTAGTTACAAACTTTGTCAAAAGTTGACGAAATTGCTAATTTTGATAAAATCAGTGATTTTGCACCTCTCAATGTGTTGCCAATTTAAGGATTTTAAAGCTTATTCTTGTTTTTAAAATTCCTGGCATCAAATGCAATATGGTCATGAAACAAAAATGGACATAGTGTGTTCAGAAATTTTTGCTCTTTCTACTCATGCATCTGGTATATTTTTTGGAGCTCTGAATCAAAAGTTATTTAGCAAAACTACAAAATGTGGTAAATTGTCTTGAAAGGGTTAACCCCTTACGACAATAACCCAATACAATACAATACTACAATACAATACAATGCAATATACAGTCCATGCTTAGAATCGAAGGTAGCAACGCTGATACTGGGTTTGGGGATTCCCACATCTATTTTTAGAACAACATTGGAGAGGAAGTAACAACACTGGTGAGGAAGTAACAACACTGGCGAGGAACACTGGTATATAAATTGTTCACTAACCCTTGGAAAATACAAACAACGTTGGCTTTCTCTCTCTCTGTACAATTCTACAAGACACCAAGTTCCTGTGCATCATTACTGCGAACAAGTTAGCGTAACCATCAGGTAAATCCATACAGAATCAAATGTGATCTTAAAAATACATTTATCACTGATGAACTATGGTCTAAAATTTTTATAGCAGCCACATCTGAGGTAAAAAATGATTCTTACTTCCATGGCACTACATGTCTGTGTATGTAATTCAAATGATTCCATAATTTTCAGAAATTTCCCTTGATTGTAGATTAACTTGTTTCTAATTAAGGGACAATTACTAAATCTATAAGTATCGACACTCAGAAAAGATTTTTGATTTTTTAAAGACAAGGTATAGTGTCTTTTCTTGCTTTGTGTGTGAAAGTTTTCATGACGTGATGAATGAAGATCTTGATTCTCTTATTTTTCTAACTTCGATCAATAGAGTGAAATCATTACATTAGCTCACAGACAGTCTCGGTAGCACAAACATACTGGCAAGAAACTTATCTATCATAGTCACATACTATTCTCCTTTTATCATAAGACTCATGTACGAGATCATTTAACATTCCATTCACGATTTCGAACAAATTTTAGTGTAAATATCTGTAAGAAGCGCTTGGTAACGGCTTTTCACTGCCTCACGTTAAGACCATATCCACCCGAAGGTTCCCCGCACAATAAACCCAGCGCTTCGCACTGTGTGTAGTGTATTCTATAACACACAGCAATCCCCATGTGCGTAATGTGTGTGGCCGTTGTTTGAATTTACATCCCCTCTTTTTTGGGCCAGGGATTTTTATTACTTTTCACCTCTCATTCGATAAATATTTCACTTGAGGAGGAAAAAACTTCACAGCATCTTAGTTATGTTAGTACCCTGCTATTTATTAAGTAAAATCAAAGAAATCTCACGAAAAGTTTTTGAGAGCTTCCCAAAACTATCTGTTACCTTTAACAATCACTCCATTACTGTAAAAGAGGAAAGTTTCATGTGATTGATTTTTCGGGCTTGGCCGAGTAAGGTCAATTTCATGTGTTTTAATTTAATGCGCTGGGCTCATGGGCCAAAGAATACATAAACATTCCTGTTTTCATTTTCGAGCAAATTTCATGCCGCGCGAAATGCGCAAAACTTTCCAAACCGCATAATATTCCACGTTTCCAGTAGTTCGTAAAATCCCCGCTGCAATTTTCACAAAACCTCTTATTCCTCACAGAAAAACACATATAATGGGCATTTGATGTAATGAAGCTACTTTTTAGTTTATTTGACAAAAAATGTTCAAAAGTAATAATTTCGTGCAGATATATTGGTTTATTTAATAAAAACTTTCTTGCAAATCACTGTGTATGGATGTAGGGAAAGGGAGAGAAAGAGAGAGAAAGATTGATAGATGAGAGAGAGAGAGAGAGATAGAGGAGTGAGAGATTGATAAAAGAGAGAAATAGAGGAGAAAGACAGAGAATGAAGAGAGAGATAGAGAAAGGCAAGAGAGATAGAGGAGAAAAATAGAGGAGAGAGAGATGGGAGGGAGAGCGAGAGATGGGAGAGAGATAGAGAGAGAGAGGGGGAGGGAGAGAGAGAGAGAGAGACAGGAGAGAGAGAGAGAGGGGGAGGAGTGAAGGATTTTTTAAACTGGTATTTTACTAAGTAACTGTATGTAAATGAAAAAAAATATGTATGCATCTCTAGGTGGCATTTTTTTTTTTTTTTTCTTCTTTAATGTCTTAAAAAGGTATTTTAAATTGTGTTTTTAAAGGTGTCTAAAAATGCAAAGTTTAAAGTGTGCTAAGTTTAAAATGTTCCAACACTGCTTTCCTTACTCTCTTAATAGCACCAACAATGTTGCTCAAGCCAGTTTTAATCTCTATCTACCTGGGGTACACGATGTGGTTCATTTCACATCTGACAACAAGAAGCTACAGATTAATTGCAGGACCTACTCCAGCTGGGATACCAGCACTAGAACTTCCTCCAGTCCCACATACTGAATTTCATGACAGAAAGATGACGGTTATCTCTTCCCTGTTCAACAACACGCAAGATACCATCTGCAAAGTCAACTTCACTGCACCTTTGAGTTGCATAAATGAAGGAAGGAATTTAGATCTGGACTTGGAAGAGAACAGCAGTTCAGTCCACTTCACTGTACCATCCTCATATCCACAGGCCGGCATGCTTGAGCTATCCAGTGGCCATGAGCTTGCCTTACGCGAGGCTTCAGAACATACCCATTTGTCACACATGGCTTGTTTTATCTTTTGCATTGCGTTGTACTGCATGTATACTATCCTCGCTAAAATGTGTCAAAGACTAATATCATCCATAGGATCAAAAACACAGAGCTTTATACAGTCTTCAAAGTTCCCTATCTACATCTTCCTAGGCTACATGCTGTGGTTCATTACAGAATTGTCATCAATACACTACAAACAGAGTTCAGCAAGTCATCGGTCCTCCAAAATCACTTGGGTGACTTCCACTTCTATAGCTGTTCATATACTTACTCTCCAGGAAACAGGTAACTTCACATATACCTTCACAACTAGCATCCATGACTCTGTAGGACAATATCCTAGTAGTGCTTCAGCTGATGAGGAGCAACAATTCAAGCTCCCTGCAGTCCCACTTACTGACAATGGTGGTTGCAAGGTAAATGTTACGTTTTCCTTGTTCAACCTTGATGCAGATATACATAACCCGAATGAAGGACAGAATTTGGGTCCATCCAGTTGTCATGGTGTTGCAAGATCATGGAAAATCAACATAACTAACCTGGTTGGCATGGCATTCACATTTTGTCTCGTGATACATGTTATATTTCCTATTTTAACTTAAGTGTGGAGAAAAATGGTAAGTTTTGTATCAGGAAACTATATAACAGCAAACATGGAGTCCAAACTCAGAGAGATACAAACTTTACTCAATAAACAACAAATTGACAACCAAGAATTACAGAGAAGAGAGGAAGCTGTGAATTTAGCATTATATGAAAACAAAAGAAAACTCAAAACCACACAAATCGTATTGAAGAGAAAACAAGTTGCTTTATTGCAATTACAAAGTCAACACCAAATTAGGCCTACAACTTTGAAATTACAAAAGTGTAAAAAGAAACTAAACAAGACATTTTTCTTACTCAGTGAAAACCAAGCCGCATTGTCAGAATTTAAATCTCTACAAAAGAAAGCCACCTTAGAATTACGCAACAACAGAATCAAGCTCAAAAGAACAAAATCATTACTTGAAAATAAAAAATCAGAAGTATCAGTACTACAGGTTACAAATAGGTTTTTCAACTCTGAATTAAAGGAAAGTCAGAGACAACTTACTTATACTCGATCCTTGCTGGTTGAAAACGAAGTTGAACTATCCAATTTAGAAGCTAGCAAGAGAGCTATGCAAACAGACCTCCAGGAAGCTAATAGAAAACTTTCTGAAACACTGAGGAACAGGTTAGCTGCTCTGTATGAGTTACAAGCACAAGAGCAAGAGACAAAGATAAAATTGTATGATATGTCAAGAAAACTGACTCAAAAAGAATCAGATCTAAAAGCTGTACAGGAAGCTAAAAGCTCTGAATTTGAAGACTGCCAAAAGAAACTTGCTGAGACGTGATCCTTGCTCACTGAAAACAAAACTGCACTTTCAAAATTGGCAACTGATAAAGAAGCAATGAAGGCAGAATTATTGGAATGTCAAAGAAATCTCAGAGAGTCACGGTGCATGCTCAGTGAAACTAAAAGCGCATTATCAGAAATAGAGACTCGTCAAAACGTCACATACACAGAATTAAACAATGTTCAAAAGAAACTTGCCGAAACAGAATCACTACTAAGAGAAAAAGATGGGGAACTCAGAAGAGCAAATGTTAAAAGGATCGATATTAGCTCAGAACTCGGTGAAGTTAACCCTTTCAGGACAGGAATTATTCAAGGGCTAAATTGATCACATTTTCGTTCTTCAAATTGGCAACAATAATATTTTTCTTTTAGTACTACAAGATTGTAATAAGGGGTAATGTCTTTGAAAACAATATACATGGTTAAAAGAATTGGCGAAAAGTTGAAAAAGTTGCCAATTTCGATGAAAAACCATGATTTTGAACCTCTCAATGTGTTGCCAATTTAAGGATTTTAAAGCTTATTCTCCTTTTTAAAATTCCTGGGATCAATTGCAGTATGGTCATTTAACGAAAATGGACAGTGTGTGCAGAAATTTTTGCTCTTTCTACTCAAGTATCTGGTATATTTTTCAGGGCTCTGAATCAAAAGTTATTGAGCCAAACCACAAATTGTGGTCAATTGTCTTGAAAGGGTTAAAGAAAAAATCCTTTGCCCTATTTGCTGTTTAGTGGAAAAGGACCAAGCCCTCTCTTGTGGGCATATGATCTGCTATCGTTGCCTTCAAGAGATCCGAACAAGAAACAATCTGTGTCCAACTTGTCGCACCGGGATACAGAATGTTACTAAACTATACCTTTAAAGTGATTGATTAACTTTGTGAAAAATTGTAAAATCAGCTCAAATGCCAGTGAATTGTGTGCAGTCCTCTAACTACATATATAATTAAGGATATGTAAAAGTATGAGAGAAAATGGAACCCGTTTACTATCCTAAAAAAGACAAAAACGCGATCAATCGCTAGCGCAAGTCGCTCGGCTTCTTCGCTGCGCTGCAGTCACAAAAACCAAGCACCGGCGCTTGGCGATTTCAGAGCGGGTTTCCAGCCCGTACGGTATTCTGTGATAGAGCGAGGTATGCCAACCGTAAGAGTTCTTTAGGGTTCGGTGGTACTCTATCCCGACATCAATGTTCAATCGTAAATATCTTGATATATAAATGGCCGATCAGCTTATAAAACTCAGGCGATTCCTGTCTGAGCTAAAGGTTTGCAATTATGATTACAGCATTAGCTGGAACAGTGATTTTTTTTTTCAATCCTGGGCAAAGTTCCTTTAAATCTTGGAACAATTCCAGAGAATTTGTATAGACAGGTAAATCATTCCTGTATTGTTATATAATCACCAAACTTTAAGATCTCAAGCACATAAGCAACTTTGTTCCTCTCAATTCACGGCAAGGAAAATCTTTTTATAAAAAAGAAATACAGCAATATTCCTTTTTCACATAGAGACTTTCTAAACAAATTCTAACCACTGTCTACATATGTTTATATCCAATTCTGTAAAATGACAACAAAAGGTTTGTATTGAAAAAAAGCATGCATATACATGTACTATGTTTACATCTTCCAAATATCAGATCAGTGGAAGAACAAATATTCTCTCTCTAAAAAAAGTGAATTTTCACTAAATTTTCACTTCCCCAGGAGTTATTTCAATGATCATAGGAGTGAATATCTATTTGTTTCAGAGTGCTCTAAAAAGATTAAAATAGTAAACGTTCACTCTAATTTCACTATACATGTATTTTTCACTCCCCCGGGGAGTTACGACAGTGATCAGTCACTGTTTTTTTGTTTTTTTTAGAGTTCATGAATATTTATGATGTGTAATGCAGATGCATAAAAGCATAGTCAACAATAAGTTTACTGTCATTTCAAACTACTTCAAGTTTTTATCATGGTTTGCGAAATAAAGATAAAATGAAATGAAATGGAATGAAAGTGCAGAATTTAGAAAAGCAGATATATTTTTGTTACTGGTATATGTTTTGCATTGAAATACAGTGAACCTTATCTATAAAAACCACTCAAGGGAGACAGGAAAAGTGATCTTTATGAGCAGGTGGTTTTTATGGACAGGTTCCTTTAATACATGTTTTAATGAGAAATGCTGTTCAAGAGAAACAAAAATTGTGGTCTTTATAGACAGGTGGTCTTTATAGACAGGTGGTCTTTCTATAAAGGTGGTCACTAAAGCAGGTTTGACTGTACTTGTATGTGATGAATACAGTCAGCATTGTCACTATGGGGGTCGGCGCCGGTCGGAACCTTCCACCACTCAAAATTTCTGACCGGCACTCAATGCAATATCACACCCGCCTGCCCGGCACTAATTTCCCCACTGACAAAGAAAAAAATACTACGACTTTGACCTACGAACATGCAATTGTGGTTTAAGCCAGTAATCTGACAGCACTCACAGCAGTTACATGTACAAAGTAAACCAAATACTTGTACAGTAGTTACAATGCTTATATGCTGCAGCTACAATACAGTGTGCACTGAGTAGATACATGATATTTTTACTGTTTAACTATAACTTATAAGTCCTGAAAACCGACTAGATTTTGTCCCCCTGAACCCCCGTGGCAAGGTGTCGGGCGATAAAATTTCCACCACTGAAAAGTCCCTGGTGACTACAGTCATAAAAGTGGAACTGTAACACCCCAGTCACACAGACCAATAAAGACAGGAGACTGACAAAGGACCGAAGAAAAAATTACATTAGCCCGAATGGCCGACAATCGATCAGTTTGGAGTCAGCATGGAGCCGGTCTCATACTTTACATGTAGGTCAATAAATAACGTAAACTTAGCTTTATAGCGAAATGTAGCAGCACGAAAAGACACGTCTGGAACGCAAATTGCATGTTGTTGAAAATCAAGATTTAATTGCATTAAGATGAAGCACATCATTAAATCATAGAGTATGTAAAAATATCTCTACTACCTTGATCAGGCCTAATATTACGACTTTGGAAAATTTGTTTATCAGTAAACAGTGGGGGACTAGCCCTATAATTAGCGAGCGATTGTCCATTGAGTTGACCCCCTTTGACCTCGCCAGTTCTTGCATTTTCCCACGATTTACGTAAAGTTGTTTACAAATGCAAGCTGAAAAATAATGTATCAAACACCACTTTTTGTAAACATGAAGTTCGAAAAATGATTAAATGTAAATGTATCTTTCACAACAATACTGCAAAATCAAAGCTCGACCAACGGAAAATATGAAATTTTAGCAATATTTCTTCGATTACAAACAGAAAATTTTACCTGTTAGACTTCTCCTAAAATTCCTCATTTCGGCTAGATTCGCAAGAAAATCACTGTCATGAATCATTTTATTGTACATTTTTCTACAATCGTATGGTATTTACTTGAGGTGAATTTTCCGCATAGAGTTGTGTCAGAAAAAAAGGATCTCGGTGTCAGATCGCCGAGGCTGACATAAAAGAAAAATACTACAACCTCGTCCCATGCGTTGAAATCTGTGTAGGGCTGAGCTCTGTGCGCGAGTGCTTACCGTGCTCCATGGGCCATGCGCATGCGCAATCTATGAATGAGCTGACTACGGCTGACTCATGAATATCGTATGTGCAGATCGTGAATTTGGCATCACTGCGCGTAATTTGCTGCTCTAAATTGCTGCAAGATATCGTGTGAAAAAGACGTAGTATCTCTGCAAAGAAAGAAGTCACATCAGCAAAACTTTGTCTAAATAAGGAATATACACCCCCGAATAAGGAAATGAAGTTTCATGAATATTTATGCAGGGGTAGACTTGTGTCAGAAAAAAATAGACATGTAGTTTTTTGACGTTTTCATTTCAAAATGTTGCTATAACTCAACAAAACAGTCATCATATTTCAGGATTTTTTCAGACAATCATTTATAACTACAAATTAGTTCATGTAAATCGCCAAAATAGAGGCGCAAATTAAAGTTCCTTGTTTTGCCATTGTGATGACCGCACGCACGCACTGAGCTAGAAGTCCGTTGGTAATTCAAAACAAACCAGTGGTTAATGAGATGCAAATTGTACCGTATCACTAATTGTAAAGATATACAGTGCGACTGTATGTTTACTTGACAGGCCCTGCTTAATTCAATTCATTATCTAGGGCTCTACACTGCTTGTTTTTGTTATTTTGAATGTCATGTGAATAATGTGTTGTATCTTTCTTTGTAAAGTGATCCAATGTCTATGATCATTTAGAGAAATAAAATGCATATATATATTACAAAAATCTTTATGTATATTATGCTAAGGATTTGGGGCCTTTTCTTTTGTTTGAATAGGCGCCTCCCTTGGCTCTTTAGGTCCCCACCTTTTGGTACCCACGGGCGGGGAATAGTCCCCAGATGGTTGGGAGGCACTTTTTAAGTGCTGAAGTACCGTCCATATTTCATAAATTCATTTTTAAACATTGAATTTCCGGAGGGAGTAATATTTCTGTCGATGGAACAGCTCACTGTCGTAGCACGGAAAAGTACCTTCTGTTATGCCCCCAACCCATACCAATTACCTGTGAAGGGGAGAAACTTCATTGGTGTATTGCCAAAGAACAACGTGACGTATTCTCCAAGGCCATATCCGCATGTGTATATTGGCTTCAGTGTATGCAAAACACGTGTTACTTGTTCGCACATGTACATGTACTGCTCAATGTACATGTAGTATTTGTAGCTTCATGGTTACATAACAGTTTAGTGCGTGTGTAACTCTATGGTTTCACGGCTGGGTGGGGAGGAATGGGGTGGTGGGTGGGGTGGGTGGGGATGTCTCATTGAAGCCGGTACTCGTACATGAAAACGTGGGGGGGGGGGGTCGTCGTGATCGATTCGGATCGATTCTGGTGCCCGTAAACTTTTCTGCCTTTTATTTGTGAAAATTCGGCTCCTTTGGAAGTTTGATTTATATGTGAGCATTCCATTACTTTATAAATTGCACTTTCAACAGGTTTTTTTTTGTTTGTTAGTTTGTTGGTGTTTTTTTTTTGGGGGGGGGGGGGAGGGGGGCTGTTTCTTAGTTGAACTTAATTCTTTCTGTGATACAATTGTTTTGTTTTTTGTTGGTTTTTTTTGTGGGGGTTGATGTTCGATGAGACAGGGTGAAGCCGGGAGGAACATGTAACTGTTAGATGTAAAAAAAAAAGGGGGGGATTTCGGCCACTTCATATTTTAGGACTCTTTATTTCACTTAGGAATATCGGTTGCCACGGTGTAAAGAAGCAGCCCCCCCCCCCCACCAAAATTTCCTTCGAAAATATTTCCACTATGATATGAATACGTATAGGATACTAACCCTCGCGCTGGGGGTGACGGGAGGCCGATGGGGTGGGGGAGGGGGTACGGTAGGGAAAGGTCAATCCGTCGGTCCTCACAAGACTTATAAGGGGGCCATAATCCCCCTGAAAAGAAAATGACAATAAATTCATTTTTTTTCTAATTTTTGCATCCTTTACAAGGGACTTACCGCTAATTATGCATGTTATGTTTTTATGGCCTTAATTTCTCTGAGTATTAAACCACAGAAACATGGCAAGATCAAATCGCTCACTCTAGCTCTATTCATGGATATACTATTCAAACATAATTATATCCATGCTCTGTGTGCGAGAATCCCGCCCAGGTGTAAATGAGATCATGTGTCATCCATAGGCCACAGGGCCGACGTAACATAAATAAATATTATTATTCAGTCATTCATAAAGTAAAACAATCGTCATTTAGTCTTCATCAAGATGAAAATGTATTTTCTTCAGAACTCATGCAAGATTTGGATGAATAACACATTCTCACATGTTGTAAATACTTCTTGGTAAAAAAAATAACACATTACCCCACTTTTTTCTTTATTCACTTGATTGTGACAAATATACAGTACTGTGATTAATCATAAACACAGCTAGCGCCCGGGGATGATATGTCCACGGGCTGCTTCAGCTTATTTCATATATTGTACAACGCTAACCTGTTGACTACTGAAGTCTTTAGCTCTCATAGGCTTAATACAGGCGCCACCCGGTTCCTGTAGTCTATGGGTTAGTGTTATGAACAGCGTTGTCACTACGGTGGTCGGCGCCGGTCAGAACCTTCCACCCCTCGAAATTTCCGACCGGCACTCAATGCAATATCCCACCCACCCGCCCGCCACTAATTTCCCCACTGACAAAGAAAAAATACGATTTTGACCTACGAACATGCAACTGTGGTTTAAGCCAGTAATCTGACAGCACTCACAGCAGGTATATGTACAGAGTAAACCAAATACTGTATAAGTGGTTATTTTCGCGGTGGTTTTATTTTCGCGATTTTCGCGAGTCGGTCCTCGCGAAAATTTCCACTTCAATATATGGCTATTTATAGTAACAAAAACATCACAAAAATCGTGAAATTAAACCCTCGCGAATTTCCCTACCTAGTCCAAAATCGCGAAAATATCTGTACGCCAAAAAAACAGCTTATACAGTACTAGCACAGTAGTCACAATGCTTAATGCTGCAGCTACAGTACAGTGTGTATTGTGTAGATACATGATATTTTTACTGTTTAACTATAACTTACAAGCCCTGAAAACCGACTAGTTTTTGTCCCCCTGAACCCCCGTGGCTAGGTTTTGGGCGATAAAATTTCCACCACTGAAAAGTCCCTGGTGACAACACTGGTTATGAATGGCTTTAAAGGAAACCAAAACCCAAGGAGAGAATCAATGTTATTGGAAAGTGAAAATTCAGAGAAGCAGTTTACAAAAAGTTTCATTAAAATTGGTTAAAAAATGAGAGAGTTATGGAAGTTTGAAAAGTCTCGTTTTACTTTCTATGGGGATCCTCAAATTGGCAAAATTGCTTCAAAATGGCTGATTTTGTGGACAACTCTCCATTTGTTTTGTACACAGATTTTCAGATTTTCCCCATTATCTCTCAGGGTGCTCCTTGTCTCCTCCTGAACTCGACATATGTGGTGTAAAATACATTTCCCCATTATATATGTTGAGCTCAGAAGGAGATTAACTGCACCTTGAAAGATAATGGGGAAAATCTGAAAATCTGTGTACAAAACAAATGGAGAGTTGTCCACAAAATCAGCCATTTTGAAGCAATTTTGCCAATTTGAGGATCCCCATAGAAAGTAAAACGAGACTTTTCAAACTTCCATAACTCTCTCATTTTTTAACCAATTTTAATGAAACTTTTTGTAAACTGCTTCTCTGAATTTTCACTTTCCAATAACATTGATTCTCTCCTTGGGTTTTGGTTTCCTTTAATTTGTCTGACATATGCTCTGGCAACGATTGTCCCTGGCTTTAATTTGTCAAGGATATAGGGTTAGGGTTGCAATTAGGTTTTAGGTTAAGTTTAGGGTTAGGGTTAGGTGCAGTGCTTGGTCCAGGGTTAAAGTATAGAATTTGGTTTTCACACAAAATTATCACGGAGCAGTTGTCACCAGAGCATACGTCATTGTACAAAGGTTATGAGGAGTTGAGGGACTGGAAGTGGTCAAATGATGTCACAATATCAGTACATTCATCGTGCATACACAGTTCAGACATGCATCATTGGTCAGCATGTATAGGGTCCACATCCAAACAGTCAAACAGTCTATAACCCTTTGAGTGCCCCGAGCAAAATAAATCCCCATTTTACAGTTTTGTGCAGACAAGTTTGTTGCTCTTCAGACATGCAATACACATTCATGATTTATCATGCATGGACCAACATGTATAGCAAGAACGAAAATGCAAAAAGGAAGTATGATTGAGAATTTGTCCACACAATTTCTTTTTTGTTATATTGGTCTATTTGGGATTCCCACATCTATTTTTAGAAAGCTCTAGATCACTTATAGGCGTTTTACACTTGATTTTTTTTTAACCTGTACTATCCTCAACCCTGGACATTTTTTTTTTTCTGTTCTCATTTGCAGTTTTAGTCCCGTACTATCTCCTTACCCAGAGCACTTAGCCTCACCTTTTTACGTTTAGCACCACCTTTTGTCGGGCTAACCCCGCTCTTTTCCAGGGCTAAAATAATCCTGTACTATCGCAGTTAGCTCACTTTGGTAAAATGCAATGTGAACAGAAAGTGGGCTCAGCTTAGTCCCGTACTATCGGTGAGGCTAAATCCTCGTTTAGCCCAAGCGATAGTACGAGACTATAAGCAAAATTTTGCAAGTGTAAAAAGAGTGTTAAAAGCCTATGGAAGCAGCATAATGAATACAAACGTTACCATTGTTACAAACTCACTACCATGACAACTCTACAGTAAATCTTTAGCACTGCACCGAGACTACAGAACAAGCTCCAGGGCAACTTAATGTAACTGTGAAGAAATTGCTATGTACAGGTAAATACATCAACAATCATAACTTTGTTTATCAGTTATAGGAGCATACTACTATATTCATGAAAAAACCCAATGGATGTTTACAAAATAATTATGTCATTCTAGAATGTATCCAATGTCTACAACATTATGTTGTTCCATCATAACTTTAAAGTAGATATTCAAAGCAAATCACAAATATGCTCAATAATGTATCTCTAGAAACTAGAAAGCTTGCAAATGGTAATCGTATAAGTTTTACGTTAACTGCGTGTTTGATGATTAAAAAATGGCACAAATAAAAACGCTTCTCAGCATCTGGGATATCCGAGCGATTCGCCAGAAATATACCCATGTTTTCATGACGTCACATCAGGTACCAATCCTGCCTAAGCAGACGACGTCCTATATCAAGTGAACGTAACTGCAATGCAATTATTTTTAAATTATAAAGAGTTTGGTGTGTTTCACCATGACCGTATTTCACATCATTCTAAAAGGGAAGTGAAACCGTTTCTAGTAACTAAAATCTTTTGTTTGTAAAAAGTCATGATAAGGGTCAATGATCAATCAAAGAAATCACACTTTCGAATTGTAAAGCCCGCTGAATTATAGCATGGATGGTATTCGTTCCCTCTTGAAACGCCGACATGCCGCGGTGCATGCAGCTGAAAATACAATGGCATCTTATTTTGTTTACAAGCAATTGATTCCTTTATTTTTTTAACGCTGCATTTTTCATCAAAATAATACCATGCAGGAAATTTAGAGTGAGGCAACAAATAAACATTTATACTGACGCTAGCGAAGTAAGAGAAATAAGTGAAGATGAGATGACAAAACAGGCACTGAAAATGTGTAAGATGTTATGGGGCATCGTCTGCTTAGGAAGGATTGCTCCCCGGTATGACGTCACATATCTCAGCAGCGTTCAAAGAGCTCTATAGGTGCTATAGCGGGGCTGTGTTATATCATTTTATAATTGATAATAATCATTACTTCAAATGTTTCCAAGCGTTGAATTTTGATGAACCTTGTTCAATCTAAGCTTCACCTATGCAATAATAAAAATTAAATCAATATTCAAAATCAATGAAATTCTACTTTAATATAAAGAGAGTCAAATACAAATCATACTTAGAGACCATAGCATACAAAAAAAACAGAATAAAATTACAGAATAGTAAACATTCTCACAGCAAATGTCTACTTTTAGAAGAAAGTATCCTCAAATCCTTGACATTGCCTCAAGACAAGATATGATTCTAAGTGAATATGTCAGAAGCATTTAACGCTCGTTTTCGGATGTAGAGATGACTTTTAGAGAATCTTTCTCGTTTGGAATCCTCTGTGATCGATGGTAAATCCAGATATACACTACCTCGAAGGTAAACTAGAGTTCAGACCTGTTTTTCAATGATCTCTTTTTTTACCGTTTCTTTCAAATCCTCTCTAAATTCAATCTCTCTCCCTCTTAATCTCTCTATCTCTCCTTTTGATCTCTCTCTCTCTCGCAATCTCACTATCTCGCAATCTATCTACGTCCCTTTCTCTCTGACTATCTCTTTCTATCTCTTTCTATCTCTCAAATTCTCCTCTGAATCTTTATCATTCTCTCTCTCTCTCTCACTCTATCTCCCTTTCTCTATATCTCTTTCTATCTCTTAAACTTTCCCCTGAATCTTTATCATTCTCTCTCTCTCCCTCTATCTCCATTTCTCTCTCCTTTTCTATCTCTTAAATTTCTCCTAAATCTTTATCACTCTCTCTCTCCATCTATCTCCTTTTCTCTCTATCTCTATCTCTTAAACTTTCTCCTAAATCTTTATCATTCTCTCTCTCTCCCTCTATCTCCCTTTCTCTCTATCTCTCTCTCCTTAACTTTCTCCTAATTCTTTATCATTCTCTCTCTTTTTCTCTACCTCTTTTTCTCTACCTCTATTATTAATCTCTCTCTCTCTCCTTTTGATCTTTCTCTCTCTCCTTTTGATCTTTCTCTCTCTCCCTCTCTCGCAATATCACAATCTCACAATCTATCTCTCTCCCTTTCTCTCTATCTCTTAAACTTTCCCCTGAATCTTTCTCATTCTCTCTCTCTCTCTCCCCCTCTCTCTTCCTTTTCTTCTTTTCTATCCTAATTAATGTTTGTTTCCCTTGCTCTCCTTTTCATTCTTGATTATTTTCCTTGCTTAAATCCAAATTGTTTTTGACAAAATGATTGAAATCTGAGATCATTGTAAGAGCCATGGTAGATCTTGTGACATTTCCATCCCATTTCCTTTCCCCCCTCTCTCTCTCTCTCTCTCCCTCTCCCTCCCTCTCCCTCCCTCTCCCTCCCTCTCTCTCCCTCTCCCTCTCTCTCTCTATTTGCTTTTTTTTTCTTCCCCCACCCCCTTGTCATCTCCTTTTCTCCCCCTCTTCCCTCTTTCCCCTATTTTTCTCTTTCTCTTCCCCTACATCTCCCCTCATTTCCTATTTCTCTTTAATTCTTCTCCTTCTGCTCCTCCTCCTTCTCCTCCTCCTCCTCTTCTCCTTCTTCTTCTTCTTCTTCTTCTTCTTCTTCTTCTTCTTCTTCTTCTTCTTCTTCTTCTTCTTCTTCTTCTTCTTTTCTTCTTCTTCTTCTTCTTCTTCTTCTTCTTCTTCTTCTTCTTCTTCTTCTTCTTCTTCTTTCTTCTTCTTCTTCTTCTTCTTCTTCTTCTTCTTCTTCTTCTTCTTCTTCTTCTTCTTCTTCTTCTTCTTCTTCTTCCAACTTTTTCATGTTCAGCTAAATTACTAAAGGGCTGGTCACATTTCGTCACTGAATCCACGAGGTGGCACAACCTCCCGCGGATCTTTCAAAACATATTCCGAGAAAAACGCGATTCAAATTTGTGCACATTGAAAACAGCAAATTTGACTTGTTGATATGAGTTAAATTTGATAAATCATATATGTTAAGAATGAGAAGCATCTTGTCTACCCATTCATGTAGAAAAATAGAGTTGTTCATGTGAAATGTTAGCAATGCAAGGCTGCAAACATTCGTGTCACTGTGTGCCACTTCGTGAAAACAAAATATGCGTAATCTGGGTACGCAACGTACATGTTTTTGTATTCGTGAAACAATACAAGGGTCTGTGCCGCACACTACACATTTATTCGCTTTTTACTTTTTCATGAAGTGACACACTGGATATGCTCATGTACTGTGCACACTCTTTATTTACATAGGGCTCCATTCACCATAACGTAAAAAACGTTTGTGTCACTTCGTGAATTAAATGGTTGGCCTTTTTGAGGCTAATGTCGTTTTGATCATACCGTTTTTTGGGCAGAATAAATCAAAATTGATACTTAAAACTTTGTTATGTGATAAATGATGCTAAATAGATGCTAAAAAATTGAAAAAAATGAAATTTAATATTTTACGCTATTTTTGGCATTGTGCCACTTCGTGAATTCAATGACGATTTGTCCGATAAAAATAACGATAACGATAACAAGATTTGTCATTAAAGTTCAACCCAACACCTGTCCTACTATAACATACACGAGCATACTCAACGTACACACAACATTGTAACGTGTACCTTTAATTGAAAATCTTATTATCGTTATCGGACAAATGTGAGCAGCCCGTAAGAACAAGCAATCAAAAGATGGTTGAATATAAGACCCTTTTGCAGACAATATATTATGAACTCATCTGTATTTTAGAAGTTGTAACAGCACATAGGAAAGGGTTAACCTAGAAAATAGTGTCCCACAGGAATTATATTATAATTAGCCTGAAAACCCCAAATCATGATCCAGAAAAGGCATGAAACCAGACAATTTCAAGAAGAATTGGTGCCCTCAGGGAATGGGGGGGGGGGGTGTGACCGGGGGTGACCATCACAAAAGACATAGCGGGCCCTTCTTACAATACAATATCAATTGAAGAATAAGTGCATTGTGAGTATGCATACGTAATTGTTTCATTAGGTCTCCATTTTGGTTTAACAAGCATGGTTATTAGCTGTCATATCTGGGTCCCACATTGAGCTGAAGATAGAGTGTCCGAATTCAAGGCATAATTGGATGCTTAATTTGCAATCACTGCACACACTTCCATACATTAACCGTTCATAAAAGTAACACGGTTATAATGCAGGGAGACAGTGCATACAACAGGGGAATACTATATAGTGAGGGGTTTGGGAAAGGAAGGAAAATTGAAAGTCAGGGATGAAAATGGGGTGAAGGAGAGAGAGAGAGAGGGGCGAGGAGGGACGGAGAGAAAGAGGTAAGGGAGATCAAGAGGAAAGATGCGGCATGGATTCTCTTTGCCAGGTGTAACTCAAAACCTTGATGAATATGATATGTTGAATTAAACATAGGAGAGCGTTTGGGATGGCATCACGCTCCCATCTTAAGCGATATTATCTTGCGGCGCCGCCGAGTCTGGGCTCGCGCCTAAGGATTAGATCAGAATTTTATCAGAGGAGGAGGAGGAGAGAGAATTACAATCGGGGGACTCGGCCACAAAGAGATAGGGAGTGAGAGAGAGAGAGAGAGAGAGATGGGGAATGAGACAGAAAAAATTGAGTTGCACAATGTTAACGCACAGCCGTTCTGCTTTAATGCTCGTTATTTATTATTTTGCGTGAAATCGTAGGCCACCGTCGGGGAGCACGGCCAGTCGGTCAGGGAGCGTAAGCTACACCACCTGATCGTTGAAATTGGCTTGGAGTCGCGGAATGCACGGGTCGCGTGCGCCGGCTCCGCTTTCGCTCCCCCGGGACCAGCGCAAACAAAAGAACAAGTGTGCATAGCGATGTTGTATGTGTCGCTAGTCAAATCTTGCGTCAAATTCGGCTGATTTATGATTATGGGGTCTGGTCTTTGACAGAGTGGCAAAGGATTCTGTATGAATGCAGGACTTGATGCGTGACATACAAATGTATATTTCATAATGCTTTCGGCATGCCTCTCCAAAGACTGCCCTCATAACAGCATGGTTCACCAAGCATGTATTGTAATGTCTGGAGTATTTGACAGATATTGATTTTGAGATAAAGATTAGGAATAACCACTTCCTCCATCATTTACAAGTATTATGACTCACTCCTCTGGTCTAATTATCTCTGATTTCATCACTTTTTGTTCTCACTCCAGTGAAAATTAATCCAAGAACTCTAGTAGGAATGGTATTCCATACAGTGCTTCTAATACCTTTGTGAAATATCCATTAATATTCCTCAATTTTTGGTGGGGCTTGCTCAACAAAGAATATGACAGGAAGACTGATGAAATAATTGAATTTGGAACAAAATGACAAGTTGCAAAGAGGAGCTGATTGTTATTTGATTACAAACTTCTAATTGACAAGAGATATTAATTGGAAATGTCAAACCAAAGCGAGACAACTAGAAATAAATTTGACAGAGAGCACCTTCCCTTTACTCTGCCACTCAGCATACAGACAGACAGTCTACGTGAACATCACAAGACAAATATTTCTATAGAAATCTTCTTTTTAGGCTCATAAAACTCAACTTATGTGAAAATTAATCTAAGAAGTTTAGTGGGAGGGGCATATTCTGTTCTCTGCTTTCTTGTGAGTCATAATATTGATCTACAGATTTTTTACAGATCTTAAACAAAAAGAATGTTAAGACAAATTAATGAAATAATAGAATTAATTACAAGTGACAAGTTTGAAGAGAATATGATCATTATTCGATTAGATACTTCTAATTGAACAAGACACAGTGATTGAAAGTACTAGGAAGAGAAAATGAGAAATTAGAATTTAAACATGGAAGGGGCAGTTACCCCCATGCTGTGCCATGTCGTGTAGCTGGCAGAAGGGCCTTAGCACACGCACATGTCATAAAACAAATTTCTGGTTATGTGCTTCTAAGATTTTGATTGCTCTACATGTTATACCATTTTTTAAACATGACAGGAATTTCTCTCTTTATCAAATAATAAAAAAGAAAGCAAATGGTAAATGGAGGTGTCGTGGTATAGTGGTTCATTCACTTGACTCTCAATCAAAGGGTTGAGGGTTCGAATCTCAGCCCGGCACTAACATCTTTTGGCAAGACATTAATCCACATTTGCCACTCTCCACCCAGGTGTTAAATGGGTACCTGGCAGGATTTATCCTCGAAAATGCACTGTGCGTTGATTACGGCTGCCGGAGCTAAAGCCAGGGTAATAATATCCAAACCCTTTGGAAGCGCATAGGGACGTTATATCATAATGTGATATGCGCTATACAAGAACGGTTTATTATTATTATTATTATTACTCAATTTTAGTAGATTTGTATCAAATAAGTACTTATTTTTATAGTTATGGGTATTTTAATGCTAATGACCTTCTGCTTAACGCATTAGTGAGTCCTAGCAATAGCAGAATGGCGTAACGCACCTATGACCTTCTGCCCAGCCGCACAATAATATAGCCTTTTCATAAACTCCAAATAGTGCATAACAGGAGCAGAATAAAAGCATTATAGAGCTTAATGAATGCGTATCCGCATTGAAATAATGCACATTATTTTTAGGGCTGCTATTACACATATAATACCAGCATTTCCCATCAAATGCTAGGTTAATGAATGCAATAATGTAGATCTCTCATTATCCCACCCTGGTATTGGTCACTTAATTCCCCCCCCCCCCCCCCCCCCCACCATGCATGGTAAACTTTTCTTCTTCAACTCACAGATCTCGCATGATGGGGGATTTCTGAACTGGTGCAGCTTTTAACAGTTTATGAACACCATTTTTATTGCTTAAACACATTATTTTAGTGTGCATAATAGGAGCATGGGTTTCTGAAAGAGGAATTAAAGGCAATAATTCTCTGTGAATGTATTGACTGACAAATGTCAAAACATACAGGGATAGTGATAAGGAATGGGGTATGATTGGAATTTGAGGTTACAATTGGAATTAGGTTTAAAGAAAAAGTTTTGAGTTCTGGTCATGAGATTGAATTGTGAAAGAAACTGTCTCAAAGCAAAAGGGAAAGGTTGATTATATAGCACATAAGAATTGGTGTATGCTGTAAGGTTTTGGAATCACCAAAATGATAAGAAATTTACTCATTCCTGCTGAGAGTCACATGAACTGTACACAGAAATGTGTATATGGGACTACACACGAACGTTTGGCCCGAACATTTCAGCCGTTTCAAGTCATATTTTTAATTGAGAGCATCTGAAGAGCAATCCTTTTCAGGGGACATATCTACTATGATAATCTTCCAAACTAACATAAAAAGAAAGAGAAAGCTCACAAATAATTTTTTATCTTTCCCAGAACTCAAGCTTCCCTTTAAGGTTAGGTGTAGGGTTGGGTAAGGAGTTAGGTCTAGGGCTCAGACTTCCTCATGAAAAATAATGTTTTATTTCACTTGTTGATAAATTTCTATCTCTGAAACTGGATTAAGAAAAACAGATATCTCTCTATAGCAGCCATGACATGAACTTACCCACTGACTACTGAATTCTCTGATTACCATAGCTTTAATACAGGAGCTATCCGGTTCATGTAGGCCATGGGTTAATATGGCCATAATAAATGGATATGTTTATATAGCTATATAAATCAACTATCACCTATCAGTTTGTACAGAAACACTTGATGTATATCCGCACCATACCCCATACGCTCATTGACCTTGCATGGCACATTAGTTTAGCAATACGTAAATTAATTGATTGATCCCTCGTGACATAATCAAATCACTAGTGGCACTTCATCAATTATCATCAGCGAGACAGACGATCTCAGTCCTCCAATTGCAATTTTATTCCTAAATGTGCTCGCATTTTCCCCCACTCTTTTCATCATTCCTGTTTCCACGGCGATGGGGTTAATGCGCTGGCTGCCGAGGAGAGCCATGGAGCCCGAAAATGAACGCTTACTTTCACTTATCCCCGCTTGGAGCGATCATAGCAGATAGAAAGGCAGACCAAAAGAAATAGTAAGAGACAGAACGGGAGAGACACTGGAAAGAATCAATATAACAGTGGATCTATAAATAACGTGTAATGAAGCTGCATAAAAAAGTACTTTAACCTGGCGCGACTCCCGACCCCTTTTTCAACTGCAAAGCAGACACAGCGAAAATCCTACCCCTTAAAAAAAGTCCAACAACAGGCATGTGTAATCATGGTGATAAGGCAATGGCTGGCTTATCTAATGAAAGATCTCATGTTAACTCCAACACCACCAAAGGCAAAATTCCAAATATTGAAAGTCAACAGCATTTCGTACTTAGGGTAACAAGACGGTTAAAAAGGCGTACTATCGATTGTGAAGACCTTTTCCTTATGCCAGACTCCACAGTGTTTTGACTTTCATTGTTTAAATAACGCAGCTGGTTTCAGCCAGGATCAAGCGGGGCTTTTGTACATCATGCTCCGGGGTCTGCGCTTTAAAGGTACTATCTATGTGCTCATGAAAGATGTTGCATCGTTTGTTGTTTAAAGTAAGAAAAAACATCCCTGCAAGTATACGGAAAACCGTTTAGTAAGGGGGGAAATTAATGTTTATTTGAAAAAAGAATAATAGGACCTCTAGTCCTACCATAGTATGAATAATAATAATCATACATATATTTGTTACATTTCAAAAAAATCTCTGACAAGCAAAAAACAAGGAAAGATGGTAATCACAATTTTAGATGTCTTCTTGCTCTTACATTTAAAGGGGCCACAACAACCCAATAGCGGGCACTTTTTCTGGTGTATTAAAAGTATGAAGGAGCACAGGCCAGTGGTGTCCCCTACATCTGACACTGATTGTAACTAGAGGAGAAATTTCAAAGTAACTCCACAGGATTACAGTGTATATATTTCTGTTTTATCTTAATGCTTGTCACCATGAGGACAATTATTCAATCATTTTTTTTTTTCTTCATTTTTTAAAAGTTAAATGAAACTTTTAATTAAAGGAAACCAAAACCCAAGGAGAGAATCAATGTTATTGGAAAGTGAAATTCAGAGAAGCACTTTACAAAAAGTTTCATTAAAATTGGTTAAAAAATGAGAGAGTTATGGAAGTTTGAAAAGTCTTGTTTTACTTTCTATGGGGATCCTCAAATTGGCAAAATTGCTTCAAAATGGCTGATTTTGTGAACAACTCTCCATTTGTTTTGTACACAGATTTTCAGATTTTCCCCATTATCTCTCAGGGTGCTCCTTGTCTCCTCCTGAACTCGACATATGTGGTGTAAAATACATTTTCCCATTATATATGTTGAGCTTCCAAACTAAAAAGAAGGAGATTAACTGCACCTTGAAAGATAATGGGAAAAATCTGAAAATCTGTGTACAAAACAAATGGAGAGTTGTTCACAAAATCAGCCATTTTGAAGCAATTTTGCCAATTGGAGGATCCCCATAGAAAGTAAAACGAGACTTTTCAAACTTCCATAACTCTCTCATTTTTTAACCAATTTTAATGAAACTTTTTGTAAAGTGCTTCTCTGAATTTTCACTTTTCCAATAACATTGATTCTCTCCCTGAGTTTTGGTTTCCTTTAAGGTCAAAACATTTTGGAACTAAAAAAATTAATGAAGTTTCGCATTAAAAAGTCGATTTTCTTTTTTCTCATGTTTTATGTGACTTTTGCTTACATTTAAGGATGGTCCCCTGTGTTAAAACTTACGGGAATTAGGAAGAATTTGTTCGTCAAAATGTTTTTAAACAAATTTAATCCTGCTCATCTCTCTTATTTTGGCAATCTAGATATATGCCCCAACAAATATTCCAGCATTCCTTTTTTCTGCCAATTTTCTATCAATCCCTTTGTTATATTTACTATTTAAACCTCTGCTTCTTTAAACTACTTATTTTTTAAAAGCCTGATCTAAGCTAGCCACTATATATCTCTACTGTTATTTTTCTTTTTCTTTGAAATTGTCATCTTTTATTCTTTGTTTCTTCTATTTATCAATATACATAGACTCAAATATCATTTCTCTTATCATTTGTGTTTCTCTATTTTATGGATGAATTCTCTCTCCCCCTCTCTCTCCCTACCTATAGGCCAATTTCTTTCACTAAACCATCTTCTTTAAACTTTTCTTTCTTCCTTATCTTCTCCCTTGTTCAGTCTCCCCTTCTTTTTTTATTCATTATGCTCTATATCCCCCCCCCCTCCCTCCCTACCTTTATATCTTTCTTTTCTCTCTCTCTCTCCCTCTTTTTCTCTCTCCCTCCCCTCTCTCTCCCTGCCTCCTTGCCTCCCTCCCTTATCTCCTCTCTCTCTCTCTCTCTCCTCTCCCTCCCTCCTCTCTCCCTCCCTCTCTCTCTCTCTTTTTCCCCTCCCTCTCTCTCTCTCCTTCTCCCTCTCTCTCTCGCTCTTCCTCTCTCCCTCCCTCCCTCCCTCCCGGTCTCTCTCCCTCCTTCCCGGTCTCCCTCCCTCCCTGTCTAAATACAGGTGTTTCCCCATTCTTTTTTTTTTCTAGCCCCTTTTACTATTCCTTACTTCTTTTCTTTTTTTCTAATATCCCCCTCCTGTGTTAATAACTTCATTTTGTTTCTACACAACATATTTCCTACCCTAAAGCATTTGCTCATTATCTTCTTCTCTCGTTTAATTCTACGTTGTGTGTGCATAATCAGAAGACCACCTGTGTTAAAACAATGAACAGTGTTTCTCACTGAAAAGTCCTAACAGAACCTGTACATAAAGACCAGCTGCTTATAACGACCACATTTCTTTTCTCCCCTGAGCAGTCTTTCAGTGTACATGTAAAGCTAAATATTCAATCTCCATCCCGATACTTCCCCTGTCACCAAAAAGAAAGCAATACACAATTTCACCACAATTCATCAATATTAGCATGTCAATAATAAACACAAACATGAGATCGAAGTACTGCATCAGCAACAAACGGATATTTCACAGACAAAATTATTTTAGTTTGCATTATGAAGACAGTCCACCTCACTGCTTCCTCAAAAAGGGGATCTTCACCCCTTCCCCCCTCCCCCCCCCCCTTCATCCGAGAAGCATGAGCCATTACCCAAGAGTGCACAAATTAGCAAGTCAATAATACACACAAACATGGGATTGAAATATCAGAGTTCTTCAACAAAGTATTGGATACAAACAAATCTAAGTTTGCATATAAAGATAGTTGCTTCTAAAAGGGGGGGGGGGCATAATCCCTTACCCATTCCCCCCCCCCCCCCCTTTCATCAAAAAAAGTATGAGCCATTACCCAAGAGTGTACAAATTAGCAAGTCAATAATACACACAAACATGGGATTGAAATATCAGAGCTCTTCAACAAATGGATAATTTATAGACTGGTCACTGCCGATTTTCTCCCCATCGCATAATGCTTCTTTTCTTGGAGAAGGGGCCTTATGCCTATTCATGACACAGCGCCATAAGGGCCTTCCAGTCTCAGGGGAGACAACAACTGGAATAGGAATTCAACAATTGAATAATCGTCTGAAAAATGTCATACATCAATCCAGAAGGGATACTCGGTACGCTTTTGGACATATATGAACTTGCTAGGCACAAACATCGTGGAGATAATATTTTCTGAAATTTTAAAAGAGTTCTTCGGTACTCTTAGTACATTAATATCTTTTTCTTGTTTTCATACCAAGTGATGAGACATCCTTTTCTTTGGAACCAGCAGGGCGCTAACTCTGCACAAATGATGGGACTTAACGCCCTTCTGGCTCCAAACGGACATAATATTTGAAGTACAACACATCCGAAGTACACTGGGTATTAAAATACACTTAAATTAATTGTATAAAGAAACTTTAATTCAGCTACTGACACTGACTATGGCCCGTATTCTCGAAAGTGGCCTAAGTTAAGCCTGGCTTAACTTAGGCCACTGATTTATGGAAGGCCATTCGTCAACCCCTAAGTCCCGTATAAATTACTATATTTATGTAACAAAATAAAGAAACTCAATTATTTTCTGGCATGAAATGAGCATCAGAAATCAATTTTATCGTGTCGGTTTTTGTATTTGCATTTAGTCCCGGAGCTATTGTGATTTTGTAAGATTAAAAGAGGGTGACATTTGGCTCTTCATGATTCGGTCACCTAAATCTACACACTTAGGCAGGGGCTTAAGTTAAGCGCCTTTCGAGAATACGGGCCTATAACTTTATTGGGGAAAAAGCTAAAAAGAGACTATAGACACCAAAGAAAGAAGATCAGGAGTTGGTCCGGAAGTAACGTCCGCAGGCAGCTCTGTATTCACCTACGCACTGATTCTGATCGGACCCAGGTTTGAATCTCCGTCACGTCTTTCGGATGGTGACGTTAAAGGTTAGTCCAAGATGTCAATAATCATATTTGATTGATACATGTCTGGAAAAACCCAATTATACACACACACACAAGATTTTTAGGTACACAACCAATGTCATTGAAAAATGACATCAACAAAGAAAGAGTGTAGACACAAACAAGTTATACTTACATTAAAGATCCTCAGCGATAGGTCTTTAGAGTTATTTCCATTATACTTTAAGATAATGCTGAAAAATACAGCTAGGTCCAGACCAAAGTGTTAAAAAAATAAAGAATGATGTGAAAGTGAATTCATGCCCTGATTCACAATACTAAGAGGGCCAGGGAGGTGTCTGTTTGCAATAGATGTCAATATAAGATGAAGGAATTGCACAGGAATAAATATCCAATGTGAACACAGCCCAATGTGACATACATTAAAGCATGGAAACTGGAGTTAATGTTCACGCTCAAGTTCTTTATTCCTTGGCACAAGCAAAATGGCCTTTTACGTGTATATTCATGTCCCGATGGAATCGAACATGAGATGCAAATGATTTTATTTACACGAAAAATATGATCGATTTTGATTAAATTTCTTCGGTTCTGAACATGCCCTGGTCCAAATGTACCGTCTCTTATAGAAACGCTCTTCTCATTTTTATCCAAGTTCCAACCTGCGAACTTTCAGTTGGTGTGAACGCAAAACAAACACGCAAGCAAACATTCTCACCTCCTCTTCCCTCCTCTCCCTCCAATTAAAGAAACATGACTGCAACAGCTAGGAGGAAAGAGAAAGCGTGTGTGGGCCAAGATGCTCCGAAACCAGCTGGACAGAGAGTAAAATTCAATAACAGTCCACCAACGCTGTGGCGTCCGCCAGCGGATAAGACGACGGTCAGTCAGTCGGTCGACGGCCTGTGTGCCGATCGTCGGGGGAGACGGGCGAGGTGGTGGCGCCAAACTGTTGCGGTGGCCGATGCCTGGGTGAGGCGAGTTGATGAGCGTGTGCCTATTCACGGGCACTGTCTGGGGCCATTAGGAGGTGTTAAGTCCCGCTAATTCAATGACTTACTGATAGGACTAAGGGAAAGGCATTAGTCTTGATACGCAGACCTCTTAAGACTTGTTCACATATGGCGAGGTAAACCACCTCTGTCTTTTTTTAACCCTTTCGAGACAATTGACCACATTTTGTGGTTTGGCTCAATAACTTTTGATTCAGAGCTCTAAAAAATATACTAGATGCATGAGCAGAAAGAGCAAAAATTTCTGTACACACATTGTAAATTTTTGTTACATGGCCATATTGCGTTTGATACCAGGAATTTTAAAAACGAGAATAAGCTTTTAAAATCCTTAAATTGGCAACACATTGAGAGGTTCAAAATCATTGTTTTTTATCAAAATTGGCAATTTTTTCAACCTTTTGACAAATTTCCTAACCATGTATATTGTTTTCAAAGACATTACACCTTATTAGAACCTTGTAGCACTAAAAGAAAAATATTGTTGTTGCCAATTTGAAGAACAAAATGTGATCAATTTAGCCCTTAAATAATTGCTGTCATGAAAGGGTTAATGCTTAAAGGACTGGTAAGTGGGGATGAAATAAGTAGCTGCATGCAACATGCATCTTTACTTTTTTGTGTGTAGTTAGAAAAACAAATGTGAAGAGCAGTACTCTTTTAAAAAGAACCTTCAGTAAACCGCAGCAATTTACCACAGCATACATGATCAAATGAGCCTTAAGTTTAGGAGTACCTTTTCATGTTATATAGAGGTATGGGGTATCAATGAAAACTGAGGGACAAGTTTGCATGCAAAAGATAAACTAAATTCTATCTGGAAATCTAGCCCAAATTAGTCCATCACCATGAACTGGAAAAAAGCCAGGGCTTTACACAAAATCTGGATTATTTTCAGTGCAAATCTATCTACTGGAGTTGGGCTCCATCTTTCTAATCATCAAGATCATTAATTTTCTTGGGCATGCATCAACATCTCTCATACTTATTTCTCACAATTGATCTTTCAAGTGCAACCTTACTACTCATTCTCATTAGCATATCACATTATCAATACTGTCAATAGTCACTATTAACCAATTTTATCTTACTGCTACAATGTATTAACATCATCATCACCATCAACATTATCATCATCACCATTGTCATCATCATCATCATCATCAACACCATCATCTTCATTATCCTCATCATCATCATCATCATCACCATCATCACTACCATCATCATCATCACCATCATCATCATCATCACGATCACCATCATTTCTAATCACACCACCTAGCCAACAATTATGCACAACCTCCCCATTCAACCGCATCACAAACTGTTCTAATGTGTAAACAACATAGAGGAGTCTGAATTGCAGAGACTAAACAATGTTTCTAAAGGAAGGATGGCCCGTATTGTTCGGTTGTGTCAGCAAACGTTGGGCGATTCACACAACACAATAATCACACAATAGCCGAAATGACACTGTAATGGAGGTATTCCACACTTCATGAGACCTTGAGGCTTAATCCAATTTTAATATTTGACAGCGCTTAATTTGACACTTAATTTGACGACAATAAAGGAGTATGTTGACGAGGTAACCAAGCACTACTTCCTACCATTATTTCTCCAAAGGAAGACAGGCAATAAATATATAGTAAATTAAATACATCTGTTTTATTTCTCGTCCTCTCTCTCTCTCTCTCTTTTTTCTTTCTCTCTCTCTCGCTTCTCTCCTTTTTCTTTCTCTCTCTCGCTTCTCTTTTTCTTTCTCTCTCTCTCGCTTGCTTCTCTCTTTTCTTTCTCTCTCTCTCGCTTCTCTCTTTTTCTTTTTCTCGCTTCTATTTTTCTTTCTCTCTCTCTCTCTTTCCAAAGCATGCATCTTCCGTTCTATTATAAATATATCTGTTTTATTGCTCCTCTCCCACACACTCTCTCTCTCTCTCTCTCTCTCTCTCGCATCTCTCTTTTTCTTTCTCTCTCTCGCTTCTCTTTTTCTTTCTCTCTCTCTCTCTCTCTTTCCAAAGCATGCATCTTCCGTTCTATTATAAATATATCTGTTTTATTGCTCGTCCTCTCCCACACACTCTCTCTCTCTCTCTCTCTCTCTCTCTCTCTCTCTCGCATCTCTCTTTTTCTTTCTCTCTCTCGCTTCTCTCTTTTTCTTTCTCTCTTCTCTTCTTTCTTCTGATTCTATCTTTCAACTCTCTCTCTCTCTCCCTTTCCAAAGCAGGCATCTTCTGTTTTATTACAATCAAACCAAACAAAAACTGGAAGACCACAGAACTACTTGAAACTCGACTTCTCCTCCTCAACTCAGGGGCTCCCAAACAATCAGCAAAGAGAAGATGATACAAACTCAATGATGGACATCATTGTTACACTGCCACTCCCCAAACAAGATTATCAATTGTTCTCTTCTTGTAAAGTGTCCGCTTAAATGGTGTTAACACCCTTTAAGCCTTTAAGTCACCTTTTCTTATACAAAGCCCTATTCTGTTATAAGTGGGTTATTTGGAGTGAGAGGAGATGAGCAGAGTTGTGACTCTTTGCCTTTTGTCAAGAGTCAAGTGTTCTATTCACCTGACTTTGATTGTTTTCAACAAGATAAAAAGAAAGAGCTGTGCCGAAAGAGAGCCTTTTTTATGCTCTTTAGCTCCAGCATACATTTCTAATACTTATCAAATTCTTTGATGCAACCATGGACAAAACTTTACATTTAAAGGGCAATCCAAACTTGGTAATAAGATGATTTGTGTGAAAGCAGAAAAATAAGAAAAACAGGATGGTGAAAGTTTGAACGAAATCGGACAAGGACTAAGAAAGTTATGGATGTCTGAAAAATGAGATCATTACATCTATGCGAATCTCAAATTGGCAATTTGGTGAGTCAATTGTGACATTTTTGTGGACAACTCTCCCATTTGTCGTACACAAAAATATCATTAATTTGCGGTTTTCTTCGAGGCGCTTTTACCCTCAGGGCTGTACTAAAAATATATTGGAGATAGCATATTGTTATAGGTCTTCATGAACGAAAAGATCCTACTGAGTAATGCATTTTGAAAAAAAGTGACATTTTAGTCATTTTGTGTGTTAGAGCGAATGGGGGAGCTACATCACAGTGACATTACCTATTCGGCCAATTTGAAATTCTCATAAGTATAGTGATTACAACTTTCAAAAATTCATAACTTTCTTATTGCTTGTCCGATTTCGTTCAAACTTTCACCATTCTGCTTCTCTGATTTTTCCTCTTTCTTTCAAAGCAACTTGCTATTAAGGTTGTATTTCCCTTTAACGTTATACTTTGTATTTCCAACTGTAGTACAAATTGCGTTGAGACAATCATTTGGATAAGTGAAATCTGTCATTTGCTCCACTTATATTTGCAAAGATAAAGGGTTAGGGTTAGGATTGCAATCAGGCTTTAGGGTTTAGGGTTAGGTTTAGGGTTAGGGTTAGGGCGAGGGTGAGGAACAGTGTCTGATATAGGGTTGATGTTAAAATTAATTTGCGTTAGAAATTGCCTGGAGAGCAGTTGTCGCTGTAACATGTGTCGTACAAATGCATAATAGCTGTTACATAATCCTCTCACCTCTGTTCTCCCAAAAGAGCACTTTCATAAACACAGGCGATGCACTCAATTAACGTCACACCAAATTTGGGTAAGGTTTAATTGATTCGTTGAGTGGCGATACTGCATCTGTCCGTTAGGGTCAGGACAAAAGTTTACGAGGCGAGCGAAGTGCTGTGACACGAGGCATTCACAGCGCATGTTTTCGACTCTCTCTAGCCTCTTTTTCAGACTCACACTTGATGCGTTTAAGTGATCTATCCTGATTTATGTAATGGAAGAGGATAACACTTTTGATGAATGCCGTCCAATGAAATAGGGAGGCTCAATAATACAATCATCCCGACATTAAAGATGTACAATGCCTATTATTAAGCAATCCTTAAAAAGAAAATAGCAACCATACCGATAATCTAACACTTTCTTTGATAAATCCTTATGAAACTTACAGAAATCAAAAGATAATCCGAAAACAATACCAACTAAGGCTCATGGATGAGGGTTTAGAACCGTTTGAGGTTTGGGTCTGCCTCTATAATAATAATAATAATAATAATAATAATAATAATAATAATAATAGCTACATTTATATTGCGCACATATCCATCCCAGGAGATGCTCAAGGCACCTACAAAGTACTACTATTACTGTGGCTTTAGCCTAGCTGCCCTAAGACACTGAAAGCATTCAAGGAATAAATTCCTACCAGGTATCCATTTACTACACCTGGGTGGAGAGTGGCAAATGTAGATTAATATCTTGCCAAAGGACATTAGTGCCGCAGCGGGACTCGAACCGCGAACCATGAGATCCACGGTCCGGTGACATATCCACTAGACCACAACACCTCTGCATCTCTTGTTACAATGATACTATCTCTTCATGAACGGAATCAGGAGAGCATTACAATGCAAGGCGTCTGAATGCCAGTCTAGGGGACTGGGTAGTGAGGTAATGTGGGAATCAATAGGCAATAAAAAGCATGGAGACAGCCTAACTAATCTAATAAATGGGCCCGATAGTTGAATAATTAATGGTGGGGGTACATGCACAGGTTAATACAGGGCCAGGCAACAACTCAAAATAAAATGAATGTGTTTTTTTTTGCATCTTGTTTTACATCAAAGTGATATCTATCATGCTAAAGTATCTCACACATACATGTGTAATACATCAAAATATTTATATAATTATGATCCATAATTTGTAAGTTTCCTGGAAATAAACCAGTATTTACTAACTAAATCTATTCTCCCACAAAAAATATAAGGATATTGACCCCAGGTTGCAATGGGGCAGCTGCCCTCCTCCCCCCCCCCCCCCCTCCATAATCAAAGAATTACATACACCTTCACCACGTCACCTGAAAAGAGGTAGAGATGTGTTTTCAACTCACATCCTTGAACACAGGGTCAATGACCTTCCCACTTAAATCAAAGGTATGCTCCCTGATCATGTGTTTGCCACCTCAACCCCCCCCCCCCCCCCGATAAATCACTGATCCTGGAGAGCCTCAATGTGACAGTGAAAGTGGAAGTTGTGAGGTGAATGCTCTCACTTCTTATAAGAAACCTTCAATATGAAATCATGGTAGCTTAGAATACACCAATATGCGAAACAAAATGATCAAGCTCCCTCAAGAACAAAGAGGTGCACAGCACTGTGGCAGCAGAAAGTATGAAAATCAAATAAATGCATGTTGAAAACTGTTTTTAGTTTTGCAGATGGGGGACCTTGACTTCAAAATCAATGAATTTTAATGCAACTTTGTTGTTTTTATTTTGTTTTAAAATACTGGCCTTTGAATATTAATTTTCTTGATTAGAAAAATATCGTCTGTTGAGAGTCAGACGG
Organism: Heliocidaris tuberculata; assembly: GCA_025618425.1. NCBI lineage: Eukaryota > Metazoa > Echinodermata > Echinoidea > Camarodonta > Echinometridae > Heliocidaris > Heliocidaris tuberculata. Next base: position 36,385,813 of record CM046833.1, read on the forward strand.
GCATTAACTTGGATCATTTTGTACCGAACTTATAGAGGGAACAATATCATCCTAATGCTAAGCCGGCTTCCAGTAAGCCTGGAACTAAACTGCTTTTAGGGTTTGTTTTATGAATCCGTTGTCTGTCCACAAGGTAAAAGAAACATATCTCTCTGGAAATACTCCATATCAAATTCCTATTCCATTTGCAGATGTAATTCAACAGAGGTAAAAATGGAATTTGATATTACCCTACAGATCGCTTAAGATGTGGCACAGTCTTTCTCTTGTTTCTAGGTCTTTGAAATAAAAGCACAATTTTGATGTTTTTAAGTGAAAAATGAAAATGGATGACTTCTGCATAAATCTACCACGACATGCTGTTAAATATCTACTAGAAAGTAATACTATTATGACGGGCTAAAATAGACTATTTCATTTTTCAATGTTTTTTATATATCAATTGACAAACAAGCAGATAAATATGGCATCTAATTAAACCACAAATATCATTTTAGAGAGCTACTTCTCCTGTTATGTTTTTCTTCCTTCTCTTGTTGGTCAAAACCCTCGAATTTTAGCATCCTAGCCTGAGAATTTGCCAAATATATCAATGTATAGTACTAGTGTATAGAATCAACAGTTCCAATATGCTTATATGACATGAGATGAGTTATTAAAAAAGAATAGGGAACTCCAAAGGTGGGATTTGTCGAGTGCACAAATCCAGAGCTACAACCAAGGATACCCTTTTGAAGGATGGACCTTATAACTTGCGAGGGATTCAAACAGCAAAGGCAAACACGAAAGGACAGGGGCGGACATTAACCAAAGAATAGGAGAGGAAAGTAAAAGGAAAAGAGTTACAAAACAAATATGCAGCAGGGTAGGTTTCACAAGGCTGCCTTAATCAGAGCAAAAATCGCAAAGTAGGCTTGTCCTGAGGTTTCAACTACAGTCCCTCAGCAACTTGGATAAACACTGCTAAAAGGCTGAAACAAAATTGGCAAGACGTCTCGCTCCGTTCGCTCCCACTCCTGTTTCTTCTCCTCCTTTACGCCTCTCTAACTCTCGTCTTTTAATCAAAGTAGCGATTTCTAAATGGGTTCTACAGGTTAAAGCTCCGTTCCCTTATGAATTGGTGGCAGAGAGGACGCAAACAGAGCAGAGACACGGGGAGGGAGATAAAAAAGATGCTCCTTTAGATGCTTTTAAGGAAAGAGAATAGGAGACGGGAAATGAGTTGGGGGTTTTGGAAAGGTCACCAAGAAGATGATCTCTTGCGGTTTAAAGAAGAGAAAGAAGAACCGCAGGAACAGTAAAGTTTCCACCTTCGGGCCATATTGTTGCTAAATCTCTAAGAGCCGTAGGGGGAAGATGGTGGCCGTGATAATTTGATATTCGTTTGAGATTACGCGATATTTCAGATAAAGATCAATAATAACTGTCAGAGTATTGTCTCCTATGCCTTCAACTACAATTGTCTTGTGATTGCAAGTCTATAATTTCAAAACATCTACATTCGGTATGTGGTTTCAAATTGGAATTCTATACTAGCAAAAGTAGTAGCAGGCTGAAATTTTTCAGAAATTTGGGGGCTTATCTTACATTCTGCTCAGATGATATGAAACACCTTGACTCAACACATTGCATGAAAACATAAAAATGGGAGCTTCTGATCAAACCATTCACAAAGAATATAATATATAATTAAATGCTTCTCATTGATATTCTGTACTTTTTATCTCCCTAAATTCTGTTTTTAATCACACTTTGGGTTCAAATTACAAAAGTATATAAATTCATTAAACAGAATTGTCTAAAGTAATTCTCTGTTACTATAGAACTGTCAATAGCAAATACACAAGATATGACTTTTTTGGCCCTTTTAGGTCAGAAAATATGTATAAAACAAACAAATTTAGAATAGTTCTGGTGTCTCTTGCGAATAAGGAAAACTTTTTTTTCAGGAACAAAGAAATATTTTATGAAAACACTAAGTCATTTATTATCAAAAGGGTAGTGCATTACAACAAAGGAAACTACATGTATCTATAAAATGTATCAAATTTGAAAAGGCATTTCCGTCTTAAACCCTTTTCATATTAAGGGTAGAAGTGGAGTAAGTCCGGACTTAGTCAGGATTTAGTCAGGATCCAAAGGCTAATATGAATGATATCAGCATCACTCAGTCTGCTCTTAGTCCGGACTTCTTGATCCACTTCTTTGGCAGGTTTTAGTCTGGACTTGGTCCTGACCGGTAGTGGATTCGTAATACAAACACTTTCCGGCCTACTTGATCAAGTTCAAGCTATCTCTAAGTGGGTTCGCTCTAGTTTTATGACAAGGTGGTGGTGGGGGGGGGGGGAGAACAGACAGCAGGGGATTATTAGGCATGCCATGTGCGCAACCATGGCAACAAATGCGCAAAGCAGATGTGATGTACTCTAGCTGCTGTAACAATGGCTGCTAGCAGGACTTGAGATGCGGATCTTTTGATCCTGACTTAGTCCGGACTAAATCCACTTTTGGCAGTGAATATGAAAACCGTACGGTACCGGTAATACATTTCATGTTTTAAGAGTCATTGTAGAATTGAGATCAGTATTCTAGATAATTTTATGGATGGGGCAACTCCAAAAGACATCAGCGATATGTACATGAGCGTACTTTTCTTGTTTGATTTTATTTGAAAGTTTTGTTTGTAAAGAAAATAAGAATGAGGTCAGGAGGGTGTAATATGTCTGAAATCTTGTCCACTTTGGGGTACTTGGATGTTCCAGTTAAATCAGAACAATGTAGCTGACTTCTTGACATTTTGAAGCTCTGATTCAACAAAACTTATCTCCTGCAGATATAGAATAAGTGCATTAGAAATAAAGAAGATACTTGATACCTATAAATATATACACTCTACAAAGTTTACATTCTTCTGGTAAAATATTATTCATGAGAAACTGACAATCATATATTATCGTCCCTTTTTACAGTATATTTTTACTTCTTCTATTTGTCTTTCAGTAATACTGATCTGTTCTTGTCTCTTACAATAGGTGTGTCTTCATCAGAACGAAGTTCTGCTCTAGCCCGCTTCAAGGTGGATCAGGGATATTTTCTTGAAGCTAGCTTCAGTTTGCAATCGCGTCCTCATCAGACCGAAGTACCCCCACTTCGAGCTTAAGCCCGAAGTTGGTGCGCATGCGCACTTTAAGTGAACAAGCGCGGTTTTAAAATCTTACCCGCGCTCGCCCGACCAGCTATACAAACCCAAAATATATACGGTATCTCTCGACTACGCTGCCTTAATCATTAATGTACTTACGGAAGTGTATGTTGAACAAAAATAGGTGTAATTTCATTTTGCAGTATGATTCTTCCGGAAACTACAGTGGTCCTCAGCATAGAAGGAGACGTCGAGAGGCGTACGTGCACTGTGTACAGCTCATGCACACAGCGCTAGCGCTAGCGCACAGCTGATGTTTACAAACAACACCATGAAACCGGAAATCGTGCTTCGATAGTTGGAGCACAGGTGCATGATGGGATCGGGCTTAACTTCGGGCTGATGAAGACGCTCGAGGAATAGCGGGCTAGAGCAGGCTGATTTTCGGTTAAGCGGGCTATTCTGAAGATAAGTCCAAGATGATGTGGGCTGACTTTTCGAGCGAAATAGCGGGCTAGAGCAGAGAATTAGCTGGCTATTCTCTGATCGGGCTAATTTACCGGATCAGCAATAGCGGGCTAGAGCAGAACTTCGTTCTGATGAAGACGCACCTAATATGACTTATATTGTCATCTCCAGGCCAGGCAAGCAGCTATCAACGTAGCGTTGATCCTAGGATCTCTGAGCCATTATGCCTCCTAAAGCTGGCTGTAAATAGTGATAAGAAAATCAAGATGTGCCATCTCTTCACTTTCTTTTCACTCTTCACACCTAGCTATTTTCACGGGCGCATAGTTGGCGAAACAAATATACAATGACTAACCACATGAAGGAGGAAAGATGGGCCATAACCCTGGAAAAGACACATTTACCCCGGTCCAGCCTGGGAGGTATTTGTTCTACAAAGGGCCGAGATCTAAAGCAGTCTGGTCTCATGTAGCGGTTAGATCATGTTCACTGTGTGCAAACAACTCTGTAACAACTCAAACATCGGTGGCGCCGTATCTCCTTGAGAATGGCTCTTTACCGACAGGAGGGGAATACAAAGAAATAGGTTTCATCTTGTAATATTTCACAACTCTCTCTCTCTTTCTCTCTCTCTCCATCTCCTCCCCAATCTCCCTTTCTCTTTCTCTCTCTCTTTCTCTCTTTCTCTCTCTCTTACAGATATAGAGATATATATATAATAATCTTTGACTGCAAATCATCTAAAATCATTGCAATGCTGTCTTTTTTAACCTAACTTTAGGTCTCTCAGACATTCTTTTCATTTCAAATGGGTTTTGATTTCCTAAATGACCTCATATCGGAAAGCATCTCCAAATAACCTGAAGTGATACAACGATATGCCTGTTATTTACAAACTCAATTACACAACGAGACGAAGAGAGTATTAAACAAAACTGGCAAAGGAGAGAAAACACCTTGGAATCCATCTAATGCTTAGAGCAATTTTCAAACGATCATTTCAGTTATGAATGGCAGTTAGGTGAATGACTCTTTGACGGAGATCTATCAAGCCAGTCCTTCAGGGCAATTTGGAAGTCTATGACGTGACCATAAAGTAATTATACTACCCTTGCTCTTTTCAGATTCATATTTAACCCTTTAGGACCAGAGCACTCTTTGCGTGATGGTCACTTGACCTTGTAAATACAACAGGCATATAAAGCATGTTTCAAAATCAATCACTTTTGAAATTGTGGTAATTAGAGAGCTATAACCATACCATTCTTCCTTTCTGATAAACTATATGTACAACATAATTAGTGTTAAATTTTCTCTCCACAAAACCAACAAAAAAAAATTGAAGAAAAAAAAAATTAGTGAAAGATTAAAGTACTACCTAATAATGATGGTTTTTCTTTTAAAAAACATTTGGTTTGGATGTTATAGAATACAGGTAACTCTGCCTAAGTCGAATCTCTTGGGACCACAGAAATCTGTTCGACTTAGGCGAAATTCGACTTAGAAGAGGTAAAAAAAAACATATTTTGCTCATTCTGTTCTGAAAAACTGCTTCGACTAAGGCGATTATTCGACTTATGGAAGGTCGACTTATGCAGAGTTAACTGTATGTTTAATTCCACCTTAGGAAGCAAGAAATAAAAAATGCATCATGCTGCACCAAAGACATCAAAATCTTAATATGAGCACTATCTATGACAACAAACTGATAAGGCTTCTTAGAATTTCTACTTTAACCCTTTCAAGACAATTGACCACATTTTGTGGTTTCGTTCAATAACTTTTTCATTCAGAGCCTCTAAAAAATATACTAGATGCATGAGTAGAAAGAGCAAAAATTTCTGCACACACTATGTCAAATTTTGTTGCATGACCATATTGCATTTGATGGCAGGAATTTTTAAATGAGAATAAGCTTTAAAATCCTTAAATTGGCAACACAATGAGAGGTTCAAAATCATTGTTTTTTATCAAAATTGGCAATACTTTCAACTTTTCGACAAAATTCATAACCATGTATATTGTTTTCAAAGACATTACACCTTATTAGAACCATGAAGCACTAACAGAAAAATATCATTGTTGCCAATTTGAAGAACAGATCAATTTAACCCTTAAATAATTCCTATCCTGAAAGGGTTAAGGAATCAATTAGTAGCCCTCAAAAAAGGATGAATGCCACACTAGGACAGTTACCCAACGTATCCTACACCTCATGCATGGCGCCCTCCCATCAACGCAATATCACACCTTGTCTGAGTGCAATCTGATATTGACAGTTTTAGCCTATATATCCCATCTTGGTTCTTTTCTTTTTTCTGCTGACGATGCCAATACGTCTACTCTCTCCTCCAGTCTAATAAAAAACAAAACAAAAACAGGCCAAGAGTCAAGATTATATCTATTGAAATAATCAGGACTTTTTCTCATTTTCAACTGATTGGCATTCGAGAAATGTCAGAGAAGGATATCGGACTAAAGTCTGAGTGGTATTGCTTTTGAGGGAACTTCCCTTTTCTAGGTAGGGCATGGATGACAATCTATACACGTGAGATCAATGCCCAATCCCTCGCACAATTTTTCCAACTGAATGCAATCAGGAAGATGCAAAGATCATGCCATTCTATAGGTTCTAGACACATGCTACTGTGATAATATCAAATTTCTACTCTAACTGAATTCCAAAGTTCAACCCTGGTCCAAATACCAAAAACTACACCTAACACTAACCCTAAACCTAACCTAAATCCCAAATCAACTTTAACCCTAAACCGAACCTAAACCTCACATCAACTTTAACCCTAAACCTAACCTGAACCCAAATCAACTATAACCCTAAACCTAACCTAAACCCCAAATCAACTTTAACCCTAAACCTAACCTAAACCCCTAATCAACTTTAACACTAAACCTAACCTAAACCTCAAAGCAACTCTAACCCTAAACCTAGCCTAAACCTCAAAGCAACTCATAACCCTAAACCCCAAATCAACACTAACCCTAAACCTAACCTAAACCTAAATCAACTCTAACCCTAAACCTAACCTAAACCCCAAATCAACTCTAACCCTACACCTAACCTAGCTAAACCCCAAATCAACTCTAACCCTAAACCTAACCTAAACCCCAACTCAACTCTAACCCTAAAGCTAACCTAAACCCCAAATCAACATTAACCCTAACTCTTTCACTTTGACATAATAAAGCCTGGAGCAAAGGTCTCCGTAGCAACCTAGCCTAAACCTCAAAGCAACTCTAACCCTAAACCCCAAATCAACACTAACCCTAAACCTAACTTAAACCTAAATCAACTCTAACCCTAAACCTAACCTAAACCCAAATCAACTCTAACTCTAAATCTAATCTAAACCCTAAATCTAACCTAAACCCCAAATCAACTCTAACCCTAAACCTAACCTAAACCCCAAATTAACCATAACCCTAACTCTTTCACTTTGACATAAAAAAGCCTGGAGCAAAGGCCTCCGTAGCAACGTCGGGTCCCCCTCGTGCAAGTGTAACTATTTGGGTATGCACTCCTTACTGTTGTCATATTCTATTAACAAAGAAAAACACAATCACCAAAAACTTTTAAGATTTTAAAATAACAATTACAAGGTAAATTGAAATATTACCTTCCATTATCGGTCAGTAGAGAGCATTCCAAAATGAGCGATTCTGATCAATATATCCCATTATAACATGTCTTTTATCCATTATTTCATCATGAAATTCAAAATCTATTTGATATGATCATTTGCGAGCATTGACTAATGGTAGTGACACCAGAAAGAACCACTGGTGACTGGTTATATCAAGATTTTTTTTTTTTAACATTAAATAAATGGATAAAAAGGACACATTGCACAGAATTAGCAAATGTGAAGACTTACAACATAAACAAAACATATCATTTGCTAAGACCACTACAATGTTGTCTGTTTAGAGCCAGAAGGACATTAACTCATATACTTTGACACACAGTTAACGCCCTTCTGGCTCTCAACAGACGATATGTCATTTACACAAATTTTACTGAGGCAATCTACAAGTTGTACAAAAAATAGCATACCGGTCATCAGCTGTCCAAGATTATCCTGTCCAGGTATAGCCCTGTGCTTTTCATTGCAAGTTACATTTTTTAATGCTTTCATTGCATTACAATTGCCCAATAAAATCAAATAAAATCTAATATAATCGAATCAAACTATGTGATAACGTTTTCAGGGGGATTGATACACGTGGAAAGAATTTGATATTTTAACATCCAATCTTGGAGTAAGTCCTCAAAGGGGGGATGGATTTCTGGAATCCAATATTTTTGTCTCCATCAGATAGCTGGTGTCTCAGATAAGGGCAGGAATCAGTCTCTAATCCATCCCGGATATGGAAAGGATATAAGAGGTTCAGGGAAGTAGAGAGATCGATATGAGAAGAAGATTAAGGAGATTATTCTGATCGCAACTGAGCAAGAAGTAGAATAAAATTGAAAATAAGGACCATTTCTGGTATTGTTTCTTTCCCGTTCGGTCATAGAGCTCTGTTATACGGGAACCAGACAGACAGATAAATAGCTTATTTCATTCGATTAAATTCTTCTCTTTCTTTCTTTCTTTCTTCCTCTTTTCCTTCCTGTCTTCTGTCTCCCTGTATCTCTTCTATCTTAAAACATTCGCGATTCAAATCATGCCGCTCAATCTCAAATCGATTTACACAATTTCCAAAAATAGCAGGTAATAAAAGACAACATTAAATTCCACAGGCGATTAACCTACATGTATACGAAGGTGTTAGAGACGAGAAAATAAGGAGGAGGAGTTCGATGGAGGGTTTACTTCCATGAAAATCCACTTTCCTCTTTGCAGATCGATGATCAGACTTTGGGAGCAATAAGCCTCAGGTATCGCTTCTAGACCAACAAAAAAGAAAGGTCTGGGTACATACATGTGTCTCTATTGCACAAACACTTGCACTGGTTTACAGCCAATTTCTCCTCCAGTTGGTCAACATTAGCCTGATGTCCAAGCTGTAGGAGTTTTTCCCTTCTTCTCCATTAAAGTGTTGGATTGAATGTGAAGTCTGAATGATTATGTAGACTAACCCTGCTTAATCTTTCTCATGATAGCAGATATTGAAGGCTCTATATAGTCTACCAACTCTAGACTTGGTCAAATTCGTTTTCATCTTGAGGGAGAAAACTCAAACTGCCCGGATGCAAGACTAGTCGGCATGAGAGAGAAGTAAGCAGAAGTTGGTTTTTTTTCACACCGTTTCTTACAAGCAATTAAGCACTCCAAACAGCCGTCCTCTTGACTTTGTGAGTTATCTCTCCCTTTTGGGGTTAAGCGATAAGTATCTTTTGCTGTTGAAATTGTAGCACTTCGCGGTGAGACATTACAAGGGTTCTCTTTCGCCTGGCGTCGCAATGCTGACATATAAGACGAAAGCAGTGAGGGGCATGATCGCTCACGAAATGGACCCCCCCCCCCCCCAACAGTAATGTTTCAATTTTTCTTTTTTTACTATTTTTCTTCTCTCTTCTCTCTCTCTCTCTCTCTCTCTTTATCTATAACTTTCTTTCTCTTTATCTCAAGCTCTGCCTCCTTTCTTTTTCTTTTAGTATTTTTCTTTTGGCCTTTTTATGCTCTTTGTATTTCATTCAAGATAGGAATAACCTTCTTACCTCAGCCATCGATCCCCTTGAAAATTTTGATTTTCTTTTTCCCTCTTCTCTCTCTTTCCAGAAATTCCTTTATCTTCATTCCACCCTTGCTCCTTCTTTTAACTCCATATTTCTATAACTTCCTTTCCTTTCATTTCTTTTCTTTCTGTATCCTATTCAAAATGGAATAGACCCCACCCCATCACCATGGAAGAAAGTAAATTGTCATTTATCCTTCTTTATCTCTTACTTCTCTCTTTTTCTCCCCTCCCTCTCTCTGCCTGCCTCTCTCTCTCTCTCTCTCTCTCTCTCTCTCTCTCTCTCTCTCTCTCTCTCTCTCTCAGTGTAACTGGAGAAGCTTTGCATGATTGATTAGGCCATTTTTTTTCCCTCACAGATTGGACCATTCTGTCTTACGAGTGTTTTGATTCAGTGAAGATGAAAGCCAATACTAACAATGTGTTTTGGAGGTGGAATTATGTTGATTAATCTCATACTTCGCACATTACTGATTCAGCATCCTTAGTTTTAAGTTTGCTTTGAAATCCTTTAAATTTACTTTGCTGGGTTTTGGGGTGTGTTTTTTTTTTCTCTCTCTCCCTCTTTCTTTCTCTCTTTCTCTCTTGCCATTTCCCATCTATTGCCTCTATTTCATTTTTTCTATTAATCTCTTTCTCTTTTCCACACCCCTCTCTCTCTCTCTCTCATAACCTTTTTCTCCCATTCCTCCCTCCCTCCCTCCATACTTCCATTCCTCCGTCTCTCTCTCTATCTCTCTCTCTCTGTCTCTCTCTCTCTCTGTCTCTCTCTTCCTACATTATCCATCTCCATCCTCCTATACTGCCACTTTTCACAACTCTATTTCCATTTTCAATAAATATTAATGCCCAAACAATTGTAAAATATATAAAGATAAACCAGTATACACTAGGAAAAGTCCACAAACATGTTCTTTGCTGTGTTTACTCATATAATTTGCAAGAAAGCGAAAGAAATATAATAATAAAAATCTTACTTTATTTACAGGATTCTTCTGAACATTTATAAGTATCTGGCTCTGTGCAGAAGTCCATGAATGACACTGAGGTATTACGGCACATTCAAACCTGGAGAAGATAAAAACCAGGAAATAAATTGGTTTAACCCGAAGAGCAGGCTAGAACATTACCTTCACAAACAAAAGTATAATCAAAAGTAGTAGCATCAAGATGAAAATAAATGCACCATGATCAAACTAACAAAATGTACTCTAATTTTGTGTGAACTTTTAACTCTTTTTCGCCTTTGCTCGACTAATGGAGGACACACTGGACTAACACAGTTAACTTTTGTCACACATACATTGTAGTTTGCAAGCACAGACCCTAATTTGACACTTTATCAGAAAATCATTGTGTCTTGATAGAAGCCTAAACAAGCTACCAACTGGTCATATCAATATAGGAGCAGCTATAGTACAAAGCCTATGGTAGTCTTACAGTGCAGACACTCTTTTAGGACTGACCATGGTTTGTGCCTGCAAACTACATACATTGTACATGTATGTGTACTATACTCTCTCTCTAAAAAAAAAAAAAGAGTGAATTTTCACTGTTTTCACTCCCCAGGGAGTGACGTCAGTGATCATTCGATTTTTTTTTTTAGAGAGAGCCTACTCCTAACAATGTAGCAGTCTCCGGTATCGATCCATAGTAAATGAGGAGTTAATACACAAATTCATAGATACATGTACATAGCTTTTCTGCTAAGAAAATATCATTCCTAAACCAGATTTGCTTTTTGCATATGATAAGCAGCATTTACTTATAGAGCTCTATTCATTCATCTTCTGTCAAAATAAATATGTAATCGAGACTTGCAAAAATTGGCTAGCTTTGGGTGTCTGTCTGGGTACCTCCAAAGAATAAAGCTTCGTTAATCATAACAATTTGAAAGGCTCTGAAAGCATCCCAACATACATTAGGCACATGGAAAAAGCGTTAAGGCTCTGACTACCATGGCTTTGGGGAATGCATGTTAGCTGGGAGGGGAGGGGTTAATGCGCTTGATCCTCGGAAAGCTGGTGAAAAACACTTATCCGACTTACGCGGCGAGGCTAGGGCAAAAAATCAATAGGACTCGACGTGGCCCTTCTCTGTAATAAGTCGGAAGCAAGGTGTTTTGGCTTCAGAACAGGATGCAAATTTCCTTTTTGGGAAAAAGAGGTGAGAGGGAGAGAGAGAGGGAGAGAGAGCGAGGGGGAGAGAATAGAGGAAGGTTTGGGTGAATAGATGGAGAGAGGGAGAGAGAGAGGGAGAGAGAGCGAGGGGGAGAGAATAGAGGAAGGTTTGGGTGAATAGATGGAGAGAGGAGAGGAGAGGGAGAGAGAGAGGGAGAGAGAGCGAGGGGGAGAGAATAGAGGAAGGTTTGGGTGAATAGATGGAGAGAGGAGAGGAGAGGGAGAGAGAGCGAGGGGGAGAGAATAGAGGAAGGTTTGGGTGAATAGATGGAGAGAGGGAGAGAGAGAGGGAGAGAGAGCGAGGGGGAGAGAATAGAGGAAGGTTTGGGTGAATAGATGGAGAGAGGAGAGGAGAGGGAGAGAGAGCGAGGGGGAGAGAATAGAGGAAGGTTTGGGTGAATAGATGGAGAGAGGAGAGGAGAGAGAGAGAGAGAGGGAGAGAGAGCGAGGGGGAGAGAATAGAGGAAGGTTTGGGTGAATAGATGGAGAGAGGAGAGAAGAGGGAGAGAGAGCGAGGGGGAGAGAATAGAGGAAGGTTTGGGTGAATAGATGGAGAGAGGGAGAGAGAGAGGGAGAGAGAGCGAGGGGGAGAGAATAGAGGAAGGTTTGGGTGAATAGATGGAGAGAGGAGAGGAGAGGGAGAGAGAGAGGGAGAGAGAGAGGGAGAGAGAGCGAGGGGGAGAGAATAGAGGAAGGTTTGGGTGAATAGATGGAGAGAGGAGAGGAGAGGGAGAGAGAGCGAGGGGGAGAGAATAGAGGAAGGTTTGGGTGAATAGATGGAGAGAGGAGAGGAGAGGGAGAGAGAGCGAGGGGGAGAGAATAGAGGAAGGTTTGGGTGAATAGATGGAGAGAGGAGAGGAGAGGGAGAGAGAGCGAGGGGGAGAGAATAGAGGAAGGTTTGGGTGAATAGATGGAGAGAGGAGAGGAGAGGGAGAGAGAGCGAGGGGGAGAGAATAGAGGAAGGTTTGGGTGAATAGATGGAGAGAGGAGAGGAGAGGGAGAGAGAGAAGGAGAGAGAGCGAGGGGGAGAGAATAGAGGAAGGTTTGGGTGAATAGATGGAGAGAGGAGAGGAGAGGGAGAGAGAGAAGGAGAGAGAGCGAGGGGGAGAGAATAGAGGAAGGTTTGGGTGAATAGATGGAGAGAGGAGAGGAGAGGGAGAGAGAGGGAGAGAGAGCGAGGGGGAGAGAATAGAGGAAGGTTTGGGTGAATAGATGGAGAAATGAGAGGGAGAGTGAGAAGAAGAGAGATGAAATAACATGGAGAGGGAGAAAGAGAGCAAAAGAGGGAGAGAAAGATAGAAAGAGCAAGAAAAGAAAAGAAGAAAGAGTAAGATATACAGAGGGAGAGAGACAGATTGATAGACACAGCGCATGATAGAGAAACGGGGGAGATGGAGAGTAAACCAGAGAAGTTGACGAAAGAGATGAAAATTGAGAGGTTACAGGTAAAACATATTGTCTTTTTGGAGCCAGAAGGGCCTTAACTCTTTACAACTGATGTGACTTAACACCCTTCTAGCTCCAAACAGACAATATGATAAATACAGAACAGAGTAGCATAGCATGAGGAAAAGATAAGACTAAGTATGTGTGATTATTGCTAAAAAGTGGCAAACCGTTACTTATAACCTTCTGCATCTGGAATCTGCATGATTGATTTCTAAAAGCTTTATGTTGTGTTTGAAAGGCGCAAATAGGCACGAGTGCAATGTTTGCCTAAAAACTTGATTATGTAATCCCAAATCAATGCAAAGCTTGTAATGTGGTATTAAAATCTATAATGGGTTATGCAGGGTTTAATTGTGACATGACAGTTATGCAAGTAATGTTTCACTCAATTACATCAAATCATCTCTTTAGAGCCAAAGGACATTTAATTAATTCATACCTTTAACTTTAACTGTGAGTTAACACCTTTCTGGCTCTCAACATTCAAAGCACTATTGGATCATGGCGCATGCATGCTAGTCTGCAAGCACAGACCCTAATTTGACACTTTATCAGAAAATCATCGTGTCTTGAGAGAAGCCTAACCCAGCTATCTACATCATGTCAATATCAGGAGCAGCTATAGTACAGGGCCTATGGTAGTCTTACAGTACAGACACTGTTTTAGGACTGACCAGGGTTTGTGCCTGCAAACTACATGCATGCTACTGTACATGTAACGTAGCATATTACAGGTTGGTTTAATAACATGGAAATACAAGATAGAGGGGGCTAATGCTAAATAAATCAAGTGCTCTCTGCATGTATATGATTTCTTCAATCTAACATATCTGTTCCAGGTGAATCCATACTCTACTCAAACAATATAGGTAAAATAAACTGAAAGTCGAATTGTCTTCTTTTTATGTGTGATCTACTTAAAGACATCAAGTCAATGATACTCCAATACTGTATAAGCCATAAATTTCGCGGCCATAAATTTTCGCGAATAGGACTAACCAGACTATTTCGCGAGTGGTTGAATTCGTGGTCAGAAAATTCTCAAATCTACAAACAGCGGTGATGATATACTTTTGCAAAGCGAAGTGGTGAATTTCTGACCAGGAGACAACAAATTCAACCGACTTCTAATGTTGGCAATATTTTGGCGTGTTGTTAAATTCGCAACCCACTCACGCTTCGCAAAATTCACGAAAATAAAACCCCCGCAAAATATATGGCGTATACAGTATATCAAGGAAATGTCTTGGTTTCATTTAGTCATGTAAAACAATATATTATACACTGTACATAGCTAGGGAAAGACAGTACTTTGTGTTGCAACAACAACAAAATTAATCAATTCTATTTTTCATCTCCTTTTGATATATAACATCTGATTCCGAATTGATGAGAGCTTTGCAGAGCAGATGCTAGGTTTCAAATTTCTTATCAATCTTGATTTTGTTATTTTGAACAAGAAATTATTTTACTCTCAATTTCAGATATATATGTTAACTAGTTGGTCACATATGGTCACATATTCCTAATAAGTAATATATTCTCATATTCTTTCGGAAACTATGAAATGCCATTTTTCTGCCACTGTATGACCCTTCAGTCAGGATGCTTATTCCCTTAAAACTATAGTTGAGTTCTGGTCATGCAATTACATTGTGAAAGAAACTGTCTGGAAGGAATAGGAAAGGTTGAAAAAAGTAGTAAACAAGAATTTGTGTACACTGTGAGGTTTTGGAACCATCAAAATTATAAAACAATGACTCAATATTGTTGAAAGTTACACGCACTGAACAAAGAAGTGTGTACATGGGGCTACACACACACATTTGGCATGGGTGTGTAGCCCCACATCCGAACATTTCACCTATTTCTCATCTTATTTCAAATACTACGGCATTTCTTTCATGACATTCTTCCAGACAGATATAAAAAGAATAATAAGAAAGCTCACAAATAATGTTTCACTTCAACTTTACCTTTTAGGCATAATTCCTCAATTATCTATTCTCTCAATAGAACTGGCATAAAACTAATGTACTTTGCCAAACATAAATCTACATTTGCCACTCTCCGCCCAGGTGATTTCTCAAATGCTGTGTGACCAAATCCGTAGCTCTGCAAAAGCTGCGATAATGAAGGGGCCTTGAGCATTTTGCGCTAAAGGTATGATTATTATACAAGAAGACAATATCATTATTATAAAGCAATTATATAAATGCGTGAAGCACTCAAGCATTTAAATTAAAAATATAAACCTACAAAAGCCAATTGTTGTCTACAACTTCAGTTGCTTTCATTTCAATAGATATCCAACGACAATAACACATGAGCCAATACATATCCCTTGATAGCCTGATGAGGATTTCATTGTCGTGGGTGGCACAACCTTGGTGAAATTGATATGCATCTCACGCTAGACTAATAAAAATAGTTTGACAGTAACGACCAGAATCGAAACGAGGTTGAAAAAAAGAACGCAGATCCATCATATCTGTCCAGTTACGTTAACAGGCATTATCGGCACAATAACCACATCGCCGCTTGAGCCGATTTAGTGATGCATTAGTGATGAGGATATGAATAATTTGCGAATCAATTCCGTGACCGTAACGGCGGGAGGAGAAGTTGCCAGCGATTTTTCCCCCCACGAGGGCACAATTGAAACGTCAAAAAATGGCGGAGGAAGGGTTCATTTTGCGGGGTCCCGCGAGGCTGGAAATTCTAGAGTCCACAACGTCAAAATATTTTCTCTCTACGACAATGTTGATGCTCCAGTTATGCATGCGTGTAGGTTTTGGGCAATATCTGAAGCTGAAATATAGAATGATCTCTCAAATCTTGAAGGCCAAGTTTTTAAAAACAGATATAATACCAGGGGAACTAGGATTTACTGCTCTTTCTATCTCTCTCTCTCTCTCTCTCTCTCTCTCTGTCTCCCTCCCCTCCCTTTCCCCCCCCCCTCACTTGCTTTCTTTCTCCTTCTCTCTCTCTCTCTCTCTCACACACACACTTTCTCTCTCTTAGTTTCTCTTGCCCTCTTCAATTTCCTGTATCAATTTCACAATCTTTCTCTCTCTCTCTTTTTTTCTCTCTCTCTCCCTCGATCTCTCTGCATCTATATCTATCTATCTCTCAATCTCTCTACCTATTTACATGTCCACATGTCTCTATCCATTTAACTCTTTCCTTGTCCATTAGAAAATTACACAAATACATTTCAAAAGTCCCTCTCAGCTACATGCCTGCCACCATCTTCACGTGCAGTGTGACAAGTGTTTTGATATATCTCCTGCATGCCCTGGGGTACTTTGATGACCCACAGGTTACAAGAAGAAGTAGAAACGCAACAAAATACAAGAAAGGGGAAAAGAACGACCGCGAAGTGGAGAAACAACCAATCGCTCCAAATTACCTCCTCCCGCTTCCCGCCAATTTTCGCGCAAATCGACTTTACGGGAGGCTCCCCCCGTTCTCGTCACAGGAATTTACCTGCGTTTGAGGTGCAAGCTGGGGAGAGGCGCTTGTGCATTTAGGCCAATTTATATACGATTGTCTAGGGGAAGGAGCTAGAATGAATGAGATTAGTAAAGGTTGTTTGTTTAAGTTCAAGTATAGCTAACCTGTTGGACGGTGGGATGTTACCAAGGATATGTTCTGACAGTTAGGATGCCTTCCTGGAGGAAAAGGATGCACTTTTGCTGGCTGAATCTCTAAAAAAAAATCATCCGCTAAGAGCCAGAGAATATCGTTTGGTTGGAAGCCAGAAGGACATTAATGCATGTCGCTTTACATGTCTGTTCTCTGGCTACATAATCATTTGCTGAGAGCCAGAAGGGCATTAATGTATTCACTTTAAATGGAGTTAACACCCTTTTGACTCTAAGTAGATGACATAACATCACAGTGTATCAGTATGTTTCTCTGGCTATATAAGAGCCAGAAGGGCATTAACTCAAGTCACTTTGCTTGGAGTGAACATCCTTCTGCCTATAAGTAGAGGATTAATGATAACACAGTTCAAATTATATATGTTCCTCTGACCATATAATCAGTAGTTGAGAGCTAGAAGAGCATTAACTCTTTCACTGCCAATGTCAAATATATGTGACAGACAGACGTGCCATTTTCATTCACCAATTGCTCCACCACAGGAAAGGTATATGGTGGTCAATGTATATCAAAATTTTGAGCATAAATCAAGCATTCTAAATATGTGATTATAATTATATCCTACCATAGAAATTTTCAGAGAAAATTGCAGATTTTTAAAAGGATATTACCTTATTTCAACATTAAACAATAGTAAACAAATGAGAAACCAAAAAATAATGGACAAAAAATAAACTGAAATGTAATTTTCAGTAGTTCTTATCAATAAAGTTGGGTAAAGGAATAATGTTAAAGGGCAATCCAACCTTGATAATAAGATGATTTGTGTGAAAGCAGAAAAATAAGAAAAACAGGATGGTAAAAGTTTGAAAGAAATCGGACAAGGACTAAGAAAGTTATGGATGTTTGAAAAATGAGATCACTACATCTATGCGAATCTGAAATTGGCAATTTGGTGAGTCAATTGTGACATTTTTGTGGACAACTCTCCCATTTGTCGTACACAAAAAAATCATTAATTTGCGGTTTTCTTCGAGGCGCTTTTACCCTCGGGGCAGTACTCAAAATATATTGGAGATAGCATATTGTTATAGGTCCTCATGAACGAAAAGATCCTACTGAGTAATGCATTTTGAAAAAAAGTGAAAATTTGTTCATTTTGTGTGTTGGAGCGAATGGGGGAGTTGTCCACAGCTACATCACAGTGACATTACCTATTCGGCCAATTTGAAATTCCCATATGCATAGTGATTACAACTTTCAAAAATTCATAACTTTCTTATTGCTTGTCCGATTTCGTCTGCTTCTCTGATTTTTCCTCTTTCTTTCAAAGCAACTTGCTATAAAGGTTGGATTTCCCTTTAATTGGTATCATAAGAAATGGTAATAAATTTCCTACAAGTTTTGTCCACAATATTTGTGAAATAATAGATGGGTAATGAAGTACAGGCATTTGAAAAGTAAGCATTGATCACATTTTGGGAAAATATTAAAGAGAGCTAAATCCCTTGGCAGAGTAAAAGTTAACTCAAGTGACTTTACATGGAGTGAACATCCTTCTTGCTCTAAGTAGTAGATCAATAATACCACAGTCCAAATGATGTATGTTCCTCTGGTCTATCATTATGTTTGGAGCCAGAAGGGCATTAAATCCAATGATTTTTACAGATTTAACACCCTTCTGGCTCCAAGCTGACGATATTATCATTAGCTGATAGCCAGTAGGGCATTAAGTCATATCAGTTTACTTGGAGTAATGCCTTTGTAGTCCTCAGCTGAGATTTTTACCCTTTGTTTCTCTATCCTTCTTACATGTACTTAAAACACAGTCGCAAAGACTTTTTAAAAAATACAACCCACCCAATTCTATTGTACTGCATCTAATATTTTAAAACAAAGATTATCTGTACAAAGCCTATCCCATCAGGTTTTCTTATCTCTTTTCCCCGATAAATTTCCCTGTATTTCTTCATGCACATAGTAGGAAAAAAATGATTTAATTTCATGAACATGCCAAGAAGGATTTCTTGATAATCCTCAGTCTGTGTCCTGAAGCTTTTAGTGTAATCAATGCCGTAATTTCCATCCTGTTATCTCTTTTTTGCATTTTTCCATCTTTCCAGAACCTATTTCATTTTGCAAATCCATTTTTCCTTTGAATATCAAAATCCTTGAAAATTGTACACAACTCCTTCTGTGACATCCCAGATGCTTTTTTGCTTATCACTAGCTTTCTCCTTACACTAGCTGTTTCGCCACATTGAGACCTTTTAAAGATTCTTGATAATGTTGCTTTCTCTTTTCTAATCTTGGACCATTTTTTTCCAGCATTTAGATTATATTTATCAAATATCTCAAATAATATCCCAAAGAATGTTTCAGCGGCGATGTTTTTCTAGGAAACTATTTAAAATGAGCTGTTCAAGTTTTCTTTCCACTGTTAATTGCATTTTTAAAGTTGTCTTCTATGTTAGTAAAATTTGTTACATACTTTCTATTGTTCAATACATTTCTTATGTTCTTTTCATAGTTGACCTGTTGACTACTGAATTCTTTAACTCTCATAGGTTTATTACCTGTAATCTATGGGTTAATTGCATTTCTGATGTTGTTCTCATTGCGAATTACATCTAGTATTTTTCAAATGTTTTACATCTGGAATACTCAATGCAGCAAATATAAAATTGTGCCAAAAAAAACCCTCATACTCAAAAAGTCTTCTATTCCAGTATAAATGCACTCCCATTCCTAAAATAATCTCTACAGCAGGTTCATGGCAACGGCACTGCCTCCTTCTCTGCAGTGTTAAACCTAATCAACACGTAGCCGTAACCTTCAACCCTAAATTCCATTTCCAGCCGTCCCCGAGTTCGATAACAGCCTACCCCAAGGTTCAATGACTTCCGTGTAGCTGCGGCTAAATTTTGGAGATTGCGTTACGCCGCTCGTTTTTCATGCACGGAGGCCCTTTGGCAGGCGTACCGTGACTGTGGAGTGCCGCGACGATAATGTTAATGTGCTTATTCTGCTGGGCGTAAAATAGGTATTTGTTTTCTTTAATGGGAGGAATGGACGATGTATGTAGACTGTACGTGTAGCTACAGGTTATTGCCTGGTGTTATTCTTGGCGTTGAGTCTGAGGAGTATAGGTCAATGGCTTTTTTTGAAAGCTATTATTATTATCATTATTGTTTTTATTGTCAAAGGATGGTAATTCCATATTCTACTCTCTCTTTCGAGCTTCTGTTTCTCCATCTCCGTATCACTCTCATACCCTCTCTGCATCTTTTTCTCAAGCTATCTAACTCCCAGTCTCTCTGTCTCTCTTACTCCTTCTTTGCTCTTTTTCTTTCTTTCTTTCTCTCCCTCTCTGGCTCTTTTTCTTTGTCTGTTCTCTCTCTCTCTCTCTCTCTCTCTCTCTCTCTCTCTCTCACACACTATAGCTCTCATCTTTCTTTCACTCTTTCCCCCTCTCTCTCTCTCTCTCGCTCTCTCACACTATAGCTCTCATCTTTCTTTCACTCTTTCCCCCTCTCTCTCTCTCTCTCTCTCTTGCCACATTCATCTCTCTTCTTGCTCACTCCCAGTCCCTCCCCCTCTCCAATCTTGCTCTTTTTTTTCTCTCCCTTTTCCCCTCTCTCATCATTCTTTCACACTCCCTCTCTTTCTCTCTCTCTCCCCCCTCTCTCTCTCTCTCTCTTTCTCTCTCATGTATGCACATAAACACTTTCTTGATGCAAATAAATGTATTCTTGAAGAATGAACTTTTACCTCACTGCAGTGTATCTGAAATTAGAATACAAGGAATTTTCTGCATTCACATATCTGCAGTAGATATTAAAGAAGTACATGTTTATGATGCTTAATTTTATTCCTCCTCGATAAAAAAGAAATCAAAATAATAATTATAGTTTTGTCTATTGAGAAACAGAAGGGCATTAACTTTATATACATGTAAAAGTATATGGTTTAATACCCTGCTGGCTTTCAGCATGTGGACTTGTACTTTGTTTATTGCCACTGCCTCCATGTATAGAGAGAAGAAAAAGAAAGGGGTTATGATGTCCTTGAGTTCATGCTTGTGAACAAAGGCATTTTCTGATACTTTCAGTATTCCTTGACTTATTGCCAGAATTTATTAATGCATGATAGGTCCTTCCTTCATCCATAATATTAATACAAATATTTATTCATACTATTCAGAATATCAATAAAAATCATTGCAATATGTTTACATTTATTAGCCAGTACCCATTGCCAGTGATATCATACATCGTCTGTTTGGAGCCAGAAGGGCGTTAATTCTGTGTTAAAGGATATCAGTAAACGCCCTTCTGGCTCCGAACAGACGACATGTTCTCTATCACATATTTATAATGCGTGTGAAATTTTAGTGAAGACAAGGCTTCCTCCTATAACTATTGATAATATTATCAACAAAATACATAAGACTATCCATTTTCTTTTAGAGATCTAAGCTTACAATTTCCCACTATTTCCAAATAAAATCATTTCTTACAGAGAACCTTGTCCATTCCACATGTCGGAAATAGCTGACAAGACACCTTGAAGCCCCTCTGCTACATGTAGATGCTAGAAAAAATCCTAACTCAGCCCAACCAATTTTTTCTTCCAAAATAAAACCAACTAAAATACCTGTTTTTCTCTCAACCGTTTAATACAATAACCTAATTGTAGCTGTAACACGCTGCGCAGCTGCTTCACTCGAGACAAATGCTTGACAACAGGAACTAGTTTTTCCCCCTTGCCATCGAATAACATCTTCTTAGCTCAAATGCCGCTGCTTGTGACTTGTTTTTCTCAATGAAATGTCACAGAGTGGTTATGCACTTCTTTGCAACATCCATGAACATTGTGGATTTCTATAGCATACAAGTGGATGTAGTGTAAATACGGAAGATAGGATTTGGAGCACTGGATTTAGAGCACAACCAACCTTCTTTGGTGTATTCTCAAATTTTGAGGATGCTTCCGGTAATTTTGCTAACCAAATTCATTATGACGAAGTGTGGGTTATACTCTTTCTCTCTTTTTTTGAATCATCTTTTATATATTTCAAATCTCTACTGAAATATCAGTCAATGCTTATTCAAACAAAATTGGTTTCATTTGTCATAACTATGTCACCTACTTTTCACTGCCTAAACTGTCTCAGTCTCTAGAAATATCTTGATTTATTTCTTCCCCCCTTTCTCTTTTTCTCTCCCCCTCTCCCTTCCCTCTCTCCCCCTCTTTCTCTCTCTTTCTCTCTCTCTTTCTCTCTCTCTTTTCTCCTGCATATCCTGTTTTTCTCGCGCACTCTCCCTCTTTTTCTATCTATGTAAATATCTTTCTTTTTTTTTTCTCTCTCTCTCTCTTTCTATATATCACACCATCTCTCAATTGCTCTTCTTCTCTCTCTTTCTCTTTTTCTCTCTCTCTTTCTATCTATCACACCCTCTCTCAATCACTTTCTTCTCTCTCTCTATCTCTAGATAATGCACTCAAGTTTCCAGTTCCTTTCTGGATATATTCCCTTATTCTTCCGTACTACTTCTGACCCATGTAATCTTTCACATACTATCAATTCTCTTTAATATGGAAATAAAATCTCATCATTTCAAAAAGACTGTTTCAATGTCAATCTTTCAACAGCATTAGTGCTGGAATGTACATGTATCTCTGCTACATGTACATATCTAACAATTTTTTTTTTCCTTCCTTTTCTTTCTGGAACAGTAGTTTTGGCCCCTGCCTCTTTAAGACAATAAGCTAAACGATACAGAGTAAAGTTTGAACACCAGATTTAGACCGAATCCCCCTCAGGTGTATTCTCAAACTCCTGATGGACAAATAAACGCTCCATTTCAAGTTGCAGAAAACAGCGGCGGCGTACGTTGGCACATATTTCCCTAGAACCCCTCTCCTTCACTATAGCAGCAATATTGTTGTGGCAATATACATGTAAACGAACTAGGCAGCTATCTAAATTTGTCATAATCTTTGATAAATATTGTGGAAACTTGTAGAAACAGCCAGTGGCATTTTTACTTCCTTTTCCACCTATTTCCCATCAGTTTCAAGCTTTGGGTTCATGGGATGTGACATATATGATGAAAGAGAAGACAAAAGAGGGTAACATGGAAAGACAGAGACAGAGATAGACAGACAGACAGACAGAGAGATAGAAAGAGAGAAAGACAAAGGGAAAGAGACAGAGAAAGTGGAGATGAAGAGGGAGAGAGGGGGAGAAAAGGAGGGGGAGGGGGAGAAAAGGAGGGGGAGGGGTAGAGAAGAAGTGAGTGAAGGGAGAGAGGAAGGGAGAGAGAGGAAGGGAAGGAAAGGGAGAGGTGAGGGAGTGAGAGGGAAAGAAAGGGGGAGAGAAAGAGAGAGAGAGAACGAGAGAAAGAAAGCGAGGGAAAACAAGGGCAAGATTGAGGGAGAAAGACTTAGGGATGACAAATACAGAGAGGGGATATAACAGAGAATATGGAAGATTAAAAATAAAGAGATAAAAGAGGAAAATGGATCAAAAGGAGCATGGAAAATAGTACAGGGATAAAAGTCAGGTTCACACGATGGGAGCTAAACTTTAAGTTTTGCTTGTAGTTTCAAAGATTTAAGTTAATTTGTAGTTATCTTGTAGTTTCAGACTGTGTGAACGGACTCGCAGTTTCAAAACTTTAAATTTACTTGTAGTTCTAGAAGCACAAGCGAGCTCATGGTTAACACCAAAACCACGGGCGGGGGGGGGGGGTCCTCTGTCACAGTTTCAGACCATGTGATCGGAAAAAACCTTAAGTTTTGCAAGCTTGTAGTTAACGATTACCTCTCTGTTCATGTTAAACTTCGGGGTCATACCCTTTGCACAAATTATGAACACAGGAACTGTATGTGTACTATACACACAATCACATTCTTCTTCCGGTGTTAACAACGACGATCGCTCGGCTTGTAGTTTCAGAACAACAAGCATCGTTTTTTCGGGCCCTCCTGAACCCTCCTCATGGTTAGTAAGTCGTTGTTTCGCTAACTTAAAGTTTCGAAACCACAAGTCCGTGTGAACGCAGCTGAAGAGAGGTAGAAATAAAGCAATGGGGGGGGAAGATGAAGGGTATCATGGTAAAAAAAATTTTAAAAAAGAAAAGGTGAAGAAATCGGTACAGAGAGCTAGGGAGAAGCAGAGGCAAAATGATTTAACTCTTACTGTGCCAAGGGGTTCAGCTCTCTTCAAAATTTTACCAAACTGTGATCATTGCTTACTTTTCAAATGTCTGCATTTCATTAAAGGGTCTCTGAGGTCAAAAAAAATAATTTGTATACAGTTAGAATGTATAAAATTAACCCCAAATAACTTTACCCGGCATTCTACAGGTTAGCGGTTAAGGAGTTTGAAGAGAATAAAGGACAGCGTGAACGAACGACGCGCGGAACTCAACTCCAGTTGAGTTCCGCGCGAGCAGTTTTCTATGCGTGTGCGTTTTTTTTATGCGTGCACGTTCGGCGAACGCCAAGACGCGATAGTGGAATTATCGTGATCGCATTATCGCGTTGTCGTCTGCTATATTATGTACAGCGCCGGGGCTGACAAACACTCGAAAGTTGATTTGTGGGCGGAAATTACTGATAATATTTAACCCTAATGAAACAACAAATGAATAAAGGATACAACGCAAAATGTTTTTATCTAATTGGAAATTGATTTGGCGCGTAACTTATGGATAATCTACAATCCAAATAAAACAACAAATGAATGAAGTCTTACAACGGAGAATGTTTTTAAAGAATCAAAAATTGATTTGGGGCGTAACTTACGGGGATTCTGTACCCCAAATTAAACAACAAATGAATGAAGTATACAACGCAAAATGTTAATATCGAATAGAAAATTAGTTCGGCGCATAAATTACAAAGAATCTACAGACCAAATGAAACAACAAATAAATTAGAACTAAGACGCAAAATACATTTATCGAATCGAAAATTGATTTGGCGCTTAACTTAGGAATAATATACAACCCAAATAAAATATAAAATGAATGAAGTATACAACGCAAAATGTTTTTATCGAATAGAAAATTGGTTCGGCGCATAAATTACAAAGAATCTACAGACCAAGCGAAACAATAAATAAATTAGAACTAAGACGCAAAATATATTTATCGAATCGAAAATTGATTTGGCGCTTAACATAGGAATAATATACAACCCAAATAAAATATGAAATGAATAAAGGACCAACGCAAAATGTTTTTATTTGGCACGTAGCTAGTGAATAATGTACAATCCTAATAAAACATCAAATGGATGAAATAACGCAAAATGTTTATATCGAATAGAAAATTGGTTCGGCGCATAAATTACAAAGAATCTACAGACCAAGCGAAACAAAAAATAAATTAGAACTAAGACGCAAAATATATTCTTCGAATCCAAAATTGATTTGGCGTTTAATTTAGGAATAATATACAACCCAAATAAAATATATAATGAATGAAGTATACAATTAACGCAAAATGTTTTTATCGAATTGAAAATTGGTTCGGCGCATAAATTACAAAGAATCTACAGACCAAGCGAAACAATAAATAAATTAGAACTAAGACGCAAAATATATATCGAATCGAAAATTGATTTGGCGCTTATAATTTAGGAATAATAAACAACCCAAATAAAATATGAAATGAATGAAGTATACAACGCAAAATGTTTTTTTATCAATGGAAATTGATTTGGCACGTAACTAATGAATAATATACAATCCTAATAAAATATCAAATGGATGAAGTATACAACGCAAAATGTTTATATGGAATAGAAAATTTGGTTCGGCGCATAAATTACAAAGACTCTACAGACCAATGAAACAACAAATAAATTAGAACTAAGACGCAAAATACATTTATCGAATCGAAAATTGATTTGGCGCTTAACTTAGAAATAATATACAACCCAAATAAAATATGAAATGAATGAATTATACAACGCAAAATGTTTTGTTTTGTTTGTTTTTTTAATCGATTGGAAATTGATTTGGCGCGTAACTAATGGAAAATATATAACCTAAATAAAATATGAAATGGATGAAGCATACAACGCAAAATTTTTATATCGAATAGAAAATTGGTTCGGCGCATAAATTTCAAAGAATCTACAGACCAAGTGAAACAACAAATGAATTAGAACTAAGACTCAAAATATATTTATCGAATCGAAAATTGATTTGGCGCTTAACTTAGGGATACAACTCAAATAAAACAAAATGAATGAAGTATATATACGACGCAAAATGTTTTTATCGAAATGAAAATTATAAGTTGGCGCGTAATTTATGAAGAATCTACAACCCAAATAAAAGATGAAATGGATGAAGTATACACGCACATTTTTTATATCGAATATAAAATTGGTTCGGCGCATAAATTACAAAGAATCTACAGACCAAATGAAACAACAAATAAATTAGAAATAAGACGCAAAATACATATATCGAATCGAAAATTGAATTAGCGCTTAATTAAGGGATAATATACAACCCAAATAATATATGAAATGAATGAAGTATACAGCGCAAAATTTTTTTTTTTATCAATTGGAAATTGATTTGGCGCGTAACTAATGGATAATATACAACCCAAATAAAACATGAAATGGATGAAGTATACAACGCACAATTTTTATATCGAATAGAAAATTGGTTCGGCGCATAAATTATAAAGAATCTACAGACCAAAAGAAACAACAAATAAATGAGAACTATGACGCAAGATACATTTATCGAATCAAAAATTGATTTGGCGCTTAACTTAGGAATAATATACAACCCAAATAAAATATGAAATGAATGAAGTATAAAACGCAAAATGTTTTTATTGAAATGAAAAATATTAAGTTGGTGCCTAATTTATAGAGAATCTACAAACCAAATAAAACAACAAATGAATCAAGTATTCAACACAAAACGTTTATGTCGAATATAACATTGGTTTGGCGCATAAATTACAAAGAATTTACAGACCAAATGAAACAACAAACAAATTAGAACTATGACGCAAGATACATTTATCGAATCAAAAATTGATTTGGTGCTTAACTTAGGAATAATATACAACCCAAATAAAATATGAAATGAATGAAGTATACAACGCAAAATGTTTTTTTTTTTTTTTTTTTTATCAAATTCGAAATTGAACTGGAAAATGATTTGGCGCGTAACTTACGAATAATATACAACCCAAATAAAACATCAAATGGATGAAGTATACAACGCAAACTGTTTTTATCGAACTGAGAATTCAGTTGCCGCTTAATTTATGGAGAATCTACAACCCAAACAAAACAACAGATGAATCAAGTATTCAACGCAAAACGTTTAAATCGAATAGAAAATTGGTTTGGCGCATAAATTACAAAGAATCTACAGACCAAATGAAACAACAAATAAATTAGAACTAAGTCGCAAAATTCATTTATCGAATCGAAAACTGAAAGTGAAGACATTCCTGAATCGATATATCGTTAGGTGAGCTATCGTGATCGATCGACTAGTTTTTGCTCAAGTCTTATTTATATTAATTTTTGGGGGTATTTTATTTTCAAAAATCAATATCTCCTGTATCCTGTCACCGTTGAATGTCGTGTTAAGTTTTCTGGTGTTGATTTTGTGTAAGCTAACTATACACAAATTATTTTTTCAGGCCTCAGGTACCCTTTAACAATCTATTATTTTATAAAATATTGTGTACAAAACTTGTAGGAAATTTACTGCCATTTCTTATGATACTAAACATTATTACTTTACCCAAATTTATGCATAAGAAATTGAAAATTACATTTCAGTTTCTTTTTTTGTCCACTATATTTTGGTTTCTCATTCGTTTACTATTGTTTAATGTTGAAATAAGGTTTTTTTTTTTTTAAAGCGCAATTTTCTCTGAAAATTTCTATGGTAGCATATAATTATCATGTATTTAGAATGCTTGATTTATGCTTAAAATTTTGATATACATTGACCACCATATACCTTTATAGTGGTCGAGCAATTGGTGAATGAAAATGACACGTCTATCTGTCACATATATGTGACATCGGCACTGAAAGAGTTAATGACAATAAGAATTTAACCATAAAGGGTAAAAGAGGGTAGCGGAAAAGGAATGATTGGCAAGAAAGAAGGGAGAGAGAGAGAGAGAGGAGAACCTACTATTAAATAGTTTTTAAGTGAGGCAGATACCATGTTCGCGTAATTAACTGTAAAAGGCTCCTAGAAGCTAAACTATCGAATTACACTTTCGGAGGAACCACCCTATCCAAGCATTTCTGAATTCATTTCATTTCACACATAGAACTACAAAAATAACATTTTCATAAACGGGACAAGTGCATT
Source organism: Heliocidaris tuberculata (assembly GCA_025618425.1). NCBI lineage: Eukaryota > Metazoa > Echinodermata > Echinoidea > Camarodonta > Echinometridae > Heliocidaris > Heliocidaris tuberculata. The sequence goes on from CM046833.1 coordinate 36,413,747, forward strand.
TTTATATTTCTTTGAACAAAGACAAATGCACTCTAGAAAAATTCTCGCAAGCAGAAGTCGACGGATTCCTTAATTTTCCGAGGGGACTTTAAGGAGGATTGTTTGGCGGATCAATGCTTTCTTTCTCCCAGATTCATCAAGCGTATTTGTTCTTTTGCTGCGGGGGCAACGAACTTGATATTGTGAATGAAGTGGAAATAGTTTGCGCTGGCACAATTAACACCAGGATTACATTGCTCAGGCATACGGTCCCCATGCGCCAATTAGTGGGGATAATTTGACCCCTTTCGGGGGAGTCGTCGCACATTTAGTATTTATGGGCGTAAAATAACACCCCCTTTTCTCTCTGCAGTGTGCTGAATACTTTATAATGACCGTAAGAAATACGGTACCTTTTTTTTTCCTTTTGCTTAGCACAGTGACTTGGGAGTTTCTGATACCTTACATCTTTATTAGCTGGTTGCTATTCTCTCATTCATTATTTCTCCCTCTTTATCCCTCTCTCTCTCTCTCACTCTTTCTATCTGCCAATCTCTCTCATCATTCTATCCCCATCTTTCTTTTTAATAACATTACTCCTCCTGTCAATTCCTTTCTCTTACTTTTTTCCCCCTTGCTTTCTTGATCTACTTTATCTCTCTCTCTCTCTCTCTCTCTCATATCTTGTGTACTTCTCCTATTTGCTTCATACTTTGTCTCCCCTTTTCTCTACATCAATGCTACTCTCTCTCAATCTCTCTCTCTCTCTCTCTTTTTCATGGCAACTTCTATTAAAAAGGAAGTCCATCCTGATTACAAGTTGGTTTCTAAAGAAGCAGAAAAATCAAAGAAACATATCAGTGAAGGTTTGTGCAAAATACGATAAGAAATAAGAAAGTTAAGAATTTTTGAAGTTGAAATCAATCAAACACAAATTACCAACTCCATGATGTACATGTATCTTGTGAGTTACTCTCTCATTTGCCTTGTACCCAAAATATCCTTAATTTCCATTTTCGATCATACATGCACCCTAGATATAATCATTGCTCATATGTTTTTTACACAAAACCTGTATGAAACAAATCTATTCCTTCATCAAAAACTAAGAAAATTAAAATTTATGAAATTTTCTGTACTGAGCAAATGGGAGAGGAGCTCGCAAGATATGTCACAGAGTTGCCACTTTGTGTTTGATTGAGTACAATTTCAAAAATTTATTACTTTCTTATATCTTATTGGATTTTGCTCGAACTTTCACTTACCGTTTCTCTCATGTTTCTTCTTTTATTCAAATCAACTTAATACCAGGGTGGACTTTCCCTTTAATGCATTGCAAGATTAATTTTTAATTTCTCTCCCAGCTTATTTTTCTCATCCTTATGTTTTCAATTATACTTTTGAATCACAGCTTTCTCAATTTCAAATGTAGAACACACAAATCCTTTTCGTTGTAATGTTTAACAACTGTTATTTTTCTGTTGTTGTTTTTGTTTTTCTTCATATGAGAGAAGGGAACTGCCACATATCAATTAATACTTAAATAAAATAATAGCCTAAGGGTGAGTTAGTAGTTACGTGACATTTCTATTTTCCTTCTTCGTAATGACCTCTTCAACTCTCCTGCCTTTCTCCATTCATACACTGAAAGTTTTGGTGCGATTCCGTTGACTGTCACATGATCAATCACCTGATCGTGATAAGTAGGAGGAGATGACTTTGGGTTTACCACAGTCAATGATCTGATGAAGTATTCAATCTACAGGCGGTTTTGCTCTTTCATTGATAAAGCGATCACTCCACCTCAAATATTCATCTCACTTTATAGGTACCTGCTTTGGGTGTGTTTGTCAATCTCTCTATCTCTCTCCCTCTCTCTCTCAATCTCTCTCTCTCTCTCTCTCTCTCTTTCTTTCTCACTTCTACTCATGTCTATCTATATTTCTATCTCTACAAAAAAAAATTGCCTCTCTCTCTCTTCTAAGTGATCACTTCTTCCCCTCATCCTCTTCACTAAACAGATACTTAATGTGCATTTGTTAATCCTCCTCTCTCTCTCTCTCTCTCTCTCTCTCTATCTTTCTCTGTCATTTCCTGTTTTTCTGTCTTTTTTTTTCTTTTCCTCTCTTCTACCCCTATATCTCCCCGTCTCTCCTTATCCCTCTCCTTCTCTCTTTCCTGTTTCCTGTTTTTCTGTCTTTTTTTTTTTCTTTTCCTCTCTTCTACCCCTTTATCTCCCCGTCTCTCCTTATCCCTCTCCTTCTCTCTTTCTCTATACATCCCTCTTTGTCCTTTCCTTATTTCACTTTTGGCAGCATATTTTCATCACAAACTTGATTTGCAGACAAATTTGCCTCTCTTCTACCCCTATCGCTCTCTCTCTCTCTCTCTCTTCCACTAATGAAGTGATCACTTCTTCCCCACATCCTCTTCGCTTAACAAATACTTATGTGCATTCGTTAATCCTTCTCTCTCTCTCTCTCTCTCTATCTATCTTTCTCTATCATATTGTTTTTCTGTCTTTCTTTTTCTCTCCTCTACCCCTATCTATCTATATCTCCATCTCTCTCTCTCTCTCTCTCTCTCTCTCTCTCTCTCTTTCTCTCTCTCTCTCTCTCTCTCTCTCTCTCTCTCTCTCTTTCTATTTCTCCCTGTCTCCACCTATGTCCTATCCCTGTTTCACTTTTGGCAGCATCTTTTCATCACAAACTCGATTTGTAGACAAATTTGTCCGGGATGTCGCCATAGATAATTACATCCAAATGCAGGGTGTTGTCTCAACAAACAGCAGAGGTATCTATTGCCAGCAGTGTGTATCATACTGCCATTGTTTGTCTTGCATAAGCAGCCCTGCCTGTTCCATCACATTCGATGGATGTTGCTGCATCCCTCCTCCCCAACCCCCCCCCCCCCTCCCAAAAAAAAAAATGCATCTGGAAGGACATAAAGGGAACAAAGTGTTAGATTTTTGTCTTCTTAATGAGGTGAAGAAGAAAAAAAGAGAAAAAAGTGAGAGAACTGGAGGAAGCATAAGCAAAGAGAGTATACCTCCCTCACCCCTCCCCCCCCCCCAATCTCCCTCCCACATTTTGAAAAAAACAGGAGAGTTATTTCAACTTTGTCTTGGTGTCCCTAAATGACAAAGAGGAAAGATGGAAAGATGAAAATATGCCATGAGAGAGAGAGTGTGTGTGTACAAGAGGGAACATGAAAGTAGGACAGAGTTGAACATTTGCAAAATTACTTAAACTATTGCATTTTACCCCCCCCAAAAAAACAAAAACAAAAAAACATAGCTCCTCAGTATAGATCTCTGTACTCCTAATGTGCGACCAAACTGTGCTCATTGATACGAATACTGATCAAATGCAACGATTGTGTATACTTTAACATATGCAACCCTTCAAGGATGTCCTGGTGACCTAAGTCACTACGGACTACCAGAGTTTGCGCTAAGACAGAAAATCCTAGATAAAATCCTTGGTGTCGCAATCTTACTGCACTCTCTGATACATGCACGTCATCACGTCTGGGTGATGCGTTTGGAATGGGTACATTGTGTCTGATGGCTCTTAAAGAGGGTGCCAAACACCCATACAAGTAACACCAAATAGATGTATGCTTCATATACATGTAAAGCAGAGCATAGAATCCACCTGCGATCAAAAGACATGCGGGCTTGAGGCCACTTTGCCACCAGAGTTACTGAAATAGCCAAATAAGTGATATCACTTTCACATACTTGACTTGTGCAGATGAGTTCATACTCCTTCTGTACATAAAATCTAATACAAAGCATATCATTGCATGCCTAGCGTAACAGCATTGGGAGACTTCCTAAGTAACTAAACTATTATGAATGCCCCTGCCAACACCCTTTGCCAGGCATACATTATCCACTTTCTTTGCTACTCATTCAATCCAATATTCCTTTAACTGCTTCAAGAACAGGTTTGAGAATTGCAAATTATGATAAGACTACAAAACTTGAAGATGACTCACCCGATACCTTCAACACAACATCTGCTGAAATACAGAAGGGTGTTGACTCTATGTAAAAAATGACTTCATGCACTGCTGGCTCCTATCAGATGACTAGTCCCAAAATGTTACATTAAGATACAGTCTACTACATATCTTTCTGAATTTTAACTCCAAACTTAGTGTTTTTTCATGATTTTCTTAGAACTCCACCACTTCTTTAAGAGCAGGACAGGGCCAGAGAGAGAATTTGCAAGAATAACAGTGGTTTCCCGGTGGAAACATTTACGCTTGTTTGTGGATCAACATCTCATTCCGACGGACGGGCAGAGCGGTGATCCGGGGGTCCCGGCCATTTACACGATTTAGCGGGCCGGTGTTTAAACTGAAAACAGACATTAGCACAGTTGAGAGACAGGCAACTGAGGGGTGGTGAAAAAAAAGACAATGTATGTTTTCTTTATTGAGGGACTGATCTGTTACAATGGGAAGTATTGGTCGGCATGGCAACAACATCCTGGGATGGGAAAGTCTGGGGCAGAGAGGGAGCAAGATGGAGACAGAGAGAAAGAATGGTATAGAATAAATGATGATAAAGGAATGATAAAGGGTTAAGGGATAATGGGATAAAGAGAGAATGTAAGACAAAGTTTGAGAGAGGAAATCAAACAGAGGAACTAATAGGCATTTTACACTTAATTTTTTTTTAACCCCGTGCTATCCTTTTTGTTCTCATTTGCATTTTTAGTCTTGTACTGGTTCCATGACATTAGCTCCTGCGACAATTGCTCCGGTCTAACTTTGCCATGTTAATCCTAAACCTAAACCTAACCCTAACCCTAATCCTAATCTTCACATTGTCCTTAACAAAAAACCAAATCATGACCTTGACCTTAACTTTTGACCTTTCAAGATATAGACGGAGGAGCAAATGTCGCAGGAGCAAATGTCGTGTCACCCCTGTACTATCTCCAGAACACTTAGCCCCACCTTTTTGCATTTAGCACCACCTTTTGAGGGGCTAACCCTGCTTTTTTCCAGGGCTGAAGTGATCTCGTACTATCATAGAGTTAGCCAACTTTGGTAAAATGCGATGTGAATAGAAAGTGGGCTAAGCTTAGTCCTGTACTATCAGTGGGGCTAAATCCTTGTTTAGCCCCACTGATAGTACGCGACTAAGCAAAATTTTGCAAGTGTAAAAAGCCTAATAGACAACAGAGGGGGAAAGGGAGAAAATGGAAGATACAAGGGAGAAACATATATCATGACTGAGAGGAAGATAGAAAAAAGTATGAAGGAAAGGAGACAGGGGAGAAACATAAATATATAGAGGGGAAACAGAGAGAGAGAGAGAGGAAAGAAACAGCGATAAAGACAAGGAGAGGGGGGAAGAGTTGGGTGGAAAGGAAGACATAAACAGGGAGAGACAGATATAGACAAAGAAAAAGTTAAGGGAGCAAAACGGCATAGAGAGAAGAGGAGGAGAGGATTGGGTAGAGAGCGAGCTATGGAGAACACATGTGAGAGAGAGGAAAAGAGAGAGTGTGTGGGATATGAGGGTTGAATGCCGAATGGTGTTTGAAATAGAGCAATATGCAATTTTATTTGGTACTCGTATGCCATCTTAGGTAGATATGTACATGTATATATCTCGCATGGGTAATCTAGTCCAACACCTATGATAAAGCAACTATAGGAACTGCACACAAGCAATCATAAATGTACTAGTATTATGCCAAGTTCTAAACGATGCCCTCATATTTTAAAAAAAATAGCATTAAAGGAATTTTTTTTTAAATCTGCATGAATTTAAACTGCAAATGCAACAAAAAAAGTTTTCAATTCAACCAAAAATCATAAAAAAATGAAGGGGAAAATGAAAAAGATATATTTTATTTACTATATAATAAATCTTTAAATCTTGTACACTGAATTAATATAACATATCAAACTGAGATATTTTTTGCTAGGGAATCAAATTAATCACCCCTGACAAGAAGAAAAATCAACAAAACATATATAATATTGCTTTAAAATAAGAACACCATATTCTTTCATTCTCCCTTGTTACTTCTCAACAAAATAGATCCCATTTTGATAGATGTATATATCTCTTTGACAAATCTTTTTGCGTTTCTGGAAGATCTGATACAATGGAAAACCAGAAGAGACATACTTGTTTATCCCGTAATCCGACGCAAAATGGATGGCCCACTTGTAACTTGGTTTCTCAAAAACATAATACGATAAATCTTTCACATGGAATGACCTTTATATAATCCTATCAAATCTTTAGGAATTTAGGCATCTCCAAGATGCGTATTGATGAAGGAGATATCACGGGAAGATATTGGGGGAATATGGGGATGGATGTGTTTGGTAATTGTGAAGTATGGGGACGCTTTCCGTACGGTTTGTTTACCCTGATTGGGAGCAATTTGGGAACATGGCTTTGCCTTATGAATTAAGTCAGATTCACTTTGCATAGCATGGTTTATCCGTCCACAGTACATTTCAAGATCTTGGCTTTTCTTGTTTCAGAGATCGCTTGCAAGGAAAAAGATCAATGGCTTAAATTCATTGTGATGTTTTCGTAAAAGGTAGGAAATTTTTTTTTTCGTTTGGCCTCTTTTCATCTTTCTTCTTTGCTCTCTATACTTGTATTTATCTCTAGTGCTCTTCCTCTCATCACACTCTCTCCCAGGGTGTTCAGACACAAAAAAATTATACCAAAAGGGTGTGGCTATATGATGGATTTATGTGTATAAACGCTGACTAATGAAACGTATAATGAAACATCATATAACGAAACTAGGGTCAGAGCATCGTTTCAAACTAGAACTCGATAACGAATCACCTTTCCGGGTGTGTCTGAACGAATGACGACCATAAAGAATGGTATAACTGGGCGGGGCTTAACATGAGCGCACGCGAAAGGTGACCTTACCAGGGAGCAGGGGCTAGCGGCAACCATAACAACATGCGCAGTGGAAAACTGCGCATCTATACAATGTTTTTTACTAATCGGTCGAGATATGTGTCTGAACTGTCCGTAGGCTATACAATGAAAATTTTATACGTTTCTTTATCTAGTTTCGGTATAAGCGTTTTGTGTCTGAACACGGGGTCCATCTCTTACTCTATCAGTGTTTACTACATGTATCTCTCTTTCTGTTAACCCTTTCAAAACAATTGACCACATGTTGTGGTTTGGCTCAATAACTTTTGATTTAAAGCTCTAAAAATTATACCAGATGCACGAGAAGACAGAGCGACCATTTCTGCCTGCACTAAATTTTTGTTGCATGCCCATATTGCGTTTGATGTCATGAATTTTAAAAATAGAATAAGCTTTAAAATCCTCAAATAGGCAACACATTCAACACATTGTTTTCTTTATAAAAATTGGTAATTTTTTTCAACTGGTCAACAAAATTCTTAACCATGTTGTTTTCAAAGACATTATACCTTATCAGAACCATGTAGCACTAAAAAAAATATATTATTGTTGCCAATTTGAAGAACAAAATGTGATCAATTTAGCCCTTGAATAATTCCTGTCCTGAAAGGGTTAATACCCATGGTCTCTCCCTTCTCTCTTTCTCTTTCACACTCCTTCCCCTCATACTCTCACACCGTCTCTCAGTCTCATAGGCCCGAATTCACAAAGGTGGTTTCAATTCAGACAATGGTTTATGCAGATTTTGTGGTATAAATACGCTTGATTTAGCGCATACACTTAAAAAGATCCAATAATGAGTGCACGCCGGTCGCGTTTATGTAAATTAATTTAAATAAACCTGAATTTACATAAACCATGGTCTGAACCATGGCAACAAGCGTGAATTTAGCACTTTTGACAACCACGCGCGACCGGCACGCGTTCACATTTATACCACGAAATCTGCATAAACCATGGTCTGAATTGAAACCACCTTTGTGAATTCCGGCCATACACTCTTCCTCTCCCTCTCTCTCTCTCTCTCTCTCTCTCTGTGTCACATACTCTTTATATCTCTCTCAATATATTTCTGATATTCCGCCAATCAGGATCTCAGGTTTTGCGTTCAAGTTTTGTTTAAACGCAATGCTTTTTGGAAGAGGCCACAGGTAACATACGGTTTGGGAAGCAATGTTGATCCACTTGGAGTCAAGAAAATTATCTTCCCACTCTCCACTGAGAAATACATCAACACAGGATGGATCCAGTTTTCATTTCGATACTCCACCACCCCCCCCCCCCCATCAACATGACACATTGGCTCAATAACCCCCATCCCCCCACCCCCACCCCCAGAAAAAAAAGAAATGTATATTGTCTATTTGGAGCCAGAAGGACATCAACTCGGAGTAAAACGATATGAGTTAACGCCCTTCTCGCTCCAAACAGGCAATATGATACATTATGAGACACAATATAAATCAGCAAACCAAGACTTCAAAATGCTCTTGAAACAAAATGTTAAGTAACATTATTGTGCAATGATTCCTTATATAGATGAAAAGTGACCAAAAAAAAGCAGGAAGCTTGAGTTGTCTTGGAAAGATGTGTTTGGAAAATCACCACATCATTCCGTTACTACATACATGTAGGAAACAGGCTTAAACTTCAAAATGCACAAGAAAATCTGTTGCTAAAGTCACTGTGCAAAGATATACATCAGGATAAAAAAACAACATAAAATGGCTTACTTCGAACCATCATGTGATCACGTTCACGTCATGTCTTCATGTTACGCAAACTTTCGTGAATACTAAGCCCGAAATTTACTGGATGTGCATTATTTAATCTGTGATTAATGATTCTTTCACTGTTACAGAGTACACTGACTTTTCACATATGAATAATGATTTGTCTTCTAGAAATTTCTATGTTCATAAATACATAAAGAAACTGAAAAATAACTTCCTTCCAGAAGATTCTTCAATTATATAACAACGTCTTCATGTAACACGAACTTTTGTGAATACTAAGCCCGAATTCACGAAGGGTAGGGTTTAACATTTGTGAAGAACCCCGCTCTTATTAACAAAATGTCGGGTTCGAGACGCGAGTATTCGTAGATTTGCAACACTTTTTTATATAAAGTGTAGGGTAAACTGGACCCGACACATCGCCAATAAGAGGAGGGTATTTCACAAATGTTACACCCTACCCTTCATGAATTTAGGGCTTAATATTCACGAAAGGTCGTGTAACGTGACGACGTAACGTGAACGTGATCACACGATGGTTCGAAGTAGCCACATGAAACAGGACCTTGTCTTTACAGTATTCTTGGAAATGATTAGTTTGTAAAATCATCGCATCATTCCTTCGCTAGGAAATAGAGTAATAAACCTAGAGGCCTTCTGTTGAAAATCCCCTTTAAAATGCTCAAACTGACAGCATCTTAGTAAATATCATTGTGCAATTGTGCTTTTTTACAACAGATGCAAAACAACATTAGAACAGGACATTGGCCTTTAAAGTATTCTTGGACACAATGTGTATACATAAAATCATCATTCTTCCTGTGCTAGGATATGCACAGTAATAAACCTGGAGGCTTTCCACTAAAAATTACCTTGAAAACCATGTAAGAAAATATATCTTATTATTTTTGTCATCTTATATCGAAAATTCTTCTCATTTACACGCAACATACAAAATTAGTCTCCATGAATAATGACTTTTTAAGAAGACAAATAGACAGCCTCCAAATTCAGAGAGTTCATGGAAACATTTGCTTGTTTGCAAAATCATCCCATCATTCATTTCCTTAGATACGCAACATAAAGCTACAGGCCTTGACTTTTAAATGTTCATAGAAACTATGTGAGTGAACACACTGCTTACCAACAAATAAAAAACAATCAATCACTAATTACTTGCCATGGTCTGATGCCTACGCCTAGGACGAATCGCTTCATTTCACGCTGCAAGGTTAAAACCAGGCAACGATATTATTGTTCGCCGTGGAAAATCACTCACATCTCATCCCGTTAGCTACTGTACACGCATCATCACATACGAGCAAAACATTTAGTTTATGGAGAATGTGGTATAAAGAACTACAATAATGGCATTAACCCAGATATATTCTTTTTACATAGAGTTAATACCTTTTGTGATATTGTTTCCAATATAATGATTGGTACATGTATGTATATATATATATTTTTTTTTTTTATATGTTTTATTGAATTAACAAAATCATGATATATACAAACAATTATGAATGATTAGGACAAATATAGACAATCAAACATACATTAAGAAAAAAGAAGGATATATGTGTATACCATGTACTAAACAAATATAAGACATATATGTATATACCTGTGTTACAACTATTCTATTTTGCAGTGTAACGGAGGGGGGGGGTGGTAATGGAGTGGTAATGTAAAATATGTGTAAACCTACACTTCTTTAATATCGTTATATTTGCATTTCAGAGCATTTGTAAGTACTTTTTTCACAAAAGGGTCTATAAAATACATTCCAAGCTTTATAGACTCCTCCACTTATGTTTCTTTGCTATGCCTAACTTTACAGAAATCCGGATAGTGCAACTGTTTAGTATATGTAATTATTTCTTTTTTTCCATTTTTCCTTTTATGTCAATACTGCTTTATGTAATTTTGTTTGATATTATGTCGTATCAACCTGTGTACACATGTTTGTTTGTCATGTCATGAAAAGACATATGTGGAGAAAATAAACAAACCTTGAAACCTTGAAACCCTCTTGTGGTCAAAAGACTACTCAATACAAGACCCCGTTTTCATTACGAGATTGGAAAGTGGATCGCTCCATCGTGGATCGCGCCAAGGCAGTCCACTGGCACGCTGCTGGTTCACACCTGCAGAGGGTAGCGCGATCTATCGTCGCACTTCTCTTTTTCAGGGTTCTTGTTGCCATGACATTTGACGTAATGGGGTCAACGTTTTCGCACGTAATTCGATTCGGCTTAACGCTAGCGATCTATCCCGACTGTACACTGTGCGCTATATGCGAGCTGTATCTTTACATTGTAAACACTTCCTGGGTCACAGCGTACTTCCAGCGTACTTCGCATCTTCCTGTTCTCACTACAAAAGAGAGATCGATCTAGCGCGCGCTAGATCGCGCTATCTCTCGTAGACCACCCCCCAGAGGTGGTCCGGTTTGGGATCGCTGTGGATCGTCCTGGATCGCGCTGGAACAACTTCGCCATCTTTCACTATAGAGGTGGTGCGATCTAGCGCACGCTAGATCGCTCTATCCATTGTAATGAGAGCGGGGTCCAAGTCTGAATACAATGCAGAGAAAATGTCAAAATTAATGGAATCTCACTTTTCCTATATCGGTGACCACTACAGACAGCACCGGTGACCACTACAGACAGCACCGGTGGCCTTTGTGAAGAGAGATGGTCACTAAGACAGGTTAGATTTTGTTTCTGAACCACCTGTTTTTCCTTTTTCCCACTCCTTTTCAACTCAAAATCCATTAAATAATTTCGAGTTTTTAATAGCCTTCTCAAAAAAAGTGGGTGTGAAATTTTACTTAAATATTGATCCATATAGTATTTATACACATACAAAATAATGATTTTTCACTACAAATAAAACACTTCCCACAATGCCAAATAGCAAACACATTATTTCCCATAAGCATGAAATCTCACTCTTTCTTAACCCCTCCAAACCCCCACCCCCATCTCTCCATCTCTCTTTCTCTCTCTCCCTCTCTCTCTCTCTTTCTCTTTCTCTATCTGTCCTTATCTAACTCTTAATGCCAAATCTTGAATACATTATTCCCCCAAATATGAAATCTCTCTTTTCCTCAACCCCTCTTCCCTCTCTCTCTCTCTCTCTCTCCCTTTCATTCCCCCACTCTTCATCTATCTGAATACCTATTTTCTCTATCTCTATCTATATCTCTCTCTTTCCCTCTCTCTCTTTCACTTTCCCTCTCTCTCTCTCTCTCTCTTTCTTAGAACCCTTTTCTCTGACCTGAAATGGGTTAACGCATTAAGCCCTCGATGTTTGCCAGCTAAAAAGGGACTTGAGCGCTTCTACAACACCTGACCTGAATCTCAATCAGAAGAATACATAACTTAAAAGGGCAATCAGACTCAACTTTCTCCCCACAGTATGAAAAATTGGGTAGTGACTTCTCCGCTGGAACCTGTTCACATCAAGACAATAACCTGCATATTTCATTTAGGCAATAACATGGACAGAGGTTTATAAACATGTGTCATCCTTCAGTTGTAGTATGGGTAGGAAATAATTAGAAAGTGATAGTCAACTTATTCCATGAAAAAGAACATATGACATTTGTAAATTGGAAATCACATGCAATAATAGAATCTTCATGCTTTTGAGATAAGAGAGAAGTAATTCAAAAAAATATGAGAATTTTTTTTTTATTAATCTACATCAAATTTCATTTTGTTGGATTCAAGATTACATGTAGTTTAAATGAAAAGAAAACAAGAATTTGGGGCTGAATACCCTTAAAACAAGCTCTACGGGATGAAAAAAAGGAGGCCAAATAAAAACATAAGCAGCCCTTTAAAAAAATGATATTACAATAACTTAATACTGTTATTTGCATTTAAGAGGGACAAAGTTATTTCAAATCATTTACCAGGATTTGAGACATTATGGGCTGAATATTCAACAACTTAATGACAAAAAATAAAACATAATCGTAAACTGGTCACAGTTGAGTAGGAATAGTTAAGTTCATTTTTCAAACGTGAAGTGGTACCTGTAAATGGATCTGGGAAATTCGCATTCAAGCACCTGTTTGCAGCATTCCTAAGCAGTCATGTGACCAGTGTCGAATTTCAAAACAAGGTTGGCTACAGCGACCAAGCGAGGGACAAAAATCCATCACTCGCCTTTGACGTGACATCTTTCAAATATTCTGCGTTATTTATTTCATTGTATTTTCCCCATTCATAAAAGAGAACTTTAGATGGAAATCTACCACGGATTAAATCCTAATTATGATGCCCACACACAAAAAAGAAAGGGGCTAGGTGACTGCATAAAGAGAGGAACCCCAACATAGAATAGTTATGATACAAATATATTCAAATTTTATTCAACAATTCCTCCAATAGCACGATTAATAGTGATATATCTTGATGACAGCTCAATAATTTTTTTATATAGTGCCTTTCTAAATTCAGTTTATTATGAGCGACTAATCAAAGTACTGTAATAAGTGATAATAAGTATATTACTACACTGTTCATTGGATTTTAGAGAGATTCTGCAATGCATACTCTCCACAGCCAGGCAGCCATTTTAGATGCATATATATAACAGCTACATGTAAATCCAACCACAATGACGTTTGCATGCTCTTAGGCAGGGATTCTTACTAACTCTTTCGTTTGAGGTCTGGGCCTGTTTTATAAAACTTGTTATCAATAACAAGTTGCAATAATTGTTACAAGCTACTGAAATCCTTGTATCTGATTAGCTGAGACCAAATTTGTCACAGAAATGTAGGAGTTGTTACTGATAACAAGTTTTATGAAACGGGGCACTGGACTGAAATTATTCAAGTCTGTGAGCATGACCCCTATGTAACAAGTGAATGAGTAAATTACGCAATGCGTAATAAATGTCCCCGCCGGAAGTGCAGATCTGTGGAAATTAACTAGCCTGAACCTTAAAACTTCAGTGAAAAACTTTAGTGAATAAAATAATAATGTTACTGCATGCAAAAGAAGAGAATACCAACAATGCATGTATACAACTGAAATATAAAACATGAAAACATTATGAACCTTCAACCATTTTGAATAAATTTGCATAAATTTGCATGAATAATGAATTTCAAAATTCTGTGTAGAAGTTTGGAAGCCCCCACCCAGCCCTATCAGATAAAACAATCGGAATCAAAATCCGATGTGAAATAGAGGAGAAGTAGCATTTTTCGTCAATTTTGAATAAATTTGCATAAATTTGCATAATTAATGAATTTCAAAATTCTGTGTAGAAGTTTGGAAGCCCCCACCCAGCCCTATCAGATAAAACAATCGGAATCAAAATCCGATGTGAAATAGAGGAGAAGTAGCATTTTTCGTCAATTATGAATAAATTTGCATAAATTTGCATAATTAATGAATTTCAAAATTCTGTGTAGAAGTTTGGAAGCCCCCACCCTGCCCTATCAGATAAAACAATCGGAATCAAAATCCGATGTGAAATAGAGGAAAAGTAGCATTTTTCGTCAATTTTGAATAAATTTGCATAAATTTGCATAATTAATGAATTTCAAAATTCTGTGTAGAAGTTTGGAAGCCCCCACCCAGCCCTATCAGATAAAACAATCGGAATCAAAATCCGATGTGAAATAGAGGAGAAGTAGCATTTTTCGTCGATTTTGAATAAATTTGCATAAATTTGCATAATTAATGAATTTCAAAATTCTGTGTAGAAGTTTGGTAGCCCCCACCCAGCCCTATCAGATAAAACAATCGGAATCAAAATCGGCCAAGAAATGACGAAGAAGTAGCATTTTCTAACATTTGAGCACACACGGACAGACGGACGGACGGACGGACGGACGGACGGACGGACAGACGGACGGACACACACACGCACACACGTACGGAGCCCGTTTCATAGTCCCCTCGCGAACTTCGTTCGGCGGGGACAAAGATAGTGAAATGGGGGGGGGGGGAGGTGTGGAATTGAATTCAGAGTGCCCACATGTCCCGGGCGCCTGATAGTTTTGAGCCCTGTCTTAGGTACCCATTGTCATGGCTTTGTAGGTTGTTAGCTGTTGCTCCCTCAGCCTATAGATGTAATGTTCTTATTCTCGACAGGGAATGAAGACTGTGATGTCATATCATTTAGTTCTTAGTCGACACTTTATTCAAAAGCAAATCAGCCAGCATGCTGCTGCTTACTACTTCCAATACTAGAACATGAATAAGTCTATCCCTATCTCTGAGGACTATAGGTTCACAACTGAATACTCATACTAAACTGACAACTGACTATTATTCCTAAACAGAGGTGCTTATATACAGAATCACTGCTGACCATTTATAAAGAGTCTTAAACAATAAGTCATACACAAACAACATACATGTAACTTTGATGGACAGGAGGAAGGGTAGGGATACTTTCTTGGTAGGAGCAGTGACCACACATTTCTTAGAATGGAGTAGGACAGGAAGCTGACCCTTCCAGGTAGGAGAGCAGAAATGCCTAACTCTGTGAGTTATTGATTAACACCTGGGTTGAGAGAAGCAATGCAGATAAGGTAGCTTAGCGAAACGTTGTGGCGCGTAAGAACGCAGGAAAAACACATATGACAAATTTGCTCAAAATCATAATTTTATTCTATAAAGGCAGACTCAAAATATTACAATGTAGAATAAGTATTCAAAGATGTGAACAATTTTAAGAAAAATAATATGAAAATTTTTATTCAGATATGTCTGATTCTAATTTTATAAGCACATACAAAACTTTCAGTTTTCCTCTATGCGTCTTTCCCGCGTTCTTACGCGCCACAACGTTTCGCTGAGCTACCTAAAAAGGCTTGCTGAAGGTTAAAGTACACATTCAAAGAAAATCACAAATATGATAAATAATGTATCACTAGAAACTGGCAAGTTAACAGATAGCAATCGTATCAGTTTAAAGTCAACTACATATCAGGTAATTAAACAATAATACAAATAAAACTACCTCCCAGCATCTGCGATATACAAGCACTTCGCCAAAAAAATAACAATGTTTCAATGACGTCAATAAAGGGAACAATCCTGTCCAAGCAGACGACGTCCCATAAAGAATGAACATAAGTGCAGTGCAGTTATTTCTCAAATTATAAAGAATTTAGTGTATTCAAACGTGCCCATATTTCACACCATTCTAAAATGGGAATGAAACAGATTCTGATTACTGAAATCTTTTGTTTGTAAATATATAGGACGGGGGTTATGAACAATCAAAGAAACCACACTTTCAAATTGAAATGCCCGCTGAATGATTGCAAGGACGGTATTCATCCCTCCTTCAACGCCGAACGTCCAGCGGTGTATGCAGCTGTGAATGCAATGGCGTCTATTTTGTTTACAAGCAACTGATTCCTTTATTCTTGTAACGCTTCATTTTCCATCCAAATAAACCCATGCACGGGGTTTAGAGTGAGGCAATATATGTATTAAACATAATAGACTAATGCTAGTGAAGTGAAATAACTGAAGAGAAGATGACAAAACAGGCACTGAAAATATGTGAGATGTTATGGGACATCGTCTGCTTGTGCAATTAACGTCCTGTCTTTGACGTCACACATTTCAGCGGCTTTCGGAGAACTGTTCAGGTGCTATGTCGGGGCTGTATTTTAGCAATTTGTAATTGATAATAATCATTACTTCGAATGTTTGCAAGCGTCGAATTTTGACAAACTTGTCCGGTCTAAGCTTCACCTACGCAATAATGAAACTTAAGTCAGTTTTAAAAATCAATGAATATCTACTTTAAAGGTGACATACTTGGGCTCAAATCCACAATGTCTGCATCCCTAGTTATGAAAACCTCAAAGCTTTCCCAACACAGCAACATCTTAAGTGCAACCTGCATTCTGGCAAAAGAACTTTCTTTGAAATCAATGCCCTAAGTAAAACAACAGAAATACATAATACAGCAAGATAAAGATATTAATGAAGGTTTCAACTTTGTTCTTACAAAATAACCAAGAAGTTATGTCAAATTAAATTTGCATGATTTGATTACAATATCTAGAAAAAGAGGCAAAATATTCAATCACTATAACTTTGAAACTTTATAGAGTCTCTATTCTACTGTTATGTCAGAAAATATCTCCTTAATGCAGTAAAGCTTACCATCAGCTTTTTCCCCACAAGGCATAATGTATTTATGAACAATTTACAACCAATTTTTCAATTTGAAAAAAAATTAGGTTAAAAGTACTAAGATTTCTGTCTAAACTTTACACAGTTTTCTAAACATTTATTGGTGCTTTTAGAAAGGAACATCACAAATCTTGAAAATTAATCAGGAGCTAATTATGCATGAACTGAATTTAAGCCGGGTTGGATGATAAAAAGACCTATTGTGGCTCAAAATTTAAAACTGATCATTCTCAAGATGCCTCCAGTCCATGCTTCAGGTGCTGTGTAATTTGTATTCTATCCCATTCGCACACTGATGACTTCTAGAATGCGAAATGGGCCAGGAAATGCATTCCTATCCGACTACAAACTCTACAAAATGTGTCACACTATCTACCCAACATTTTAGAATAATCTCAATCTTACAAACCACCTGCCGAAACAAAAAACTGTCCACAAATATCCACGACATGGTGGAGATTAAGATGCAATTGAGGCAACAGTATAACGAGATATTAACCCCAAATGGCCACCACTCACAAAATGTTGTTTTAAGGAAGTTAAGCCCCTTTTCCAGCAAAGCAGCTGGCTCCTGAGAGGAAATGGAGCATGGATCAACATTACATTAGAAAACAAGACAGACAAAAGCCAAAAACTTATGCAAATCCTGGTGATCATTATGTTGAATAATAATAATTAATATAATAATACATTTACATAGAGCATTATGTGAATACTTTAATGCGCTTTTACTATTTATTTGGGGGTTTTGTTTTTTTAGTTAATCAGTCTAAATGGCCTCTATTTCCCCTTGATCTTCACCTACTAACTTTGCCAACAAATTCACAAACATGTATTCCTAATAAGATTTCATTTCTTTTTATAGTTCATTGGGATACAAACAGTGTTCTATGATATCAAGCTTTTTACAGTTCATGTTCTCATTTTGAATTTTAGGAAGGCAGATAATGTATTTTTAGTCCATAGTTTTTTGCTTTATTTTATATCATCGAAATTAGGGTGGCTTAAACCACTGCTAGCAATGACAAAATTACTCAAACCACTCTACAATTTGGGGGGCTTTATCAAACGATCCATCCAAATAGTTGGGCATAAAAAACACACTTGATGAAATGTCTGTCTAAATATCAAAGTCATTGGTAATTTTTGCATTTTTCCAATAGGTGCACATTTAGAATGCACTGAGAATACAAAGAAAATAAAATAGGCAGATTTCTCTCTTAACACACCAACAGTAATCTTTTTACTGCAACTTTCCTGTATGCCTCTACAAGCACTCTTTACATTCATATTCCACCGATTTTTTATTTTTTAAATTATTAACTTTTAAGTTGATATCTGTTGCTATAGTTATAGATTCATAAAAAGAATTATGGCATATCATTAACTAATGAGGCAGTGATTTGTCTCTATGACATTCACTCATGAAGTTGGTTCAATCTTTGCCCAAGGTTTATGTCCTTAGAACCAGACATTTTATTACAATACGTCTCTCTCGACCCAGGTTCAATGTACCTAGGAAGGCAGCCACTCCTTTCATATACAATAGGGTTCAGTGGTAGAGCAGGGGTCTCACAACCGGGAGGTCCCAGGTTCAAAACCAAGCAGATACGCTAGTGTCCTTTGATAAAGATTTAATCCTCATTACCAAGTCCCTTGGATAGGAATGAAAGCTGCTGGTCTCCTGGTTGCTCACTTATAAGAATGCAGTTGGCTTCTTAGCAGTCAGGTAATACAAACCATCCAACAAATCAAAGAAATATATGCATGTATGTATTTATAAGCTCAATTTACATATAATGTGAAGAAGTAATGAACTGTGGGATCGTGTCTAATACATTTGTGTATTACTGTACATGTACATGTATGTTTTGCATGTGAAGACCCTGCTAAAACTCATCGTAGTAAGAAATTTAACATAAACAACTGGTAAGAAAATGTTTAGAAGGGGCGAAATGCCGAAAATAGCCTTTTTTAACAGGAAAGAAACGTCGTTGCTTCTTTTTTTTTCCCGTCGTCGAGAAGGAGGGTAAAACTCTACGGGCCGTTGGAGCCGAGCGAGGAGGGTTTTTAACTATCACGTTCTGCATTCTTGATTCAATTGTCGCAGATGTGGAACAAGTCGTTCTTGAAGACGTTCACGTGCGAGATCGAATTCAAGTGCGTCTTGAGGGCCGGCCACGGAGCGGGTCACAAATTATGTTTCCAGGGAGGGAAAGAACGAGGAAACAAGAGAAAGAGAGAGAGAGAGAGAAAAAAAGACACAAAGAGGAGGACAATGACAGAGAAAGGGAAGGAAGAGAACAAGGAGGAAGAAATATAGAAAGGAAAATTAATAAAGAGGGGGGAAAAGAAAAACAGTGAGAAGAGAAATAGGAGAAAAGAATGAATGAAAGAGTGAAAGAGATTTTTTAAAAAGGAGAGAATTTGAGGAGAAAAGAGTGAGAAAAAGTGGGTGAGAGACAATGAGAGAGTAAGAGAGAGGTGGATGCTTGATGATATGAAGAGAAAGAGAGTGCTTGGGATAATGGAAAAGAACAAAGTGGATGGTTTGCAGGTTCAGAGAGGAAAGAAAGAGGGAAGAGGGATAAAATGAGATAGACAGAAAGACATAGGAAGATCCTAGACACAAGAAAGGGAGAGGGAGGGAGAGAGAAAGAGAGAGGTAGATCCCAGAGTGAGGGATAGACAGAAAGTGGTGGTTCCTGGAGAATACAGAGAGATGGGGAAAATAGGGATAACTAGCACATCAATGATGTGGCGCTCATCCGCCATGCAGCAAAGAAATTGATGCAATTTGTACTTTGAACACAGTAGACATTGTAATGAATCGATGAAATGTACATGTATTGGTTACATGCATGTACAGATGATGAAGTGCCTATTGCAGATCTGGCTAAATGTGGTTTTGGAAGGAGACAGTGACATGTAGATATGAATGAAAGTCTGGAAATTGACAACTCAAGTTGCACGACTTCAGTTAAAAGATTTTGGGGAATGTAAATTTTAATAGTGTTACTGTGTGACAGAGAAATTTGAAATAAAGCATAAAGTTAGTCAAGGTGAGGTATCTCTACCAACTGTGAAATCTTTATTGAGAGAGATTTGAAGGTTAAGATTTGTAATAAAAGAGAAAAGCACTGAATGACATAAGTTATGCATTGGTGTAAAAAAAGAATTTTAAGGTTGGGACATTTAAGGATGGCTTCAGTGCATTGTCCCTCACTGTTTCAAGTCTTTATTAGCTCATAACCCGCTATTGTTGACCACTGTCACTTCTGGGTTCTCGGTTCTGTCGATGATGTCGACAGAAATCATGTAGAAAGGTATAGCCTTTGAAATAATCCAGCAGCCATGGGTTTCATAATGGACAGGGCAAAGAGTTAAAATAAATTTTGTATAAATTACCATAAATAATTTTCTAGATAAAATTTCAAAATTCCGAGTAGAAGTTCAATGAACCTCATGAAAGTCTTCCTCAATAAATGAGGAAGAAGAAGCAAGTTTTGTGATTTTGTAATAAATTTCGCATAAATTAGCATAAATAATTTTCTAGACAAAATTTCAAAATTCCATGAAGAAGTTCAATGAACTTCATGAAAGTCTTTTAGATGGAGGAAAAAAAATCAAAATCAGTCAATAAATGAGGAAGAAGAAGCAATTTTTTTGATGTTTTAATAAATTTTGCATAAATTTGCATAAATAATTAGCATAAATTATTTTCTAGACAAAATTTTAAAATTCCGAGTAGAAGTTTAATAAACCTCATGAAAGTCTTTCAAATGGAACAAAAAAAAAATCGAAATCGGTCAATAAATGAGGAAGAAGAAGCCATTTTTGTGATCTTTTTAATAAATTTCGCATAAATTAGCATAAATAATTTTCTAGACAAAATTTCAAATTTTCGAGTAGAAGTTCAATGAACCTCATGAAAGTCTTTCAGATGGAAAAAAAAAATCGAAATCGGTCAATAAATGAGGAAGAAGAAGCAATTTTTGTGATTTTTGAATAAATATCGCATAAATTAGCATAATTAATTTTGTAGACAAAATTTCAAAATTCTGTGCAGAAGTTCAATGAACCTCATGAAAGTCTTTCAGATGGAACAAAAAAAAAATCGAAATCGGTCAATAAATGAGGAAGGAGAAGCAATTTTTGTGATTTTTGAGAAATGCGCATAAATTAGCATATTTAATGAGTTTCAAAATTCTGTGTAGAAGTTTCGAATCCCCCACCTAGTGCTATCATATAAAGCAAACGGAATTAAAATCGGGTAAGAAATGGCGAAGAAGAAGCATTTTGAAATTGTGGACGGACGACAGACGAAGGACGGACGGACGGACGGACGGACGGACGGACGGACGGACGACGGACGCCTCGCCACGGCATAAGCTCATCTGGCCCATTCGGGCCGGATGAGCTAAAAATGGATGGTTTAACTGGTCAAGAGGAGAAGGAACAAAGGAATGCAAGATAGAAGAGGGCGAGGATAGACGGAAGGAGGGAGGGAGAGACAGAGAGACAGAGAAAGAGAGAGAGGAGACTATATGGAGAGAAAGAGGGAGCTTGGGATAACAAAAAAGAACAAAAGTGATGGTTTCCAGGTTACAGGACAGTAAAGAAGGAAAAGGACAAAACAAAGAAAATGAGGAGGCAGTGAGGAGAGAAAGAGGAAAGAGAAAAAACAAAAACAGGAAAGAAAGAGAAAGAAAGAGAAAGAAAGAGAGAGAGGGGGGATGACCTCTTAAGGGGCAATAAGATGTTTTCCTTATCAGAGAGAGACGGGGAAACAAGGGAGACATTTAAATGTGCATTGTATGCACATTTAAATGTCAAGAGTGTGTAAAGAGACATAAAATGCTACCTTCAGCATAATTTCTCCCATGAAAAGGAGATGACTGACTCAAAGTTGGTGAGTGCCTGCATGCCAGTGCGCTAAACTAAATACCTCAGAAGAAATATTGTTATCATCACTGGTTAAAGTGTGAATCTTGCACTGTCCACTGTTGATAACCACTCAATAAATGACAATTTGCCAGCTGAGGCGACCACTTAGGTTGATCTGCTGTCAACCCAAAGAAAAGCTAATCAAGAGCCCTACAAAGGATAAGCCGAGTCTGTTTTTCATGTACACCTCCTATCCCCCCCCCCCCCCAATAAAAATGATAATAATAATAAAATAAATAAATAAATAAAAACAAATCAGTAAAATTTCTTCAAATTTATGACTGATTCAGAAATACAGAACAAGAGAGTCCCAAAGAAAAAATGTATAACTATCCCTAAGAAAGAATGCATAGCTGAAGGTCTCCTGGTTACTCGCATGCTGGCATAACTTGCCGTCTTAGCACTGAATTACAAAGCATAGAGAGGGGAAATACCTGAATGCATATTAACCCTTTCAAGACAACTGACCACATTTTGTGGTTTGGCTTAATAAGTTTTGATTCAGAGCTCTAAAAAATATACCAGATGTATGAGTAGAAAGAGCAAAAATTTCTGCACATGCTATGTCCATTTTTGTCACATGACCATATTGCGTTTGATGTCAGGAATTTTAAAAAGGAGAATAAGCTTCAAAATCCTTAAATTGGCAACACATTGAGAGATTCAAAATCATTGTTTTTTTGTCCAAATTGGCAACTTTTTCAACTTTTCGACAAAGTTCCTAATCATGTATATTATTTTCAAGACATTACATCTTACTAGAACCACGTAGCACTAAAAGAAAAATATTATTGTTGCCAATTTGCAGAACAAAATGTGATCAATTGAGCCCTTAAATAATTCCTGTCCTGAAAGGGTTAAAAGGAGAAGGAAAGTGATATCCAACAAAGCTTGCTTGTAAAATAGACAGCAAGACGACACGGAGACTAAGATTTGATGAAATCAAGTTGTACCCGTTCAATACCAGACTCCACCCCAAGTTAGCTCGGCCTTATTATTGAACAGGGTGATAGGCAAAGAGAGGGGAATGAGAGAAAGTGGGAAAAACGGGCAAAAACAAAAGTTAACTTTTGTAACTTAACATCCAGACGGACAAATAATTGAATGAACAATCAATAGAGTCAAAACAGAGAGAGAGGGAGAGAGGAGGGAATGGGTATACTTTGCACAGGAAAAGGGACAGAATACGAGAAGCGTTGGGGGAAAGATCGCAAAAGTGCAACCAGCATGATCGGAGAAAAACAGTTATTGAGTTGATTCAGAAAAAAAAAAGTTGAACTCCCCCAGACCAGTGCACTCACAAATTATGAATGTATATAGGGCAAGTACTGGTCAAGCTGGTGCCTGCTTGAAGTAGTACAGAAAAAAATATGACCAGGAATCGCTCAGACAGCATGTGAAAGGAGAGAACGTAACTGAACTAGCAGACTCCAAGCTCAAGTCATCGGATTCATTGGAAGTGAATTAAGAAACTTTACTCCCAGGCTTTACAGATTAAGTGCTAGATCTCCAGGAAATCTTTTCCGGAGGGGGGGGGGGTGTGAGTGGAGTGGCTTAAAACATGTTAATCATGATGACTGAAATGTATTTTACCGAACACTGTTGGTCAATCCAACATTTTCTCTGGCAAATCTACTCAACGATCTATTTCCTCAAAGACAACAGATTAGGTTTAGGATTGCAATTGGGTTTAAGGTTAAGTTTTGGGTAATTACATTATGTTCATCTGATTTTGGATAGCGTAGGAAAATGACTGTGAAGCAACTGTCGTACATCCTCATATATTGTGTTCATTTCCAGAGAACGAAATGCATAGTGCAGTGGTTGGAGCATCAGTTATGCAGGTCTCAGATTCAATTCCCAGTTTGCATGCTAAAGGGACTTTAGTTTATCATGAACCAACACACTATGATGTAAATTAACTCTGTGTGTGCTTTGCAGACATATTTCTGCACACACTTTACCTTCATGAAAACTTTAATCTATTCTATTCAAAAATGAAGATGAAAATTGGAACATAAGTACCTTGCCTTAAATATCTATCAAGATCGATGAAAGAATTTCTTGCTTGTACTTTTCTGGACATACAATTAATGGCAAGCCTTATAATGGCCAGTCTGTAAGGCAGTGTTTTTGGTGAAAACTAGACGTCATGCAGACATATTTTTAAAACGGTCTCAAGTATTCCTGGGACGTGATTCTCATGCTATGGGTTTGGGTGCTGATGATGGGCCATGAGATTCAACAGTGCATTCTGAAAGCAATCTTGTTGGATTGCACAGCTTGTCTTTGACTTGGGGGCAAACGGGTTATGAAACCTTCTCACAAAGATGAATAGCTTGCACATTACAAGCCAAAACAACATACAATACAGCAGCAGAAACTTGATAAAACAAAAATTCTCAACTTTATCTCATTCGAGACAACTGACCACATTTTGAGGTTTGGCTCAATAACTGTTGATTCAGAGCTCTAAAAATATGACAGATGCACGAGTAAAAAGAGCAAAAAAATTTCTGCACATACTATGTCCATTTTTGTTACATGACAATACATGTATTGCGTTTGATGCCTGGAATTTTAAAACAAGAATGAACTTTAAAATCCTTAAACTGGCAACACACTGAGAGGTTCAAAATCATTGGGGTTTTTTTATCAAAATTGGCAATTTTTTCAACTTTTTGACAACATTCCTAACAATGTATATTGTTTTCAAACACATTACACCTTATTAGAACCGTGTGTCACTGACAGAAAAATACTATTGTTGCCAATTTGAAGAACAAAATGTGATCAATTTAGCCCTCAAATAATTCCTGTCCTGAGAGGGTTATCATAACACTACCTTGATTTTTTTTTGTTTCTTATGCCCATGGAAATGAAAAAAAAAAATGTGTTATTTTTGTCTTTGTTCATTTTCAATAGGTTTTAACCTATTGACTAAGGTAACCGGTTGGCTCCTGTATAAAGCCTATGAAAGTTAGAGAATTCAGTTGTCAACGGGTTAACAGGCTACAAAGTAACTTGTTTGCACTTTTTAATGGGAAACAAACTTTTTCTGCACATTTTATGCAAATTGAAAACAGAGACAACCAACTGCACAAAGAGTAGATGAAATTTGTTAACCCTCTTGAGCATATTATTATTATTTACACCAGTTTTTTTATGACAAGAAAGCAAACATAATGTTTGATAACTACTTTTCCTAATATATTTAAGGAATATAACTTTTCAAAAACTCTTATCAAAAAAACATTTATGGAGCCTTTAAAGCCCCTCGCACACTATATACATGTATGATCCGTCTGCGATCCAATTTTCAGAGAAATTGCAATTGCAAAAGATAATGAAAGTTTAACAAATATAATCTTCCTGTTTGAGATTCTAAATAATGATATCAACACTAAAAATCAAAATTTTAGAGCATTTAAAACTTCTGGTAAGAGTAAAGGACAAATTGGCTTCAAAACCTCACGAGTGGCACAACTGTTCTAATGTGACTATAATTAAAGATTCACAGCCAATTCCGCTTTTCCTCCTAAGACAAACCTTAAGCTCCATAACCCTAAAATTTTAATTGGATTCCTCATATCAGAATTCAGAACTTCAATCATTAAGATTTTTCATATTTAAATGTCCGTATCAAATGCCATACTAGGATATTTTTTTTCAAAATGGGATTGCAGTCTGATTGTATAGTATGCATTGTGTTTAACAGGCCTGTACACGGAATACTCATGACTGGTCATCCCTACAGGTAACTGTATTAGATTAGGCCTCAGTAACTGAATTCTTGAGACCACCTCATTAAAGAAATATGAATCACAGAGCCCTTAAAAAATCACCCTAATTAGGTCTAAATCTGATCAGCAAGGGTACTAAGAGGCTTGGCGACAAATAAAAAATGTACTTTTAGAGATGTACGCACACACAAATAGAACTGCAATAAAGATGAGGGGAAAGTGGACTTAATTAATCCATTTGGATGACTCAGTGTCTTTGTGCATTAATTCACAGCATGCCATCGTACTGTAGCAACACTCTAAACAGTTATAATAATTAATTAGTTTATCGCTTGCAAAGTGCGCTACGGTCGGGTAGTCGTGTATGACAAATGTCTAAACATGATTTCTGCCTTAATGAATGCTTTCCACAAATTAAGTGTTCAACTTTGCCCTATTTCTAATCTCTGAGCTATCTCATTCCCCCCCCCCCTCTCTCTCTCTCTCTCTCTCTCTCTCTCTCTCTCTGGTATCTTTCTCTCCCTCTCTTTTTTTTCTGTCTCCTTTCTTCTCTTTTCCCTTTTCTGCTTCTTCCTTCTCTCTTCTCTCCAACTCAATCATTTCTTTCTTTTCTATTCTCTCTTTCTATCCTCTCTATCTCTCTCCATCTCTCTCCCTCCCTCTTTCTCTCTCTCTCTCTCTCTCTTTCTTCCCAGCATCCAATTGCAATAAATTGACCATGACTGAGTGAGTATGTTTATTCTCGACCAAGGGCTCTTCAACACAAGAAATGGACCTGAAACGCTCCGGGGTGCTACTAAACGAAGATAATGTTTGCATCATCCTCACAAGCAAAAGGACAAAAATGGATCCAAACAAGAGCAAGAACAAGTTTGATCGCAGACCACAGAGCTGGTCTAGTTCACAAATACTGGGGAGGAAATGTGTCTTAATCAACTACAACGAAAAAGATACAGTACATGTACATGTATGTACATCTTAGCACAGTTATCACATTTGTTTTCAAGAAAGACTTTTCAATATGGTAGCGCACGTACTCAGAATACATTTAACGTTGTCTCAAAGATGCATTCTGTCTGTCTTTCCCTCTGTCTCTTGCTCTCTCTCTCTCTTTCTCCCTCTTTCTTCTCTACAGCTTCCTTCTTTCTTATTCTCTTTGAATATTCTATTTCAATCTCTACTGTACTTTCATTCTTTTTATTTCTCTTTTCCATTTAGTATCAATCTCTTTCCTTCTCTTTTGCTTTTAATGTTATCACGGTCTTTATCTTTTTTTTCTCTCTCTCGCCATTCATTCTCTTTTACTAACATCCTCTCTCTCTCCCTGTCTCATTCTTTTCTCTATTCCCCCTTGCTCTCTGTCTCTTTCTGTCTGTCTGTCTCTCTGTCTGTCTGCCTGTCTGTCTGTGTCTCTTTCTCTGTCTCTCTATCTCTCTGTCTCTGTCTGTCTCTCTGTCTCTGTGTCTCTCTCTGTCTCTGTCTCTCTGTCTTTCTCTCTCTCTGTCTGTCTCTCTTTCTCTCTCTGTCTCTGTCTGTCTCTCTCTCTCTCTCTCTGTCTCTCTCTCTCTCTCTCTCTTTCTCTCTCTCTTTCTCTCTGTCTCTCTTTTTTTACATTACTTCTCTCTCCATTCAAAACTCCCAGTGATAACATTCATGTCCAAAGCGACATAACAATGCGGGCGCGTTGACCCACTCCGTGCCAAATCGTTAAAAGCGGGGCCAGTTTGTGCACCTTTTCCATTTCCAAGTCTAATGCGGGCCCGGAATTGGGTCATATACATGTGCAGGCATGTGCACTGTAAATGCAACAAGTCTGCCTCCTGAACGCGAAGCGTTGTGTCGAAAAACTAGCTCTCCAATGACTGCCTTTTAGTTCCATTCTAATGATTTTCTGTGGAAGGCAATACCTGACAAATTTGATTTTGTGCTGTGATTACAGAAGATCACTGTAATCCTGTTCATTATCTGTTACAAAGAATTTGATCTATTTTAGGACATGCAATGACACAAGCTTTGCTTTTCAGCAATGTCCCTTCAGATTTTTTTAACAAATGTCACATCATCACATTACCATAAAGAAGATAGGGAGAATTTTTTTATAAAATAATATAGTTAGCTTGGCTTACACATAGAAGATTACATGTTGACTATAGATGATGGTAAAACAGAATGTGATGATAATTTTGATGATCATGGTGGTGATATGAATACTGATGGGAAGAATAGTAACAATGAAAAAGAAGATGGTGGTGTTTTTAACTCTTCACTGGTTTTGGTTGACCAATGGAACAAACAGGGGACTGCCACAGTTGACTTTTGGCACACGTACAGTGTACATGTATAATACACTCCAAACAGTGTGGTAGTCAAGGGTTTCCATCCACAGCAAATAAAGAGTTAAAAAGGAGAAACTTTTTGAAGGAGAATGAGACCCTGGGGAGAAATCAATTCTAATGAAAAGAGAGGATAGAGAGAAGCAATTTTTCAAAAGTTATGAAAGTTTGAAAAGTCTCACTTTACTTTCTATGGCGATCCTCAAAATGGCAATGTTGCTTCAAAGTGGCAGGTTTAGTAGTACAACTCTCCATATGTTGTGTATGCAAAATGTCATATTTTCCACATTATCTCTCAAGGTGCAGCTTGTCTCCTTTTTAGCTCAAGATATATCATGGGAAAATGTATTTGACACAACATATGCTGAGTTCACAAAAAGACAAGCAGCATCTTTAGAGACAATGGAGAAAATAAGAAATTTTGTGTACAAAACATATTGAGAGTTGTACTACTAAACCTGCCATTTTGAAGCAACATTGCCAATTTGAGGATAGCCATAGAAATTAAATTGAGACATTTGAAACTTTCATAACTTTTTCATTTCGTAACCAATTTTGAGGGAACATTTTTTTAAATTGCTTCTCTCTATCCTCTCTTTTCATTTTTTCATTAAAATGGATATTTCCCCAGGGTTTCATTCTCCTTTAAGGATACCATCCAATTTCCTACAATTTCTCCAATGCAACCAATAGGTAAATATCACACAGTGAGATCAGTTTAAAATTAGAAATTGCATTTACTTAAAACATAACAAAATGGAAGCAACTGGTATGATGATGATGAGGATGATGAGGATGATGAGGGGAGGATCCAGGATTATGTAAAAAGGGGGGCACAAATCTCAGGAAATTTTCTGACAACCAAAATTTTTCCTCCAAAATTCTATAATAAGCAAAAAAAAAAGGTCATTAGGTCTAAAAACTTTGCATGGTTTCAAAAGGGGGGGGGGGGGGAGGGGGAGGGCCGAAGGTACCCCCCAAATCCGCCACTGATGATGATGATGATGATGATGATGATGATGATTATTATAACGATAATGTCAATATGGGTGAGGACTGTTGATGGTGGTGGTGATGATGATGATGATAACAATGATGATTATTATTATAACGATAATGTCAATATGGATAAGGACTGTTGATGATGATGATGGTGGTGGTGGTGATGATGATGATGATGATGATGATGAAGATTGTTATTTTGGTAATAATGATGAAGGTGGTGATGGTGATGAAGGTTATAATGATGAAGATGATGATGATGATGATGATGATGATGGTAATAATTATGATGGTAAAGATGATAATTACTGTACATGTAAGGATGATAATAATGATGATGACAGAGGTAATAATGATGATGGTAGTAATGATGGTTACATGTCGTTTTTTGGAAGGTTCATAATTTCAAAGGTTCGTTTTTCCGAAGATCGTATTTCCGAAGGTTCATTACTCCAACGGTTCAATACTCCAACGGTTTGTTACTCCAACAGTTTGTAATTCTGAAAATAAAACAGGGTTCATGATTCCAAAAATGAAAACGGGTTTATCCTTACAAAGGTTTGTAATTCTGAAAAGTTATGTAGAGCTCTATTGCATTTTCGGAATTAGGAACCTTCGGAATAATGAACCTTGGGAGTAATGCATCAAATGTTCAGACTTATGAACCCTATTTCATTTTCAAAATTATGAATCTTCGGAAAACGAACCTTCCGAAAAACAACTCCCCCCCCCCCCCCCCATAATGATGGTGATGGTAGTAATGATGATGATGACAATCAGAGGACGGACAATAGATATTCAATGGATCAGAATGATAAGTATGATAATGATAATCACAATTATGATAATGACAATGATCCTGATAGTGATTATTACAATGAGATTCAACTCAGAGCCATATCTGAATACATATATCCAAAGTTTGTAACCAATGTGCAATTTTCAAAAAGCTGCAATTTTGAATTTACTGCTTAAATAAAGAAGAAATTCAGTTTCACATATCACATTTCATCTTCATATCCTATCCTTATAACGAAATCTCCTCTGAAATGTGGTTGCAGTCAGCTCATATATTTGCCATTAACATCCCCCCCCCCCCGTTACAATTCTCCTAAATGCTAACTTATTCATGCCATGTATCCAATAACACAAATATTCACTCCCAGTCACCTCCGAAACTCTGCATATGCCACTCAAAAAATTGCAAGCCGATTCTAAAAAAATGTGTTAATAAGTCGATCGAGCTCTTCATAATACATTAACACACACATATACTTTATAGCACAGGTGAGTCACATGTTGAATTCATCAATTTTTTCCTCTCTATTTTTCCCCATTTTTGACATTAAGATTCAGAAAGAGGAACCTCCTGTCACGGAAGAGTGAAAGTATGGGGGGAAAAAAATCCCCCTGCTTCTTGAAACACCGTCGCGACGAAATTGATACACCGGTTTGTCCGCCGGCAAAATCATCAATTTTTTTGTCTCACTGAATCGGCCATTCACGCTAGGTATGTCATGATTATGAATAGCGGCAGAGCGGAATGAGCAGGTCGCTGGCATGGCGATGAGGGGGGGGGGTGGCATACTTAACCACGACCTATTGCTCTCTCGCTATCGCATGGCCTGATTCCGGGGTACAATATTGCAGCCCGACAGAGTTGCATCTACACTTGTCTCTATGCTTTTAAAATTATACACCCATCATTTTAACGTACAGAAATTTTTTGTGGATGACAGGGACACAGACGTTTTCATGATTTGTTATTTCACAATAATTTAACGGGCCACATTTGTTTGCACATGCATTGCCAGCAAATTTTTGCATGTTGCTGAATTTGTGACCATACGACTATTCGCAAAATCATGAATATAGAACAAAAGTAGTCAAATGATATTGTCAGGATTATGTAAACACATCCATTGTCCATCTGTGCCTGTTCGACAAGGCACAATAGGGAGCTTGCAAGGTATTTGTGTAATTAACACATGAATGGTAGATTTCAGCAAGGCAGCCACATAGCCCAGATACTTAACAAGCTCCTCTCTTATGTCTTGTCAAACAGGTGCAGATGGACAATGGCTGTGTTTACATAATCCTGACAATATCATTGACTACTTTTGGGAAAGAAATACAATTTTCACAATTTAATAACTTATTATTGAAATGATCATTTGACACTAAATTACACCTGAAGAAAGTAACCCTACTTAAAATTGTAATATGTAAATTTCACCTGAATTGAATGACACACTTTGGAGTTATAGAGGTTGTGATGCCAATAAATGTTTTTTCTCTACATCCAGAGCATTTTGGGCAGCAAAGCTTGGTTTAGGGGCACTTTGGTGTTTTTTCAGGGGCGTGTTACACCTCCTTCCCGATTGAAATTTTTGTCAGTTTTTATATTTTTGTAATGTACACCCATACTTCTTCCTTCTGACAAAATTTGGTCCATGTACCTTAAGAGGAAAAATTTGCCCCAATTTTTAGGGGCCGTCTGACACCCCGACAGAATATTTTGTCAGTTTTTGTGTTATTGTAATATATAGTCATACACCTTCCTTCTGACGAAGTTTGGCGCATATGTTAGATGGGTTGAAATCGACCCGACTTTGGGGCCCTTTCGTGGGGCCCTTTTGTGGGGCTCTGGGTGCTGAACTCGGCGGATTCGTTAGAACTGACAAAGCTTTTTTGTGAATGACATGGATGGTCTTAGTAACATTAAGGGGTAAAATCTCATGAAATGGGGTGACTATTTCCAGGACAGGCTCCTGGCATTTTTGTTGAGAGCAAGAAGGGAGTTAACTCTGTGTCAAAGTATATGAGTTAATGCCCTTCTGACTCTAACTTGCAAAGTTCCACTTTGCTCTAATTTTTATTACCAGAGGTGATATTCTGAGATTTATTTTATCTTGATTTTAGTGAAATGATTTTGTCCACTCACAGCGCATCATTGGTGAATGACTGTGCAAAAATGGCTGCGTAAGGGGAGGTCATCTGCGCAAACAACAATGAAATGTTGATATTTGAAATTTGTTATGACAAATAAAATCTTGTCGCTAAAATCAAGATAAAGTATTTCTCAGAATACCACCCTGAGCTCAAGATTACCTTACTCTCCCATCACTACACATTCTTATACAGGGTTCACTTAGGGCACTGAATTACATACAATTCAGGAGCACAGATGATTTCTCAAGAAATCTGAGTAGTGTGGATGCACCTGCTAACCCACTTGCCGGAGGTACAAAGGAATGCACATGCCTTTCAAATTCCTTTGTTGCCAGGTTATGAGTAATAACGCATCAATCGGCGATTTGGCAATGTCACTTCAAATGACATGGATGTCACTATCGCTGCAACAGCAAGCAGCGTGTTTTCGTAATTCGGTGAGATGGCGGGGAAAGATTCTGACAGACTCATAAAGAGATGGAAGAATTATTGGAAGGGGGACTGCTGGTATCTAAGCTTCGGACCTTGACCAAAACTATATTGATGAAACATTTCGTATCTATTTCAAATTGGAATCTTCTATTATAGATGCAGTTCCCCTTTATAAAAGTGATTTGTTGGTCTCACTTTAATCTGCGATGCTCAAAAGTTTAAATTTCTTTTATGAATACAATTGTCAAAATCATCTAAAACCACAGATGCAAGACCAAATAACAAACAGTGGAGTTTGAAGGTTTTTTACAGACAATGCGTCATATACTATTTTCCTTGGGAAAAAGTTGTATCTGCAAGTAACTACTATTTGACCATGTACAAGCAAATGCTGCATTGCAAATACTGCATGAGCAAATACTTTGCCATACACAGATGAAATGAATTCAAATTGGAAGTAAGTAGTTTCACCGCCACACAAGAAAGGAAAGTAAGTCTATATCTACCATAGATAACCCCTGTGCTATATGTGACCTATCACCTCAAAATGACCAGTATATTTCCAGAAGTTTTATTTTTTCTTTCTTTCTTTCTTTCTTTTGTTTTGTGTATTTTTCCAATGATACAACTTGTAGGTTACTCCCGTTTAACCCGTTCAAAAAAATCATGTGTGTTTCCTAAAAGCAATCAATAACATATATTTGGGGTAATTATGTATTTTCCACATTTGCTTCAATGTAGGTTTTTCTTCTGGATAGTAGTTCTGAGCCTTTAAGTCACATTTCTTGAAGTGAGCCCTTCTGTGAAATTTAATTTAATAAACCAGTCAAGAACTTTTTTTATGTGCCATGCAGGTGAATAGCCTCTTAATAAATTGAAGCAATACACTATTGCTGATTTACATGTATGAGTTCTTCTACATCAACATTAGATAACCAATTCACAACACTATATTACCCAATGGCCCAAAAGCACTAATACTGGAATTCATTTCTCACTTTTGCATATTTAGTGAAACTATAATTTTTAAGCTTTTTGATGATACAGACTACTTGTAGTTTACTCCAATTCAATCCTCTTAAATACAAGTATCAAGTTAGATCAATCAATGACATTTTTTTGCAGTATAAATACCCATTTTGCACATTTGCTACAATGTAGGATTTTCAAATTGTAATAGTGCTTATGAGCCATTAAGTCACATTTCATGAAGTGAGCTCTTCTGTAAAATTCTATTGAGTAGCCAGTCACTTTTTTTGTTCCCCATGCAGATTGAAGGTACACAATATTACTGATGCTCAAGAAGTACAAGCAAGTCTACATCAATATAAGATAACCAATTTGCTAACTCTGTATGTATTGTTTTAAACATTCAAGCTGACCTCTGGCTTTAAATTTGCTTGCAGGAAGCACAAGCTGAAGAATTAAATGCAATAAATTGTCATTCACTGGGACAGCTGCGAGAATTAGGTGTTTTCTTTTTTTTCTCCCCTCAAAAAGAGGTAGCATTACTTCTAGTCTTGACTTTCAGCTGAGATGAATTATTCACAAACTCGATAAAACTTGCTTTACCAAGTCTGACGTATGTACCTGTAGACTAGCACTCGCTATCCCTCCTCTTTTTAACAAGGGAGAGGGAAAGATAGTATGGGTTAGTCTACTTCTCCAGACCCCCGACTTGATCTAATGTATGTTGGTTGATAGGAGGAAAACTCTTTAAGTCTTGAAGCCAGGCAAGGACACTTTGTACCTTAAATCTTCATCCCACCCTTCTTTAAAACTAACAAAAAATGATGAAAGGGTAATATGCATCATTATGCCAAGGCAACTAAATTCCGCTTAATGAAAAACGAATTTCATTTTTTACTTCCAAACCCATGGCGACAATTACTCCCATCTATTATTGATCGCAGGGAAATGTTTTTGACAGTCCGACTGCCGTTCAATCAGGCGCAAATTACCACGTAAGTTGGGCAAATTGATATCGGGTGCGTTGTGCATACTGATGCATGCGTTCTCACTTGGTATATTAATGAAATATGTTTTTTGATTATTCTGTGTATTAGGTACAGGTTGCTCAAAGTAGCTTTCCATTTAAAAGCAATATAGTTCATCATTTCTCATCCAATTTAGGAAAACTGTTTGCTTTATACATCAGCTTTTAAATACATAGATCAAATAAAATAGGGATCATTCCCATGTGCTGACCGAGATGCAAGGTTACTGGCTTAGAAATAATCATTTCTGCATTCATGCACTTGCGAGGATTCTGTACCTGTCGTAATAAATTGCAGGGCTTAAAACTTGCATCTAGGCTATTTGAAGAGAGTGTGCTTAAATTGCAAATCAGAGATAAATGTTTTTTGCCTCTAAAATCAGCTTATGACAACTGTTAATTTTAAAGCGACCTCGTTACTCATCCCCTATATCTGTCAAATTATTTATTCTCTCCTTTCTCCTCTCTCTCTCTCTCTCTCTCTTTCACTCAATCTACATAGTATCTTCCTCTTACTCCATTAATGTTCTTTTAGATCTTTTTTCTTTCTTTTTTACTCAATTTGTTTGTTTGTTTTTTTTTCTAATTCAGCCTCACTTGATATCCCTTTATCTTTTCCCCTAATACCTTTCTCTTTCTGTTTTAGGTGAGTCCAAGCTATTGTGTCCCATATGTTACAGACCACATCTAACATAATTAGTACTATTCATGATTGTATTAAGAAAATAGCTCTACTATACGTCACGTAGGTGGTATCAGTTACACGTTCATAAACCCATAATACTTGTTAACGTAATAGACATCAAAATCACCAAATTCAGTCCCTTGGACTACATAGTTTCCTTGTTTCTATATTTCCCAGTAATACTTCATTCTTCTCTCTCTCTCTCTCTCTCTCTCTCTCTCATCATCATCTCGTCTGTTGAGAACCAGAAGGGTGTTAACTGTGTGTTAAAGTATATGAGTCAATGCCCTTTTGGCTCCAAACAGACGATCTCTTCATATTTCTCCGTCCTTCTAGTTTTGTTTACATCATGACTACCTATATCAATTCATCTCAATTTCTTCCTTCTCTTCTCATTTTTCTTTTTTTTTTTTCTTGATCTCTTAAGTCATCTTGTTTTTTTCACTATTCCTCTCTTTATTTTCCAAATTCCCCACATTTTCCATTAATCTATCCATCTCTGCTATTCAATCTTTCATTCACTCTCTCTCTCTCTCTCTCACTCTGTCCTTCTCCACCAACATGTACACAGCTGTCTATCCCAATGGCTCTCCCAAATTCTTTGCCTTGATTCATCTTATTTATCTCCTCTTTCTCTTATAGCTCTTTCTATCTTTTCTTCTTTTTTTTTTAATACTTTTCTATCAATCTATCCCCTTTGCCAATCCATCACTTTCTCCACCATCTAAACATGTATCCATCTGCATGACTCTTTACCCACATCATAAAACAATCAATATAAGGCCGACGGTAAATATGTCAAATTCATTCTTGAACAACTGCTATTGACAAGATACTTTGCCTTTCCACCCAACGTGTGAATATATGTAGATACTTTGAAAGTTGATGCTGCGTAACCATGGCGATGCCATATCACCGGGAATCAACTTCTAGCCATTTCACGCAACTATATCCAACCTCGGGATTTTTGACAAACGTAAGCTATCGCGCCTGACTCCCAAGGATCGATACGTTTGTGTTTCGGTTACTTAGAATGGCTCAAAAAGGCTGGCTGGAATGCTGTTTACAGGCCGGCTGGATAGATAGATCGACGCGCTTGTGGTTTTCATTGAAAAAACAGCAAGTCCATTCTTAAAGCTGGCTTTTAAAGCTGGATTCGAAGAAAAATCACAAGAAAATAAAGTTTACCACCCAAAATAGTTGAACAAACGGAACAAATGAGAGTAAGGAGGGACAACAAACACCAAAAGAAATGAGGGATCTCTCTTTGACGATATCATTTTAACCTGCTGGCTACTGAATTACCTTATTCCCATACGCATAGTACAGGAACCATCCAGTTCCAGTGGGTCAAATAAAATCTTAATAGTGCTGGCTTTCTGCTTCCATATTTTTTTTTTTTGATCCTGCATTCCCCAATCTGTTAGATAAGAACAGGTGAATATGGGGAGTTAAACCTACATTGTAAGTTGGTTATCAGTATCTTTCTTCATATCTGCCTAATAGACCGCTTCGGTAATGTATGCAAATTTTATACATACTGTACCTTTCAAACAAAGGTTGTTCTTGACAACCTGAAAGCTTGCCGGACATAGCAACAAGTAATGTATGCAAACTGGATTCCAAGCATTGAGGCTCATTTATAATATGCAGGTTAATGGAATAGCTCGTCACTACGTGCTCAGAGAAGAAGTGTGCATAAATTTGTATACATTACAGAACCGGTCTATTCTTTATAGTGGTTAATTATCTATTGATTACTGGACAAAAAAATAACCTTCACGTCCTACCAGGTACCCACTTACACACCTGGGTGGAGAGAAGCAATGCAGATAAAATGCCTTGCTTAAGAACATAAGTGCCGTGCCGGGGATTGAACACACAACCTTTGCATCCTTCGATCAATTGTCTGAACCACTCCACAACGACACCTCGTACTATAGGCTGCCCCTTTTTATTTTTGATAATTTCTTCAAATGGCGCCCTCTGATAGGAAGTTGGTGAGCATCCCTGAATGAAATATCAAGGAAGGCTGATTCAAAGGTGATGAAGTTGACTGCCAAACCATACAAATCACCAGAAATCCTCATCACAAACCCTACTATCCTTTTTAATTTAAACACGGAACATCCCAACATGGCAGTCAAGAAGGACCACTACCAGACGAAACACCCTACAAAATATTCCATGTATTAGTCATGAACGGCGCGTATTTGAAGTGGTCAAGAACTCGCGTACATTAATTGTGACGACTTGTGCAATAATCAGTTGCCGTCACGACCTCCATCGATCAATAAATCACCAGGGTGAAGTGTTAAGACTCCGAGTCATTACTCATACATGTACATCTCTCTTGTCAGATGCTTCAAGCTCATCTTTGCAAATTGGCAACGTTGCTGACATCGACGGAATGGGTCATTTAGCAATGAAAGCTGATGGGATAGAACGTACTTCAGTTACCATCTACCTCTCCCCTCCTGCTGCCCCCCTCCCCCTGCCCCCTCCCTGCTTTCATGTTTGGTTTTCAGTCGTCTGCATAATTACATTCATTAGAAATCCTATGATATCTGTATCTAACTGACGATGAAGCAAGTTATCAGGGGACTCCCAATACATGTACCTTCAAATGAAGGTACAGTTCTGGTCAAGGTGAAAAACAATTTGTGAGCTTTTTCTCATTCTTTTATAAATTTCAGTTTGGAAGAACATAAAGTTCCCTGAAAAGGATTGCTCTTCAAATGTGTGAAATATGATGAGAACTAGCTAAAGTGTTTGGACAAAACCTGCATGCCTAATGTTAGCGCAGTATGTGCTTACAGTATACACCAATTATTATGTAGACATCATCAACCTTTCCAATAAGCCAGTTTGTCATTAATTCATGGTACAAATGACCCTCAAATGAACCCAATTTGTATGTGCACACACATTTTTTTTTTGGTGGACATGCTACTTTTTTAACAGGTGAAGTCATAATGGTGCACGCATCGTCATGCATACAAATTGACAGTGTATAAAGGTCAATTGTACTCTGTAAAAATGACCTTTATCTGTACATGTGCAAATTGTAATTACGAACTAATTGCTTTGAGAGAGTTTCTTTCACAATGTACATGTAATCGCAATGACCAGAACTCAACTTTATCTTTGGACTGTAAGGAATGCCCGAGCAGTTATACACAATGATAAATTGATGTGGTGACACATATGCTCCTGCAACATTTGCTCCTCCGTCCATATCTCGAAAGGTCAAAGGTTAAGGCCAAGTTCAAAAATTGGGGGTTTTTTTGTTAAGGACAATGTGAAGATTAGGATTAGGGTTACGGTAAGGGTTAGGTTTAGGTGTAGGTTTAGGTTTAGAATTAACATGGCAAAGTTAGACAGGAGCAATTGTCGCAGTTCAGCAAATGTCATGGAACCATTGATGTTAATCACAGTGATAGTTGTATGAGGGTTGCTACTGTGAGAATTCAAGCAAAAATTCAGAGGTACGAATACTCACAGGCCTGTGAATGGGGTTTCACAAAAAGAGCGGAAAAAAGCTGAAAGTTTCCGCCGCCATGATTCTACCTATTATCATACAATATGACCTCAAGCCAGCAAATTATATTGCCACAACACACACAAATCACATCATTGTACACACAGACAGTATCACTCACCACAAGAAAGTCCCATAGTCACCTCCAAAAATCCGTCTAAAAAGCCTAATTCCACTGTCAAAATGCGAAATCGGCGCCATATTTCCAAAGCACGCGGGGCTTAAGTCCAATGCTTAGAAACAGGTTCGCCGAAAAAGCGGTTTTGTGGCGAGTTTTTTTGCTTATCGCAAGCTACGAGTATGATGGTGTCGGCAAAAAATAAATGAAAATCCAAAACCCGCGTACCTGCCGATGCATTGACTTAATGTACAAAGTTGAATGCAAGTCCCGACTTGCCTTCATTCGACCGAATGCGCCGCACGCAATGCCCGCGATGAACAACCGATAAAATAGCGGAAATAGCACACAGGAAAAAAGTGGAAATTGAAATCAGGCAGAATGATAAAAAAAGCGGATTTCCGCTAAAAAGCGGATTTCCGCTAAAGAGCGGAGATTTCACAGTCCTGTACTCAATACTTCATAAATGATCTATTTCTTCATATTGCCTTAACAATGGTTTAAATGACTGAATGGTTGTGATTGTGATTAAAAAGGAATGTATAATTCACTTACATCTGATAATAAGCATAATGAACAAGAGGGTTCTGATGAAAAAGTACTCACAATGGAAAAAAAATGCTTGAAAAGACTTTGTAAAATAAAATAATTATTTGTAATTTAACAAATAGTTTGCAGATTTAGTGAAGGATTGATGTAGCCTGGAGAAAAAAAAAAATGGAATAAATGATACAGCTAGCATGGGATATAATGCTGCTCTAAAGCTTATAAGCTCCCTCCTCATCTGTAGAGGTGCCGTGGTCTAGTGGATACGTCACCGGACTTTGAATCTCATGGTTCACGGTTCAAGTCCCGCCGCGGCACTAATGTCCTTTGGCAAGACATTAATCTACATTTGCCACTCTCCACCTACATGTAGGTGTACATAGTAAATGGGTGCCTGGTAGGAATTTATTCCTTGAATGCTTTCAGTGCCTTATAGGGCAGCTGGGCAAAAGCCAGGGTAATACTACTACTTTGGCGCTTAGAAACATTGTATTAAGCGCAATATAAATGTTATATATTATTATTATTTATTATCTGAAATCTTCACCAACAGTCAAAAAATTCAAATTGAGTTTGAATATATACCATTCCTGAAACTTTATGTTATCTTTGAACTCATTCTTTCACTGCTATAAACTCTAATACTGACCAAGGAAAGATATCTGAAAGTGCTTTGTATCCAGTAAAAAAAAAAAGTAATATAAATTGCTACTATTAATATAAATCAAACAAAATCATTCAAATGATAAAAGCTTTGACATCCAATGAAATTGATTTTACCACTGAGCATGCTGTGAGTGTGAACTGTCCTAAACACATACCATTGCTTTCATGAGAAACAGGTTTGTTTATAAACATTACAGAAAGGTTACTCCAGTTCATTGTCCTTAAGATAGGGGAAGAGTAAAAAAAATCCAATTGGGATATGCTTGCGTTATCAGTTAAACCACTAAAGATCAAAGGTAATAGCCATTCGGTTATCAAACATGTTAGGCTCCAATATCAAGAAAATGAATTTCACATGGAAACAGCCATGACAGTCTTTTCTCTTAACCCTTTCGAGACAATTGACCACATTTTGTGGTTTGGCCAATAACTTTTGATTTAGAGCCTTAAAAAATATACCAGATGCATGAGTAGAAAGAGCAAAAAATTCTACACATACTGTGTCCATTTTTGTTGCATGATCATATTGCGTTGATGCCAGGAATTTTAAAAAAGAAATAAGATTGAACATCCTAAATTGGCAACACATTGAGAGATTCAAAATCATTGTTTTTTTGTCCAAATTGGCAACTTTTTCAACTTTTCGACAAAGTTCCTAACTGTATATTATTTTCAAGACATTACATCTTATTAGAACCATGTAGCACAAAAGAAAAATATCATTGTTGCCAATTTGAAGAACAAATGTGATCAATTTACCCCTAAATAATTCATGTCCTGAAAGGGTTATATTTCAGAGCTTTAATTCAGTCAGTCCTTATTTGTCTACAGATTTCTCTGTGTGCATCTCTTTCTCTCTCTCTCTCTTTCTCTCTCACTATCTTTTTCTTTGCATCTCTCTTGTCCCTCTCACATGCTCTCTTCCCCACCCCCTCTCTCTCTCTCTCTCTCTCTCTCTCTTTCTCTCTTTCTTTCTCTATCTGTATCCCCAATCCTATCTCTCTTACCTTATATTTTCTCTCCCCAGTCAAATGTTTTCATATAGTTTCTCATGTTACTTTCCCATCCCATCCAACAATAATGATCAAATTCACGTCAAACTGGATAAAAACAAACAAAAAAAAACTGTGGTGGTCTAAGTTTACTTTAGTCTAACTTTAATAAATTTGGACTTTCCACAAGTTGATATGGAAGTACATGTAGGCCTGCAAAGCACATCATGGACAATCAATCCGCTTGTAGGATGAGACAAACTTATGAGAACTACAATGAAGCGCCAGACTAGCACCCCAGACAAATATCCACCCCCCCCCCCCCCCCCGATAACTACCCTGGGACAATTGAATTAACCCAACCCCAGACAAAGTTCTACCCCTAGGATAACTAACCCTTAAAAATATTCCATTTACCCACAGTTAGCTACATTTACATAACTCCTTGGTACATGATGTAGGGGGCAATCCAATATCCTAGGGGGTAATTGTCCTCAGGGTACTTTTCCAGTGTGAAGTTGTCTTGGGGTGATGATCCAGGGGCAAGCAGTTGTCCAAGGGGTAGTTTCCCAGGGACTGTTGCTGGAATCAGAGTTAACAAATTGCATGAACTCACTACATGGGATGCCCTATATACCCCCAGCCCCCTCCTCTTTTGTGCAAGGGAGGAACTGCCCCTATTAATGGCATGTCCCACATGATGGCAGTACACTCTGGCTGTACCTCAGCAGGTGCAGTATAATGATGGGGGAACATTTGCCAAAAATGAAACTTGTTACTTAAAAATTAGAATTCATCCATCTCAAGCATACAATCTACCAATTCATCATTTATATCAAATTAGATTCATCATATTGATTAAATAGATCTAAATCTATCACTATCAGTCCAATTTTCTTCACCTGGGATATGAAAAAATAAACAAATTAAGCTGCCATTTTATTAAAGATGTGGGTGTTTTCACTTACCAGGGGATCGGCCTGCGCTTGTGCAGACGATTTGCTTTCAGAGAATTGAAGACTTCAACCAATTCTCCTTAGTCATGTTTGTCCCCCAAATTCTCAAAGTTCCAGTTGCATGGCAATGGGACTGGTGACTCCACGCTCTCACCGCCAGACTTCCCAAGAAGTTTCAGGCTTAACCACAAAATGCAATCGAGTTCAAAAGTCAATTGAACCGTTCAAAAAGCAATCTGAAGTCCAGAATTAGAGCCTGCTGGCAAGAAGTGGTGTGCAGCATATCCTGTGTACTGTCAACTTCGAGAAGAAAAAGACCAAAATAGCTTTTAAAGAGCGATTAATTGTCCAGTCGACGCTCCAACCTGCGTCGATGACACAAGTGTTACTTATTGAATAGCATGCAGGCTAGCTGAAGTCACATGTACACAAAAGGTGCATGCACATTATTACGAAACTTCGTACGCAGAGATCGAGCAATACTACACACAAAACACACGTGTAGCGAGAATTTTAGGTAGGCCACGCCTCCATAAATGTAATTATGGAAACCATGTGGATGATGTCAACAACATGGCCGGTGTATTTTCATATTTAGTTCAAGTGCTATATCACAAAAATGCATAATCGTGGTTCTGTTTGTATAGAAGATGTTTTGCAGATTCTTTACAGGATATTAGTAATAATTTTTGCGGGGTACTTAATGTGAATATTGGTTATAGGTAGGCGCCTATTGTAGATTTGATGTTGCTTTCCAAGTCAAGAAGTTTATGTCTGAAAATTGTCATAAGTCATAATGTCGTCATCATTTCACTCTCACTCAAACACGACCATTCAACCTTTACTATCTTACAGTTAACATATCATCATCATCATCGCCTTCATCATCATCAATCATTACCAATACCAAACC
This sequence comes from Heliocidaris tuberculata, assembly GCA_025618425.1. Lineage (NCBI taxonomy): Eukaryota > Metazoa > Echinodermata > Echinoidea > Camarodonta > Echinometridae > Heliocidaris > Heliocidaris tuberculata. Next base: position 36,456,416 of record CM046833.1, read on the forward strand.
ATCATTACATTATCATAATGCTCACATCACCATCATCACCATATATAATTATGTTATCATCACCATCATCATCACAACCATCACTACCACCATCATCATCAGAATCACTGCCATCACCATCATCACCACCACCATCACAATCCCCACCATCACGATCCTCATCACCACCATAATCATCATCACCATCAGCACTGCCATCTTCATCGTAGTCATCATAACAACATTATACACCACCACCTCCAGGCATTGCCATCATTATTACCACCATCATCTCTGTCTTATTCATCATCATCATCACCACCACCACCACCATCATCATCATCACCATCAACACCACCATCATCATCACATCACCATCACCATAACAATCACCGTCACATCAATCATCACCATCACCATCACCACCACCACCATTACCATCATCATCATCATCATCATCATCATCATCATCATCATAATCATCGCTAACATCATCACCACTACCACCGCCACCACCACCATCACCATCATCATCATCATAATCATCGCTAACATCAAGAGCAACAACACCGCCCACATCATCATCATCATCATCATCATCCCCATCACAACCAACATCACCATCATCATTACCACCATCATCATAATCATTATAAACATCAACAAACAGAAACACTGCCAACATCATCATCATGCCAAACTTCGTCACAATCATCAACATTTACATCATCATAATCAACATCATCATTGTCAATGTCATCACCATTATCATCGCTATAAGCATCATCATCATCTTCATGACCATCGCCACTACCACCACCACCACCACCACTATCACCATCATTATCACCGTCATCACAACCACCATCACCACCACCAACACTATAATTATCATCATCTCCATCAACACCACCATTTCCATCATCTTCATTACAATTATCACCATCATCATTACATCATCATCATCATCCCCATCTTCATCGTTATCATCAAAAACATCGTCATTATTATTACTATCATCATCAGTATCATCAACAACGACAACAGCAAGCCAACATTATCTTTTCATTTGTGGCATCAGTTTCCCGCGATGGTTGCTCCTACGGGATTTACTTTTCTTCTTTTATCGCCCATAAATTGAGAGAAAACAAGAATTGTCAAACGCCTCGGGAAAGACGAACGCCACAAGTTAAATGTTTTCGCCAACCAATACAAAACCACAAGTTGTAATAAACCCATTATCCCTCCGAATTACGTTACCACATTTACGACACAAATGCACCTCAAAGCATCTCCTACATGTACAAACATGGTATCTACAGAATACCTTTTCAGACAAGACGGGATTTATCTTGAATAAAAATGATTAATTCATCCCCAAATCGAGTGGCTTTTGGCGAGATACGTATAAGTCTATCGCAATTGTGGTCAGAAACAAATTATGAATTTTAAATCTCTTGGGGTGGAAATCGACGTTAGAGCTCGGATTGGCATTTTGACAGCTTGGTGGCTGCTCAATATCTGCCGAGGTTAGCACTTGGGTATTCTATTGTGTCCCCTGAGTATGGGTGAGAGGCATTGTGTCTTGGCGCGGATGTGGTGTTCCAGAGACAGGCGAGGGGAGGCTTGAACCTTTGACCTACCAATTAAGGTGCTACTCGCTTAAGAATCGCCGAAGCTATAAGGATGCCGATTTCTTTCTTCCTTTTTTCTATACTATGAATGACATGATAGAAAAAGACACGCTGATTAATGCGGTCAAGTCTAGAATCGCTAGGGATTTTTTTTTTTTCATTTATAATTTGAAACTTTATTTGTTCAGACCCGCAGTTTTTAGACCCGCAATTTGCATTAATACTTAGGGATCCCGATGAAAACGGAGAAAGGAAAATATACGACTGATTGATGGGCCAGAGAGGGGAAGAAAGATATAGAGGGGGGTAAGAAGAAAGAGACCTATTATGATTAAATAGCGAAATTGTCGATTATTTTTATTATTTTACAATAACACTAATTCCAGGCGTTAACTGAGGGTACATTAATCAACATTATGGACAATAATTCAGATTTTATGGTCCGTTTGCATCACCGTTCTTCAAACTTTGGTTGCTAACTTCCATTACCAAAACCAGTGAGTTATACAAATTTCGATATGTGCACAAGAGAGGATTGTTATTACTTTCTTCTTTTTTTTTTCTTCAAACTTGTGTAGTACTAAGAAGCTGTTTCTTATTAGATGAAGTTATGTTTAAGGGGCGAGAATTCCGTCAACAAAGAAAGCGATAAAGCAAAGAACAATACGCATAAAAATGACGAAGAGTTTCATAGGATTGGAGCTAAAAGCTAGCACGTCAATTTGATTTAATTCGGTAAAGCTTGCAAATGCGAAAGATGGACGGCAAGGAACTCCATCACAGACACAAGGGGACTTGAACCCCTGCCCTTGTCATACGCAAGCATCAAGTACCTGTAACCGCCAAGCCACGCCATCATGTAAACACAAAACACCCGTCCCTCGAGAGCGCGCGCAATTGTGAAATTGACCATCACAAGTTTCCCGCCAAATTTCACTCCACGCATTAACCCTAGGTAACACGTGATACATTAGAGAAGTATCAATGACGTTCAAACTCACTTGACAACGCGTTCAGCTGTCATCACGATGGTTTAAAGTTGCATTCCAAAATGTACATGCATTCCAAAGAAATCACTTATGGCACTCAGATAATTCCACTATATTTCAGCGTTTAGAACAGTAGGAATTTGTGTCTTCTTATTTTAAGAGGGGGAGAAGGGAGGGAAATGGACCAGACAGTTGGCGACTGTACCATAAATGGGGGAAAATGTATTTTAAAAAAAACCTTATATGCGACATGAAACTGTTGCGAATTGTCTTTTTTTTTTTGACATTCACATACGTATTGATATGCCAAACACCATTTATTCAATGTACGATGAAAGAGCAATGTTTAAAATACCTTGATCTGAAGGGCATAAGTGCCGTACCGCATCGAACCCACGATCCTCGCATTCCCAGCCGAGTGTTTTTAACCACTGGGCTACGACACCTCTACTGGCCATGATTTAGTTTATGATTAGTTTGGCCAGGGGCACGTGTCCCAGCCCCCCCCCCCCCCCTGCGATCCGCCACTAATTCGACAATTTTACAGACTATAACAGGCTGACGAAGAGCGGTCATAATAATAATATTCTGCTTATCATTATAGGTTAAAGCCCTTCTCGGGCTCTCAGCCTTATTTGATAATTTCCTGATCGACACTAAAGTATTCAGTGATTTTGCCTTTAATCATCCATACTTTTTACTTCGAAAATTAACATGAATGTTGACAGTAACATCACGCCATGGTCATCCATCAGAAGAGGTAGATAAACATTGAGGTTTTGGGCGAGAATATAGCCCAACCACACGCACATACCGGACAACCACCTCTTCTGAACATAACAAGAAAAATAGATACCTCACCGACCAGACGATTATGATTCCTTATTGCCTGGTTTCTGTCAGTCTGTCTGTTCTCTCTTTCTCTCTCCCTATCTACCGTTAGGTTTCTCAGTCATCTTTATTTCTGTGACTTATTCTGTCTCTTTCTCTTCTCTCTTGCTATCTCACTCTTCTTCTCCCCTCTCCCATATTCCTGGCACTTCCTTCCTTCCCTCTCTCTCTATCTCTCTCTCTCTCTCTCTCTCTCTCTCTCTCTCTCTCTCTCACACACATATTCTCACCCTCACTATCACCTCCCTCCAGGGGCGGCGCTACAGGGGGGGGCAGGGAGGGGGGCGGCCGCCCCTACCATTTTTCAAGCGAGCAAAAAAAAAAGAGGAAGAGGAGGGGGAAAGGAGAAAGAGAAGGGGAAATGGAGAAGAGAAGGCTAGGCCATGCAATTATGACATAACTGTTATAGTCCTATTTGTTATTTCAAGACCCTCGACGTGCGACGTTGCTATACGCGTCATTTTGCCCCCCCCCCCTATTTAAATACCCTGGCGCCCCCCCCCCCTGCCTCCCTCGATCCCCGCTTCTCCCCCCCCCCCTCTCTCTCTCTCTCTCTCTCTTTCCCCTCTCTCTCTCTCTCTTTCTCTCATTCTCTCCTCTTTATGCACCAATCACCTATGGCCAACAGAAAAATACATAATAAAGAAAATATCTAAAATGCAATTTACTTGAATACACAATATCTTAATTTTTATTGAAGTAAAGTTAAAAGATCCATCGATATTTTACCACTGTCATATTTTGCGCAACAGTCTTTAAACAAGAGTCTGAATTTTGTTTGTTTTGTTTTGTTTTGTTTTGTTTGGGGAGTTGTTGTTGTTTCTTTGTTTGTTAAAATGTTTGTCTCGCAGGCCTTCTGACAGCTTTTCTTCGGGTTAACCAGACCGACATTATCGGTTTCTCTTGGGCTGTCGATCTCGTGGGCTGTCGGTCTTGCGGGCTGTCGTCTATTGGGATGACCCCCAACTGGCGAGTGAAACTTCTCAAAAGTGCCTAGAAGACCCACCAGACCGACATTGTCAGTTTCCTGAGATTTCGGTCTCGTGGGCTGTCGGCCTCGTGGGTTGCAGTTGGATTTCATAGGTGTAAAAATGTCATGGTATAATGCTGATCCATTCCAAGATTCATGACAGGTTACAAAACTTTACAAAAGGAATACACTACATTTGATGTTGAACGTTAACATTATTTCCGAGACGCTCTGAAGATCAAATGGAAGAAATGAAGTAGGGTTGTGTCTGTGAATGAGGAGGGGAGGCTGCCGATGGGATTTCGAAGATGGCTTACAGGGCCGTTTCATCATTTTCGGGGTGACATCAAATCATTTGCATATGAATGGCTTACTCATCAAGCGAGTGTCGTCTGGAGTTGGTTGTCTAGTATATCCTCCTCGAATTGTCTGTGTATCAGCAATGTCGCAATATCTCTCTCTTCTCCGAGAAGGACCAAGGAGTGGATGGGCCACCGAGGGGGGGGGGGGTGTATGGAGTGTTAACCCCTGTCTATAATGGCGGGGGTTGCTGTCCGCGTTCCTCACTATTATTGTTTTTATACAATGTAACTCATTTTCACCCTCCTATTTTTTCCCATTCCACATCATCTTACCCTCTGGATGAGTCTGTCTGTCTCCCTCTTTTCTTTCCCCTCTCTCCATCCCCTCCCCCTTTTATCGGATCTCCTCTCCCCCCCCCCCCCTACTCTTTTCTCCTCCCCATCTTTCCCATCTCATCTATATCACTCCCTTTTTCTTTCTCATCCTTTTCCCCCTTGAGCATAGCCTAAATTTGTCAGCCTCAGACTCTGTCAGCATACAGTACAAGGGTCTGGGAGGTGCAGTCTACAGTCTCACGGTTCAGACCCTTTGTAAAAGTTCAATTCAATCTTTATTCATTCTCCAGTTTTAAAAACAACAATATCCAAACATGAAAATAGAATTTTTTTAAAGCAAAACACAATGTATATTACCGAATTAATACAAAATAATAGGGACAAAACGGAAGATTGGGTTCTGGCATAGGCGAAAATAATTCATGAGCTTTCTCATTCTTTTTATGTTAGTTTCGAAAAAGAGCATAGAAGACAATAATGTTTCCAGAAAAGGATTGCTCTCCTATGCTCCCATATTCGAAATACGACGAGAAAAAGGTGAAAGGTTTCACCATACTTTCGTGCACATGTGTGTGTAGTCCCATATACCCATTTCTATGTGCAGTGCGTCTGACTTTCAATGAATTTCTTGTTGTTTTTATCATTATAAAACCTAACAGTGTACACTAATTCTTATTTACTACATAAAGAACCGTGTCCCGTTGCTTCTAAGAGTTAGGAGTGTTACGGGTATGTGTCTGCAACCTACCTCAGTCCCCACACATTAGACGCTCCCCCTTACCACTCCTCGCCACTGGTTCCACCTCCCTGGCATAAGCATACCCTGAATGTATCCATCGAACCTCGGAGAACCTCTAGGCGGTGGTGATATAATCATGCAGTGAATGGTTAATGTTGATTAATTGATGATTTGGGAATATCACATTCCAATTTAAAAATGTCTTTCTGTCAATACCCTTTCCTCTTATACTCACACCATCCCCTTCATTCTTACATGCTATTATTATAGGTTTGTCTCTCTTTCTGTTGGTCTGTCCACCTGTTTACCTCCCGTCCTATGAAACAACCCAAATACATCATGACGATTTTTCGAGAAGATTTTTTCCTCAACAGCATCAGAGCGTAAAGATTGTGGTTGTTTGTTTACGTTCTTTTTGTTTTCAATGTCATTTGAAACATCTGCAAAATATGGTTTTCATTTTAACTAATTCAAATTTATTTGTTTGTAGCTCTCTCTCTCTCTCTCTCTCTCTCTCTCTCTCTCTCCCCTCTCTCTCTCTCTCTCCCTCTATTTCGGACTGCTTGTCTGTATGTCTGTCTGTCTCTCTCTCTCTCTCTTTCTCATTTCTGTCTACTTTTCTGTCTGTCTATCCCTATTTCTGTCTCTCCCTCTCTCTCCCTCCCCTTCTCTCTATCTCTTTCTCGCACACACACTCTCTCTCTCTCTCTCTCTCTCCCTCTCTCTCTCTCTTTTCACCTACCTACCTATATTATGGACCTCTAGTAGGTCCATGCCTATATGTATGTCTTCATCTTTAAATTTCCCACCCCTTTACCCCCCCCCCCCCCCCCTCTCTCTCTCTCTCTCTCTCTCTCTCTCTCTCTCTCTCTTTGTCATAACATGGAGAACCCCCTCCTCGGGTGTTATTTTGCTACTAATTAAAAACTAGGTAACTGGAACACACCTTCTACGAAGTCGCATTCCACGGTTTAGCATCCTGTGGGGAAACTGATTTGCAAGGATAATATTCGAAAGAGCAGATCAAAAAGAAGAAGAAAAGGGGAGAACCCAACGGAATTATGTGATTCCCAAGCCGCAGGGCGGCAGATTAAAGGTACAAGTCAGAACAAACGGGTAATTAAAAAAATAATTTCCACCCGAACAATTCAATTATGAAACAGATAAATACATAGTAATTGCCAACTGCAAACACCTCCCCTTCCGTAAACTCTCATATGAACACAGTACGAGCATCTCAAATACGAACATAGAAAATAGCCTGGTACGTTCCGATAGGAGAGATTTCCTTTCATATGACCAACAAAATATAACAAAATAGACTTAATAGACAAGGTTATGTAATTATGTATTTTATATGAAAATGATAATTACCTATATTTAGACAGAGTGTTCTCTTGCACTCATTTTGGTCCTGTTTTACGAGAAAAAAAGGGGTATTAAACATTCATTTCTTTTTATCCCCTGCCTTTAATACATGGCCCCAAGTCACGAAAGTACATGCCTCTAGAAAACCTACATCCGTCGGTTAAGAACATGGATTTAATGAATTTAACATAGATACATATTAATCATCGATAATACACGCTTTTTTCGCGCCTTCGGCTACAAATTACGATGTCGAACCAAACTGAAATTAACCATTGCCAACAAAGGTGGGGCTGTTTGGATAAGCGTAACGAGAAGGAACAAAGAAAAAAGAAGAAGCATGCAGCGTAGAGGAGCAGGGATGCTGCTTGCTTGCAATACTCCACTCGAAGCTATAGCTTTCGTATGGATTGATATTTTCTATTGTTATTTATCGTTAAGGGGTTGTGTAGGAAAACGTGATTTACCATAGGGGCCTGGGAAAGAAAATATGAGAAATAATAAATTCGTCGACTTCATAACATTCGAGCATCTTGATAACACGAGGCTCAATACAAAAAGAAAAAAAAAAGCTTTACGTCTAGGCGTTGCGATATGGATGAAATTGATTCGCCGAAACCGATAGCACCCTGTAATACTCACCCAAGTGTTTCAACCGATATTTCTTACCGATATTTCTTATATTGATCTTTGTTAAGACTGAGTGGCCCAGATATGGAATGGAGAAGAAAAATATAATTCGATGCGATCTCGCTTTTAGCTGATCTTTTACACGCACTTTAGCGTTTTAGTTAGAGGGGTTAGGAGGTGTAATGTTCGTTTTACATCGTCTTCTTCAGTTAACACCTCCACTTGTCTTCCAAACCAGCTCTCTAACCCGTTCTCTTTCTCTATATTTCTTTCTCTCCGTCATCTCTCTTTTTCTCTTTTCTCTATCGCTTTTCCGCTCTTTTTACTCCATCCCGGCCCTCAATTTCACTTTCTTTCTTTCACACTCCTTCCTTCTCTTCTTCTTACTTTTTCGCTCTCTATCGTTATTGTTTCTCTCTCTAACGCTTTATTTCTTACTTTCTCTACCTCTGCCTGCCAGCGTGATGGTGTCTCTCTCCTATCTTCTAACCTTACAACCCTCCCCCCCCCCCCCTCTCTTTCTCTCCCCCCTGTCTATTTCTCCCCACACCTTCGCCCTCTCTAATTCTTTCTTTCTTTCTTTCTTTTTCTTTCTTTCTTTCTTTCTTTCTCTTTCTGTCTCTTGCTTTCTCTCTCCCTCTCTCTCCCAAACAACCCCATACCCTGTAGCGATGGCGATTAATCACCACGCAATACATCTTTAAAATATCTTTCCGACCCTCTTCGCTCTTTATCAATCTCTCTCTATCTATCTACCCTTTCATACCTATCCATCTTCTGATTCCGCATATCGATTTCACCCTCTCTCTCTCTCACTTTCTACACCCCCCCCCCCTCTCTAGCTCTCTCTCTGTCTTTGTCTGTCTACTCTCTCTCTCTCTCTCTCTCTCTCTCTCTCTCTCTCTCTATTTCTATTCCTATTCATCTCCTTCCATTTGTATTCATCCCGTGTAATTCCATCAGCGGTTTTCCTTCAGTGACATAGACTTTTTTATCATGCATTTTTTTTTTCAGATTCAG